>CAXKVI010000004.1:61936639-62191501 GCA_964058755.1 Campiglossa producta | reverse complement strand
GCTGCCGAATTCAGGTGACGATAGGAGAACCAGCGGAGCCTTTGGGCTTTAATTCGCTGAACTATGGTCAGGTCTGCGTAAAGCTCGTATAGCTCATCGTTAAATTTCCTTCGATACTCGCCGTTGGGATCGCGGGAAGGACAATAAATCCACCCGGAGACATTTTCTCTCAAATACTCCAAGGGCTATCTCATCTTCTCTTGACATTGTCCATGAATCTGAGCCATACATCAGGACAGGTATGATGAGAGACTTATAGAGCGTGATCTTTGTTCTTCGAGAGAGGACTTTGCTTTTCAATTGCCTACTCAGTCCAAAGTAGCACTTGTTGGCAAGAGTGATTCTCCGTAAGATTTCTAGACTGATATTATTTTCGGTGTTATTACTGGTTCCCTCACAGTTTCAAATTTGTAACTATCAACAGTGACATGGCTGCTAAGGCGCAGGTGCGCCGATTCTTTCTTTGATGACAGCAAATACTTCGTCTTGTCCTCGTTGACCGCAAGACCCACTTTTTTCGCTTCCTTATCCAGTCCAGAAAAGGCAGCGCTTACGGCGCGGTTGTTAAGGCCAATGATATCAATATCATCGGCATACGCCAGCAATTGCACGCTCTTGTAATAGATTGTACCGTTGTGGTTTAGCTCTGCTGCTCGAATTATCTTCTCCAGCATCAGGTTAAAGAAATAGCATGAAAGGGAGTCGCCCTGTCTGAAGCCTCGTTTGGTTTCAAATGGCTCAGAGAGGTCCTTCCCGATTCTGACGGAGATGTTGGTATTGCTCAACGCCATTTGGCAAAGCCGTATAAGCTTTGCAGGAAAGTCAAATTCAGACATGGCGACATACAGGCAGCTCCTTTTTGCGCTGTCAAAAGCGGCTTTAAAATCGACAAGGAGATGGTGTGTGTCGATTCTTTTATCATGGGTCTTCTCCACGATTTTGCGTATGGTGAAAATCTGGTCGATGGTAGACTTACCAGGTCTAAAGCCACACTGATAAGGTCCAATCAGTTCGTCTACGATGGGCTTCAGTCTTTCACACAATACGCTAGAAAGATCCTTATATACGATATTAAGAAGACTGATTCCGCGGTAGTTGGAGCGGTTAGCGGGATCGCCTTTCTTGTGGATTGGGCAGAGCACACTTAAATTCCAATCCGGAGGCATGCACTCATCTGACCATACTCTGCATAAGACCTTATGCATGCTTTTTACCAGCTCTTCGCCTCCGTGTTTGAACAGCTCGGCGGGTAGTCCGTCTTTTCCAGGCGCTTTGTTGTTTTTGAGCCGGGATATAACCATCCTCACTTCATCATAGTCAGGTGGTGGGACGACTTTTCCATCGTCAGGGATTGGGGTATCGTATTCGACGTCTCCCTCGCAATTTAGCAGTGAGGAAAAGTGCTCTCTTCATAGTTTAAGTACACTTTGTACGTCGATTACCAGGTCGCCATTATTGTCCTTACAGGATTTTGCCCCGGTCTTAAAACCTTCCGTCATCCGCCGGATCTTTTCATAGAATTTTCGGGCATCATTCACACTCACTCACGCCTTTCGACCTCACTTTTCTTTTTTCTGAAAAGGCGTGTCTCTTCCTTCTTTGCCTCACGATAGCGTTGCCATACACTGCGGGTTGCGCCCGTTCGCAACGTCTCCTTGTATGCAGCGTCCTTCTTTTTCGAGGCAGCTTTGCATTCTTCATTGTACCAGTTGTTCTTGCGGGCTCGCTGGAACCCTAAAATGGCCTCAGCGGCGATACGCAATGAGTGAAAGATATGCTGCCATTGCTCGGTTACATCGTTAGGTCTAGGATTGCCCTCTGATAGCAGGTGCGAGAGTCGAGTGGAGAAATTATCAGCTGTCTGTGTCATGCGCAGCTTCTCGACGTCAAACTTTCCTTCCGTTGTGCGCACTTTCTTCGCTGCACAGAGGCGTGTGCGTATCTTGGCAGCGACAAGATAATGGTCCGAGTGGATATTGGGACCACGCAGGGTACGCACATCCACAACGGTGGACGTATGTCTGCCGTCGATCATGACATGATCAATCTGGTTTCTTGTTCTTTGATCAGGGGACAGCCAGGTGGCTTGGTGTATTCGTTTTTGCTGGAACCTAGTACTACTGATGACCATATTGCGAGCAGAGGCGAAGTCAATCAACCTAGTGCCGTTGGGTGATGTTATATCGTGGAGACTAAATTTTCCAACTGTAGGACCAAAGACTCCTTCCTTGCCCACCTTGGCATTAAAGTTGCCGAGCATGATTTTGATATCATGTTGGGGGCAGCGATCATAAGTCTGTTAAAGTTTATTGTGGAAGGAGTCCTTCTCGCGTCGTCAGTCTCCTCAGTCTGCGCATAGGCGCAGATAAATGTTATGTTGAGAAACATCGCCTTGATGCGGATCGCAGCGAGACGTTCGTCCACAGGAGTGAACGCTAGCACTTGGCAGCGAAGTCTCTTCCCCCCACGAATCCAACACCACGCGCTTCGCCGCGTGGCTGGTCACTATAGTATACGTTACAAGGTCCGATGGTTGTCTTTCCTTGTCCCGTCCAACGCATTTCCTGCAGGGCAGTGATGTCAGCCTCTGAGTTTACGAGGACATCAACCAGTTGGGCAGCGGTACCATCCCTTGAGAGGTTCCGGACATTCCAGGTACATGCCCTAATATCCAAATCTCTATTCCTTGTACGTTTTTCCGGGTCGTCAACATTAAAGAGGGTTCTCATCCGAGGCTTTTGTTTGTTTTTATTGGAGTTGGTTTTTTACGTGGCGGGTCCCAAACCCAGCGCACAACCCGTTTCGGGGTTTTTGGACATTATTTACACATTTATATAGCGAGCCGCTTGCTACAAGACATACGCCCGCTTACAGCCACACCTAATGGTGAACAGACGCTGCGAAAAGACCTCGGTGAGCCCTTAAACCAAGTATGTCAGAGTGGCCGCACCGGGGCTCCCTCTCTTTCTACCGCAAGCCTAGATAGCTCACGTTGCCCAGAGTGTACGGACGAGGACGCAAGAGTCGGGATTGCAGAGTAAAAATAAAAGTCTAACTTTAATACCTTTTTGGTGTTTATATATAACAACGCCGAAAAAGTATTAAATTAATACCATGTTCGGCCTGATTTCTCGTGAGAGAGGAATTCAGTCGAAGATACTCTCAGGCAAAAAAAAAAAAAATACAGTTTTATTATATTGCCTTCACCGAGAGTCGAACTCACAATTTATTGAATGCTCAACGGAGATGTCTACTATCAAGCCATCGAGTACTTATGATTGTCAGCGTCTAATTGCACTGTTGTTCTTACTGTAGTATCGCAAAAGCTACGAACCGCGTGCTCTGAGCAAACAAACCACCGGACTTAATTTAATGCTAAAAAGTAATTAATTTATTACTTTTCCGGCTTTGTTTTAAAACAAATAGTACCTAAAACATTATAAGTAATGAGAGAAAGTGCTAGGGAGGTTGCGCTTTAGTATTATTTTGGTATTATTTTAAAATTATTTGGAATTTAAAAAAATTCAGAGTCTTAAATTAATACTATTTAGTATTAAAACTCAAATTTAATGCCTTTTTCGATATCGAAAATCACACAAATTGACATATCTCGGTAGCTGAAATGGCTAAGAAGAATTTTATAGGTGAATCCCCCTGGTCATTCTCTTATGATTTTTCCATAAATTTTTTATAGTAGGCTTGGCACCGCCCACTTTTAAGGAAGGCATTTTTGAAAATTTGACTGGTCGTAACTTTTAAACTGATTACGATAGAACGATGAAATTGGTGCAAGGTATACTAGCATAATAGGGAACATACCTGATGTAATTGGACGAAATCGCTTCCCGACCACAAAGCATACTAGTATCGTTGGGAGTATACCTGATGAAATTGGATAAAATCGCTTTCCAACCACGTCCACTTCCAATATCGAAAGCTTCGGAAATCACCTAAATTGATATAATTCGGTAACGGAAATGGCTAAAATGATATATTTTGATAGTATGAACCCCCTAGTCATTCGATTATGATTTTTGATAAATTTTTAAAAGTTGGCGTGGCATCGCCCACTTTTCAGGGGGGCATATTTGAAAATATAACGGGTCATAACTTTTAAACTGATTACGATAGAACGATGAAATTGGTGCAAGGTATACTAGCATAATAGGGAGCATACCTGATGTAATTGGACGAAATCGCTTCCCGACCACGCCCACTTTCGATATGGAAAATTTCGAAAATCACATAAATTAACATAATTCGGTAACGGAAATGGCTAAAATGATATAGTTTGGTAGGATGAACCCCCAATCATTCTGTTATGATATTTTGATAAATGGTTAGACGTGGGCGTGGCAACGCCCACTTTTAAGGTAGGCATTTTGGAATATTCGACTGGTCAAAACTTTTAAACTGATTAATTCAGACTCATTAAATTTGGCACAACATATACTAGCAATATAGGTGATGAAATGGGACGAGACCGCTTCCTGACCACGCCCACTTTCGATATGGAAAATGACATAATTCGGTAAGGTAAATAGCTAAGATAGTAAAAACTTTAGGTAAATCCTCCTCGGGCCTATATCATTGTTATCCTGTTCTGAAAAATACCTTTGGGTATGTAATGTTCGGTTATCCTGAAATTAGACTTCCTTTCCTGTTTTAATATAGAGCTAGATATGCCAAAATGGCATATTATTCCACACTATCTCCCTCCCTTTTTATATGCCAATATGGGTATCAAATGAAAGGTATTTTTGACCGTATTCCAAATATGATAATTTGAAACAGGGTTGCAACTTAGGGTTGCCACCTAACCGCAATTTATTTATGTTTTCGTTGGACCGAATTGGATAAAATTAGGCGTATAGACAATTTGACTCATTTTAAGATTGTAACATGGGTGTTGCCACTTAGGGCGGTGTACATTATTTTTTAAATATAGAACTAGATATGCCGAAATGGGTATCAAATGAAAGGTATTTTCGGCCGTATTCCAAATATGACAATTTCACGCAGGGTTGCCACTTAGGGTTGCCACCTAATCGCAATTTACAACCGCTTTTATAGCTCTCCCTCTATATCCCATTCTTATTGGCCCCTGCAAATTTAGGCATAATTCTACCCACGTACTGAATATGAAGGAAAACGCACCATGTATAAGATACTTTCGAATTGATCGGTTCTCTCGTGCACATCCCGAAAGTAAGAAATTATGAATCTAAACCATCCTCGAATACACATTATTTATATTTCGTTATCTGAGAAGTTAACTTTTTTCACGTGTACACGCGGTTTTTTTTTAATTACGGAGCAACATATGCCAATATGGGTATCAAATGAAAGGTATTTTCAACCGTATTCCAAATATGACAATTTCAAGCAGAATAACCCGTAGAGTCGCCACCTGAACGCGTTTTATTTATTTTACCTTATGTATATTTGTATATCCTGACTATTTCGGGAACCGCCTGACCGCATTGGATGAAATTTTGAATATAGATAGTATGGTTGATTCTAAGACTATCCACTGGGGGTTGCCACTTGGGGCGGGTTACAGGGTTGCCACCTATCTAATTTTTTTTTTAATTACGGAGCAACATATGCCAATATGGGTATCAAATGAAAAGTGTTTTCAACCGTATTCCAAATACGACAATTTCAAGCAGAATACCCCTTAGAGTTGCCACCTGAACTCGTTTTATTTATTTTACCTTATGTATATTTGTATATGCTGACTATTTCGGGAACCGCCTGACCGAATTGGATGAAATTTTGAATATAGATAGCATGGTTGATTCTAAGACTATGCACTTGGGGGTTGCCACCTATCTAATTTTTTTAAATTATGGAGCAACATATGCCAATATGGGTATCAAATGAAAGGTATTTTCAACCGTATTCCAAATATGACAATTTCAACCAGGGTCACCCGTAGAGTTGCCACCTGACCCGGTTTTATTTAGTTTACCTTATGTATATTTATATATCCAGACTATCTCGGGAACCGCTTGACCGATTTGGATGAAATTTGAATACAGATAGTATGGTTGATTCCAAGACTATCCTCTTGGGGGTTGCTACCTGGGGCGGTGTACAGGGTTGCCACCTATCTAATTTTTTTATAATTTTGTAGCAAAATATGCCAATATGGGTATCAAATGAAAGGTATTTTCAGCGACATGCCAACTAAAATATTTTTAAGTAGGGTTGCCACCTTACCGCAGTATATTTGTATATCCGGACTATTCCAGGAACCGCTTGGCCGATTTGGATGAAATTTGGCATAGTGATAGTATGATTGATTCTAAGACTATACACTTGGGGAGCGTACAGGGTTGCCACATATCTAAATTTTTTTAAATTATGGAGTTAGATATGCCAATATGGGTATCAAATGAAAGGTATTTTCGCCGAAATACCAACTAAAATATTTTCAAGCAGATTAGCCGCCCAGGGTTACAGTTTTACCGTATTGTATTTGTATTGTATTTTTTTTGGGATCATCATCATTTATTGGCGCTTAACCGCCTAAGCGATTTTGGCCGTTGCATATCAAAGCGCGCCAGTCATTCCTTTTTAGCGATAACTGACGCCAATTGGAAACCCCAAGGGAGTTCAAGTGATCCTCCACCTGTTGTTTCCATCTCAGTCGAGGCCTCCCCCTTCTTCTGCTGCCGAATTCAGGCGACGATAGGAAAACCTTCTGTGCTGGAGCTTCTTTGTCCATTCGCATAACATGGCCCAGCCAGCGGAGTCTTTGGGCTTTAATTCGCTGGACTATGGTCAGATCTGCGTAGAGCTCGTACAGCTCATCGTTAAATTTCCTTCGATACTCGCCGTTGGCATCACGGGAAGGACCATAAATCTTCCGGAGAACTTTTCTCTCAAATACTCCAAGGGCCATCTCATCTTCTCTTGACATTGTCCATGAATCTGAGCCATGAGCCATACATCAGGACAGGTATGATGAGAGACTTATAGAGCGTGATCTTTGTTCTTCGAGAGAGGACTTTACTTCTCAATTGCCTACTCAGTCCAAAGTAGCACTTGTTGGCAAGAGTGATTCTCCGCTGGATTTCTAGACTGATATTATTTTCGGTGTTGATACTGGTTCCCAAATAGACGAAGTCCCTCACAGTTTCAAATTTGTAACTATCAACAGTGACATGGCTGCCAAGGCGCAGCTGCGCCGATTATTTCTTTGATGACAGCAAATACTTCGTCTTGTCCTCGTTCACGGCAAGACCCACTTTTTTCGCTTCCTTATCCAGTCCAGAGAAGGCAGCGCTTACGGCGCGGTTGTTAAGGCCAATGATATCAATATCATCGGCATACGCCAGCAATTGCACGCTCTTGTAATAGATTGTACCATTGCGGTTTAGCTCTGCTGCTCGAATTATCTTCTCCAGCATCAGATTGAAGAAATCGCACGAAAGGGAGTCGCGCTGACTGAAGCCTCGTTTGGTTTCAAATGGCTCAGAGAGGTCCTTCCCGATTCTGACGGAGCTGTTGGTATTTCTCAATGTCATTTGGCAAAGCCGTATAAGCTTGGCAGGGAAGTCAAATTCAGACATGGCGGCATACAGGCAACTCCTTTTTGCGCTGTCAAAAGCGGCTTTGAAATCGACAAAGAGATGGTGTGTGTCGATTCTTTTATCATGGGTCTTCTCCAGGATTTGGCGTATCGTGAAAATCTGGTCGATGGTAGACTTACCAGGTCTAAAGCCACACTGATAAGGTCCAATCAGTTTGTCTACGATGGGCTTCAGCCTTTCACACAACACGCTAGAAAGAACCGTATATGCAATATTAGGAAGACTAATTCCGCGGTAGTTGGTGCGGTTAGCGGGATCACCTTTCTTGTGGATTGGCCAAAGCACACTTAAATTCCAATCCGGAGGCATGCATTCAAATCAATTCTTTTGTGCGTTCACGCACATCTGTCAAATGACTTCAACTCTCCAAAAAATGTAAAAAAATCACAGTTTAGCGTGGTAATTGCCAAATTTCAACACTCACTTGCGAAGGGTTTGTGTCCCTTTGCGTTCGCACACAATTCACTGTGAGATTGTAAAATAAGCATTTCAAAGCATATTTAACACTTTCGCTTAAGTTTAAATGCAGTAATATCAAAGATATTTTAGTTGTTTATCCACTTACGGATGATTTTTTTGGAAAAGTGGAGTAATATCAACATATTACACAAAAGAAAATTGTTCACGCTCACCCACGTTCACGCTCAAAAATAAGTGTATATAGGGCTGTAGTTGGTGGGGTTAGCGGGATCGCCTTTCTTGTGGATTGGGCAGAGCACACTTAAAATCCAATCTGTAGGCATGCACTGATCTGACCATATTCTGCATAAGAGCTGATGCATGCTTTTTACCAGCTCTTCGCCTCCGTGTTTGAACAGCTCGGCGGGTAGTCCGTCTTTCCCAGGCGATTTGTTGTTTTTGAGCCGGGATATAGCTATCTTCACTTCATCATAGTCAGGTGGTGGGACGACTTTTCCATCGTCAGGGATTAGGGTATCGGGTTCGACGTACCCCTCGCAATTTAGCAGTGAAGAGAAGTGCTCCCTCCATAACTTAAGTACATTCTGTACGTCGGTTACCAGGTCACCATTATTGTCCTTACAGGAACTTGCCCCGGTCTTTAAAACCTTCCGTCATCCGCCGGATCTTTCCATAGAATTTTCGGGCATCATTTCTGTCAGCCAGCGTCTCAAGCTCCTCACACTCACGCCTTTCAGCTTCACGTTTCTTTTTTCTGAAAAGGCGTCTCTCTTCCTTCCTGGCCTCACTATAGCGTTGCCATACACTACGGGTTGCGCCCATTCGCAACGTCTCCCTGTATGCAGCGTCCTTTTTGTCCGAGGCAGTGCTACATTCCTCATTGTACCAGTTGTTCTTGAGGGCTCGCTGAAACCCTATAGTGGCCTCAGCGGCGGTACATAATGAGTTAGAGATATGCTTCCATTGCTCGGTAACATCGTTAGGTCGAGGACTGCTCTCCGATAGCAGGTGTGAGAGTAGATTGGAGAAATTATCAGCTGTCTGTGTCGTGCGCAGCTTCTCGACGTCAAACTTTCCTTCCGTTACTGTGCGCACTTTCTTCGCTACACAGAGCCGTGTGCGTATCTTGGCTGCAACAAGATAATGGTCCGAGTCGATATTGGGACCACGTAGAGTACGCACGTCTAGAACGGTGGAGCTGTGTCTGCCGTCGATCATGACATGATCAATCTTGTTTCTAGTTCTTTGATCAGGGGACAGCCATGTGGCTTGGTGTATTCGCTTATGCTGGAACCTGGTACTACTGATGACCATATTACGAGCAGCGGCGAAGTCAATCAAGCTAGTGCCGTTGGGGGATGTTATATCGTGGAGACTAAATTTTCCAACTGTAGGACCAAAGACTCCTTCCTTGCCCACCTTGGCATTAAAGTCGCCGAGCACGATTTTGATATCATGCTGGGGGCAGCGATCATAAGTCTGTTCTAGTTTATCGTAGAAGGAGTCCTTCTCTGCGTCGTCCGTCTCCTCAGTCAGCGCATAGGCGCAGATAAATGTTATGTTGAAAAACTTCGCCTTGATGCGGATCGCAGCGACACGCTCGTCCACAGGAGTGAACGCTAATACTTGGCGGCGAAGTCTCTTTCCCGCCACGAATCCTACACCACCCGCTTTGCCGCGTGTTTGGCCACTATAGTATACGTCACAAGGACCGATGGTCGTCTTTCCTTGCCCCGTCCATCGCATTTCCTGCAGGGCGGTGATGTCGGCATTTGCGCCTATGAGGACATCAACCAGTCTGGCAGCGGTACCGTCCCTTGAAAGGGTCCGGACATTCCCGGTACATGCCCTAATATCCAAATCATAATGCCTTATTCGTTTTGCCGGGTCGTCAACATTAAAGGGGGTTCTCATCCGAGGCTTGAATTCGTTTTCATTGGAATTAAGTTTTTTACGTAGCGGGTCCCAAACCCAGCGCACAACCCGTTTCGGGGTTTTTGGAAAATATTTACACATTTATATAGCGAGCCGCTTGTTTCAAGACAGACGCCCGCTTGCAGCCGCACCTCATGGTGAACAGACGCTACGCAAAAACCGCGGTGAGCCCTTAAACCAAGTATGTCAGAGTGGACCCACCGGGGCTCCCTCTCTTTCTGCCGCGAGCCTTTATAGCTCACGTTGCCCAGAGTGTACGAACGGGGACGCAAGAGTCGGGATTGGGCAAGGTCGCACAGCAACCACCCCCATTACACTCCCTTAAGCATTAATAATAGCTTGGCTGTGAATTTCGTTGTAAATAACGTAAATTTAGTTGTATTAGGATCAGACATCCAAAAATTTCTGAAGAAAGAACATGGTCCAGGGGAGGAAGACAGAAAATCCACTTAATACGGAAGTGATTCGGTGATGGTTTTTTTTTGGTTTATCTTACTCTCCTACTAGTGGACATAAAAGGATTTGAAAAAAAATTAAAAATATACAGAGCATTTTTTTTCTGCAGCCATTTAAAGTGCATTTTTTTGGTTACTTTTAATTATTTCGGTAATAGTAACATCTGTCAAAAAATGTTCTTCTACAGTTTGCTGGTAAGGTGATGCTCCATGAAAAGTATATTAACAGTTTTTCTTGCAAATGCTATAGTTTTCCCCACTATAATCACTTTTTCCCAGTGCATATTACAAATAGACGATGCATTTTGTATGAGGTAAATTTTTTTTTTTTTGCAAATTAAATTTTTTTTTGCCAATTTCGGATGAATGGTTAAGGGATATTTAAGTCTGTTCTAGCGATTTTTTGCGATTAACCCTTAAAAAGTCGGTGTTCAAAAGTTCGAATTAAAAAGACTGTTACGTTACAAATATCTTTTGGCTACGAACAAAGCCATACATAACTACAAATTTTACTAATACTGCAGTTTATTTGAAAAATAGACTGGGAATTTTCGAAGAAAATTGATTTTTTCTGGTTTGTTAACGAGCTAGATTTTGCACAAAAAAACTATTTCGAATTTTGGACTGCTCCTACGTTACACGAAAAAATGCGGTCGAATTCATTGTGATCCAAAATGCTCACAACATTTGTCTCCACGAAATATTTTATCAAATTACTTTCAATTAACCTAAATCCATCTGAAAAAGGTAAATGGAGCGTTAGAAATAATATTACGGAAATGCAACGTACTTTTTCGTTAGATAATGTAAATTTTAAAAATGTTGTTCATTTAGAAACACCGCAGAAACTATCGTATATTTTCGAAGAAAGTAAAAGGTTGCGCTTTGTCTTCGAGCATAAGATTCTTTGGCATGTCTGTAACCCCAAAACAATCAAAAGCACCCAAAATTCAAACAAACAAATTTTTTTTGTGGTTTCGTTTCTGGCGAACTTATACATATAATGCCGCAATTCACTTTTAAATAATTGTAACTATGTAGTTTAATAGTTATGATAATTGCACGCGGTTTTTTTGTTGGAAAGAATCAAATGTCGAGAATATGAAAATATTTTCTTTTTCTGATTTTAAAGTGTTTAAATCTGAAATTTTGTAAGAAACTTCGTTTTTTTTGGCATAGTGGCCAAACTACTGAAGATACTTATAGAGAAGCTACGACCATATTTGTAAAGAATTTCCAACAATTTGGCCTCGATAATAAATAAAAAACAACTAAGGAAGTCTAAGTTCGGGTGAACCGAACATTAAATACCCAGCGGTAATTTTCAGAACGGGCTAACAATGATATAGGCCCTAGGAGGATTTACCTAAAGTTTTTACTATCTTAGGTATTTACCTTACGGAATTATGTCAATTTATGTGATTTTCGAAATTTTCCATATCGAAAGTGGGCGTGGTCGGAAAGCGATTTCGTCCAATTACATCAGGTATGCTCCCTATTATGTTAGTATACCTTGTACCAATTTCATCGTTCTCCGTAATCAGTTTAAAAGTTATGACCCGTGAAATTTTCAAATATGCCTCCCTGAAAAGTGGGCGATGAATGACTAGGGGTTTCATCCTACCAAACTATATCATTTTAGCCATTTCCGTTACCGAATTATGTCAATTTATTTGATTTTCGATATCGAAAGTGGGCGTGGTTGGAGAGCGATTTTTTTCAGTTTCATCGGGTATACTCCCAACGATACTAGTATGCTTTGTGCCTAATTTCATCGTTCTACCCAAATCAGTTTAAAAGTTACGACCAGTCGAATTTTCAAAAATGCCTCCACTTTAGAAAATTTGTCAAAAAATCATTATAAAATGACCTATAAAATTATATCATTTTACCCATTTCCGTTACCGAATTATGTCAACTTAGGTGATTTTAGAAATTTTCGATATCGAAAGTGGGCGTGGTTGGAGAGCGATTTTTTTCTAGTTTCATCAGGTATACTCCCAACGATACTAGTATGCTTTGTGCCAAATTCCATCGTTCTATCGTAATCAGTTTAAAAGTTACGACCAGTAAAATTTTCAAAAATGCCTCCCTTAAAAGTGGGCGGAGCCACGCCCACTATAAAAAAATTTATGGAAAAATCATAAGAGAATGACCAGGGGGATTCACCTATAAAATTATATCATTTTAGCCATTTCAGCTACCGAGATATGTCAATTTGTGTGATATTCGAAATTTTCGGGTGTGGTTATTATCCGATTTCGCCCATTTTCAATAGCAACCTACCTTGGCCAGACCTGTATACAAAATTTCATGCAAATATCTCAACTTTTACTCAAGTTATCGTGTACACAGACGGACAGACGGACGGACATGCCTTAATGAACTTCTCTTTTCAACCTAAGAACTTTCATATATGGAACTCTATATCTATCTCGATTATTTTGCCGTTACGTACTACCGTTATGTGAACAAATTAATATACCCTTGTACTATTACTAGTACGCTGGGTATAATAATAAAAAAATCTTACATAGTTTTTACTTTCTTTACATTCCTATAAAATATTTTAAGTGTTACCACGGTTGCCGTTTGCTTAAAATTTTGCGTACCAAAAATCGTACCAAGCAGATGAAAACGTACCAAAATAATTTGCTAGCCAAACATAGGGGGATTCATCGAACCTTATAAGTTTACTAAATGCGTAAATTTATAAATTTATCAGCTAAGTTAGATGAACGAAATTTATGTGTACTTGATGTCAAACAAGAATATTTTACTTCGAAATTCTCATTGAAAAAGTAATTTTCGACCCGTTTTCAGCATATTCTTCTATTTTTGTCCAGTGTGCATTGAATGCATTAAAAAAAAATAATGTCGAACGGCGTCATTGTATTGGATAAATTTACGAACTCTTTTACTAAAATCACGCCGAAGTTTATCAAATTTTTGTAAACTTCGTTCCATACAAATTTTGACAGTTCATTTACACGCTTGATAAGTTTATACGTTTACACGCTTTATAAGGTGTTTATAAAGGTTGATGAATTTATTAAAACAATTTTAAGCAGTTCAACTGCTGCCATAATTTAACACAGAAACGGGTTTTAATGTATGCACATTAGTGTCCGACCGAAACTGGAATTTTAGGCCGAAGCCGAAGCCGTAACCGAATATTCGGCATAATCCTATATTCGGCCGAAAACCGAACCGAAACCGAATACCAAAATAAGAAAAGAGATTTTTTTATTTCACAACAATTCATTATTTTTGTTTCTTGAATAAACAAAACACCTTACAAAAATACATACATAAATAGTTGTAAACAAAAATAAAAAAAATTCAGTCTTTAGTTCGGTCAATATAGACATAAAAATAGTTGTTAAATAACAATACATAATTCCCACTGAGCCAAATTTTATACAGCTTAGGTTTACCTTCAGATAGAAAACCTCAAAAGTCCTGATCGATCCCATGTGTGCTAAAAAAGTTATTCGGGGTCAAAGAAAAAATTTTAGGTGTTTGGACTTTTCTCGAAAACAGTAAGTTGTTTCGAAAAATTACCTGAGCCCAAGTTGTGGATATAGATGTCCAAATAATGATATGTTGATCGTTTAATATAAAATTGTTTTTATTTTTTTTTTTTTAATATTTTTAACATATAAATTCAGGTATCAAGAATTAAATAATAATGATCATTATAAAATTTTAGAAACATGAAAGTTCAGAATTGAAAATTAAACAGTTTGTTACATTTGTAAATCATTAAGTTCCAAAGTAATAAATATTAAAGTAGTAATAGAGATAACTTAATATAAGAAGTTAAATATAAAGACCCTACATTACTCCCCCTTCAAGAAAAATTATTATCAAACAAATGAAATCCCCACCAGCCAAGCAAACTTGAAATAAATTTATAATAAGCTTTTCCAAATAAACATTAAGCTTACAAATTTCTGACTTTTCATTTACAAAACCCTTGAAAGTAAATGTTTTATAATTGAAACGACACATTGGTTTAAGTGTTTGAAATAAACTTACAAACAATTTTCAAAAGATAACTTTTTTAAAATTTTCTATTTAAAGCTTATAATAATATTTTAAATGTAAGCCTTTGATAAACATCATCTTGAAAAAAATAAACTTAAAGTAAGTTTTTTTCTGTTTACGGCGGCCGCCGTGGTGTAGCGGTTAAGTGTTCGGCCTTCTACACCAAGTCGTGGCGGTTCGATGCCCGGTAAAAGTAACATCAAAAATTATTTAGAAAAAGAATTTTTCTAAACGGGGTCGCCCCTCGGCAGTAGTTTGGCAAACTCTCCGGGTGTATTTCTGCCATGAGAAGCTTCTCAGCAAAAAATTCATTTGCTTTGCAAGTGCCGTTCGGAGTCGGCAAAAAAACTGTAGGTCCCGCCAACTTGTAGGAAAAACTCAAAAAGCAACACACCACAAGTTGGAAAGAGAAGCTCGGCTAAAAATCTCGTTAGAGGTTATGATAACCTGTTGGTATATCGCCGCCATTCGTTTTTTTTTTTTTTTGTAAGCCAAACCCTTACAAAATGTTGATTGTTTGCTTTAAAATATGTGTATTGTAAGCGTTTCTTTCAGGGCTGAAAACCACTCAAAAATCGCTGTGGTTCGGTTCAGTGGTTCGAACTACCTTGAAAAACCTTGAACCGGTACATATATGAAAGCCTACTAAAATAAAAATTGTTTGGAAATGTCAAAAATAAAACGCTTTGTTATTGAGATCAAATTCATTATTATTATGTAAAGAAACATACATACACCCAGCCAGCAAAATTTCCGTAAACGCATCTGGAAATGAAAAAAAAATCTGGCAAAAACTGTATATTCCTTTTTCCCACTAAAGTGTGCGAACGAAACGTATGTCTGTAAAAGTACAAAAAACTTTCCTAAAACCGACGCATTGTATCATGATTTTTGTGTTTTTTTTCACGTTTTCTGATACGATATTTTGGGATAATTTTTTGATGTTTTTGGGATCACTGTCTTCATCAGTATAGTTTCCGGACCGTTTTCGGATACGGAAAATTGTGAAAAAACGAAACAACAGTAAATCCAGCCCAGCAGTATAGTTTCCGGGCCGTTTTCGGATACGAAAAACGATGGAAAAATATACGATCGTAAAACGTACGTTGCTGCGCTGGCTGGGTATAGACGAAGCCTTGTTAGAAGACATAATGTTGATCAAAAATACATCATTTGGTTATTTAGTATTTAAGTTTATCAAAAGAATGTCTTCTCACAAGTCTTTGTCTATACTTGCGCTTAAGTCCTATAAAATAAATTTTAAAGTTGAAAATGCTCTTTCTACCGACACGTGTGTGGCAGGAACAGCAATCTCAGTAATTATTTTTAATTCTTTCTCTGAATATGTTTCCCAGAATTTTAAAACGTCTGAGTGTGGAGAAAGGAGTTTTATATTATTGAAGCAATTAATGACGTCCACTATAGTTTTCCTATTTGGTAAAGTAAGATGTTTTTTCATACATAATTTTTTTGCATCTTTTCTTTTGCTTGAATAATTAAAGTTGCTGGTAACGCCATGGACTCTGAGTTTTGTATGTTTTGTTTTGTTTATGAGAAAACCAAAGTAGATAAAGGAAGTTGGATGCATGACGAGAGGAAAAACTTTTCATCTTTACGCTGTCAAATGGAATGCAGTTGGCAGGAATTGAACGCATTTTAACAACTGCGCAAAAATAAAAAAATAAATGTTTTTCTTGCGTATGCTTCTACCTTTCAACCTTCTAAACTTGAATCTTAATCGAAATACCAGTGAGTGCCATTTTTAGGAAAATTTATGTTTTAGGCATATAAGTTGAAACTCTTTAAAATTTATTCCAATTTTGAACCTAACCGAACCATTTTTTTTTGCGGTTTTCGGTTTGGTTCATACATCTCCAAAAAAAAAAATGGTTCGGTTCAAAGACTGAAAAACGGCTGTGGTTCGGTTCAAAAACCGGTTCGGTACTGAACCTGTTGTCAGCCCTGGTTTCTTTTAAGGTAATTTATATAAGCTTACAAAAAATATTCAAATGAAAGCATTTTATTATCATTTTGTTAACCTTTATTTGAGAATTATTTTAATCCCTAAATGAACATATTACAAAAATGTTAAAATAAGCTGAACAAGATGCTGATTTCGTGCAAACATGTAAGTATAAAGAAATTAGGCTGATTAATTTCTAATAAATTAAGTTTTAAGTGAGTAATTAATTTTAAATATATGAATATTGATTAAAAGTATCAAATTAGGTAATAATTTAACATAGTATATCAAAAAAGTGATTATGATATTAATTAATTCCTTTTAGCACATGCCACAGCTTTCATTTTCAGCCGATTATTCGCAAACTGAAAAAACGAATTTGATGCGGCTATGCACTCCGCTTCATTCCCACCATTTTCATGTATAAAAGTTTCTGAAAAGAAGTAAAAAGATGTTTAGTTAAATGAATAAATATTGAGCCAAAATCATATATGTATGTATTCAGAAATTTGAGAATATTTGTATGTATGTACATATCGTAGGTGATTATGCAAAACAACGCAATGGACATCTAAGAGGCAGCGTAAGCGACATTTGTGACCAAAACTTTTATACCCCTGGTTATTAAGACTTATTTATCCATACATATATTCTCAAACTTAAATATCACATATGCCGTTTTAAAAATGTTAATTACGTCGTTTTGCAGAATCACCAACGATATATACAATGTATACATAAAATATATTAGAAATTCTTTTCCAATTTTTAAATTGTGTTTTAGGTATCAAGTTAGGTAATATGAATACTTACGACGTATAGCTAAAACAGTCGTCAAATTACGGAAGCACGTTTTGGAGTCTGTTCCTCTCCAACAGATTTTTTCGGCAACCACGTCCATCAAAGCCTTACTCCATGATTGAATCCTCTATTGAATCATATAAAAAGTAATTTTGTAAAACTATGTTTTAAGTTAAACTAAGTTTAATTTTGAGCTCCTCAAATCTTGTGTTTTTAGGAGCTCGTATTTGAAGTATACGTACGAATTGTCGGAATTTTTCCTCGTCTTGCTCAATTTGTTTTTCAAAAGTGAGCAAATCTTCAAGAGTTTTAAATGGCTCTTGCGGCAATACAATAGAAAAACCCCTAGGCATGGTTCCGTTTTAATTCAGTTCCAAAGCCAATATTTCTGGCTTATGCGTAAGCAAGAAGTCCGTAAGGCTATCTTTGAGCCCATAACGCACATATTCTCCAACCGAAAGTTGTTGTATAGGAACATCTCTAGGTGTGTGTTTTAATGTCCTCACATCTAACGGTAAATCCGTAATCTTACGGCGCAAAATTTGTAGCAGCTCATTGCGACCTTCATAGCAGAGATTGTACTTTACAAGCCACGACCCCAGTTCTTCTTTAAAGGTAATCGTCATCGTCAAAATCGGACAGTTCATCACTTGATGAGTCAATGGGATCATTGAATTCGGGCACATTATTTTCGTTCAAAGAAAAACTACTTGAGGGCACAAAAGCTTCACCAATTGGTGCAGAGGACACTTGCTTACAATTATCAGCACTCATTAATAAATTAATTATTTCTTTGCACCGCGTTTTTCGCGTTTTTTCACTTGTTAAGCGCGACATTATGTATTATTTTCGACCGTGATTATTTAAGTTCAACAGAAAGAACTGAAAATTTGCAGAGCGACAGAAAACACGTTTTGCTTCAGCGAAAGCTCAATTTTCATCTTAATGAGAAATTAAAACTATTTTTTTTTTTCATTCCTGTCGTAAACATTAGCATTTTGCTTAAAATTGTAATAAATTTATTAACATTTTCTCAAGCCTTACAAAACGATTATTTAAAAAGCTAAATAAAAACTTATAATGAAATACACTTATTTAATGTTTATTACATCAAGCTTACATAAAGATATATTTAAAAACATTTTCTATAAACATTTGCATTTATGTAACTTAGAAAGGTAAATGTTTTATAAAACTTACATTAAACTTACAAATAAATTGATATTGTAAACGTTTACATTTCGCTTATTAAAGCAAGTTTACTTCAAGTTATTTTTAAAAACACTTACAGAAATGCTGGCTGGGATGTAACTCTCTTTTTATGTTTATTAGTACCTGGGTGACCGAGCTTGCTCGGTGCTATCAATTTAGCGCTAAATTTACTTACCCAAAATGATCCCAAAATGACCCTAAAATAATCCAAAAATAATCCCAAAATGATCCCAAAAAGACCCTTAAATGTTCCCAAAATGATCCGAAATTGAACCCAAAACAACCCAAAAATGATCCGAAAATGAACCTAAAATTATTCCAAATTGATCCAAAAATAATTCCCAAATTACCCCAAAAATACCCTTAAATGCACACTAAACGATCCAAAAAATACACCAAAATGATCCCAAATATATCCTAATTAATCCCAAAACCACCCAAAAAAGACCCTCAAATGCTCCCAAAGTAACCCAAAAATTATCCCAAAATGATATAAAAATTATCCAAAAATGGCTCCAAAATGAACCGAAAATTACCCAAAATTGTACCAAATTAATCCGAAATTGAACCCAAAATGATCTCAAGCAAGCCCCAAAATTATCCCAAAGTGATGTTCTCAAAATAATCCTAAAATATCCAAATATGATCCCAAAATACAAAATACAATTAAAATACGGTAAAATGGTAACCCTGAGTGGCAACCCTACTTGAAAATATTTTAGCTGGTATGTCGGCGACAATACCTTTACTTTGATACCCAAAACTACCAAAAAATGATCCCAAAATGACCCTAAAATTATCCCAAATTTGTCCAAAAATAATTCACAAATTACCCCAAAAACACCCTTAAATGTACCCTAAACGATTCGAAAATTACCACAAAATTATCCAAAAATGATCCCAAAATAATCCTTGAATAGTCCCTCAGATGTTCCCAAAATAACCCAAAAATTATCCCAAATGATGACGTGGCAACCCCCAAATTGATAGTCTTAGAATCAATCATACTATCTACATACCAAATTTCATCCAAATCGGTCAAGCGGTTCTCGAGAAATATATTACCCAAAATTGTACCAAATTAATCCGAAATTGAACCCAAAATGATCTCAAGCAAGCCCCAAAATTATCCCAAAATGATGTTCTCAAAATAATCCTAAAATATCCAAATATGATCCCAAAATACAAAATAAAATTACAATACGGTAAAATGGCAACCCTAGGTGGCAACCCTACTTGAAAATATTTTAGTTGGTATCTCGCCGAAAATACCTTTCATATGATACCCATATTGGCATATCTTGCTCCATAATTAAAAAAAGGGATAGGTGGCAACCCTGTAAACCGCCCCAAGTGGCAACCCTAAAGTGGGTAGTCTTAAAATCGATCATACTATCACCATGCCAAATTTCAGCCAATTCGGTCAAGCGATTCTCGAGATAGTACCGGATATACAAATATATTGTGGTAAGGTGGCAACCCTAGGTGGCAACTCTACTTGAAAATATTTTAGTTGGTATCTCGCCGAAAATACCTTTCATATGATACCCATATTGGCATATCTTGCTCCATAATTAAAAAAAAAATGGGATAGGTGGCAACCCTGTAAACCGCCCCAAGTGGCAACCCTAAAGTGGGTAGTCTTAGAATCCATCATACTATCTTTGTGCCAAATTTCATCCCAATCGGTCAAGCGGTTCTTATTGTAAATTAGGCTTTATCATCACTAATTTCTATCTTCTTTGCTCATCAGCTGTCAACTGCTGAATACATTTTATATTCTTTCTTTTTGTACTCTTATTCGCCGGAAATAAAAGACTTGTACTTCTTAATTTACATTGAAAACTATCGCACGCGTTTTTATTTCAACAGGTTATGGAACCAGCATAAAAGAGTAAAGTATCTTAACTTTGTTTTATTAAGAATTTGATTGCGTTTGTCGCATATATAAAATTCCATTAAAAAAAAAAAAGGTTTGCGTTTGTCGCATTGCAATTTGCGTGTGTCGCATTGCTAAGTAGAAAATTGTTTCATCAAAATGGCGAATTCAGCGAAAGGCGACTTTGCAGTCGAAAAACTAAAGGGCGGCGATAATTTTCACAATTGGACGTTTGCAATGGAGAATTACTTAGAAATGAAAAAGTTAGGTGACTGTATAATTCCATCTGATGATGACCCAAGCAAATCCAAAGAAAAGTTGGTAGACAAATTAAGTTCGGCAAAAACGTTGTTGGCCTTAAGTGTAGAGCCAGAACTATATGTGCATATAAGAACATGCAAAACAGCGTTGGAGATATGGACAAAGTTCCAAAATATGTATGAAGATCGCGGATTAATGAGAAAAATAGGCTTGTTGAGCACTTTAATCTCAATTCGTTTAGAGGAAAGTGAAACCATGCAGAATTATATTGATCAAATAATGACAACTTCTAGCAAATTAAATTGTATTGGTTTCAGCATTGACGATGAGTGGTTGGCTGCAATTATGCTTGCAGGCTTAACAGAAGCATACAAACCACTTATTATGACCTTTGAAGCATGTAAAAAAATAAATGCGGATGAGATTAAGATGAAATTGTTAGACACGCAGTTTTCTCGTGAAGGAAAACAAAGCAACAATGCATTTATTGGTAAATATGCTCACAAGCAAAATAACAAAAAATCTCATAATCGCAAGTCAATGAAATGCTATTCTTGTGGTGGAAAGGGCCACATCAGCTCGGAATGTAAGAAGAGAGACCAAAGCAAAACCAAGAATGATCAAACTGAATTGGCGAAAAGAGCCTTTACAGCAAAATGTTCAACTAGTAATGATACAAGTGCTTGGTACATAGACAGCGGCGCGTCCAGTCACATGACACCGAATCAAAAATTGTTGTTCGATTGTACTTCTTCCAATGTAAAGGAAATTTCGACAGCAAATGATGAAAAAATCAAAGTCAATTGCGAAGGCAAATCAAAAATGATTTTTGGCAATGAAGAAATTGGTGTTTCGAATATTTTGCACGTTCCGGAGTTGTCGGCAAATTTGTTGTCAGTATACAAAACTGTCCAAAAGGGTAATACAATTATTTTTAATAAAGGTGGATGTTCCATGTATGATCAAAATTTGGTTGAGTTTGCACACTGTAAGCCAGAAGGTGGAGTTTACAAATTAAAAGCGCAAAGCGAAGCGTGCATGTTATCTTACAAAGAAGAAAATGATGCAATTACATGGCATAGGAGATTTGGTCATCTCAATTACGCAAGTTTATGCAAAATGCGTGATGGGGCAGTAACTGGGATGAAACTTTCAAATAAGACAAACGGATTGCCAAACTGTGAAATTTGCGCTGAGGGCAAACAATCGCGAGCGGTATTTAAGCCAAGCCAGACCCATAGGAGCGAGTTGCTGGAACTTATTCATTCGGATTTAGTAGGACCAATGGAGACAAAGTCAATTGGAGGAGCTAAGTATTTGTTAACCTTTATAGATGATTTTTCAAAAAGGGTTTTTGTTTATTTCTTACATGAAAAATCTGAAGTGTTGGACACGTTCATTGAATTCAAATTGTTAGTTGAAAAACAAACCGGCAAGGCAATAAAGATACTTCGCACTGACAACGGAACGGAGTATTGTTCGCATAGATTCAACAAGTTTTGTCGTTACAATGGCATTCAGCATCAACTAACCAATGTGTACACACCGCAGCAAAATGGCACCGCAGAGCGTTATAATCGAACAATAATAGAGCGCGCCAAATGTATGCTATTTGATGCTAAGCTTGATGATGTATACTGGGCAGAAGCTGTGAATATGGCGTCGTATGTGATAAATCGTTCAGTTTGCTCAGCTTTAAAAGATAAAACACCGGAAGAAATGTGGACTGGGTCTAAAGTCGATGTTGCGCACTTGCGAATTTTTGGATCTTCAGTAATGGTACATATACCCAAACAACGTCGAAGAATACATGATAACGTCGAAAGAAGTTGGAACGAAAATCGAGTAAGATGATCTTCGTAGGATACGACTCCGATAAAAAGGGTATTCGTTGCATCGATCCTTATACTAAAAAGTTGGTGGTGAGCCGTGACGTGATATTCCACGAAAAGACTAACGCTTCGACTATTGAATTTGATATGGATGCAGAGTTTCCAGATAAAGTGAGGGCAAGTGATGAGCGGAGTGCAGTAGACTTAAAGAAAACAATGGAAACATTAGTTGATGATGAGGAAATGAATAGTTCCTTTCACTCAACAGATGATGTCACGCATGCAGATCCGTCAGATCCGACATACTTACCTGAAGAAATTGGCGCAGTAGATGGTAACCAATTACCACGACGGTCGGCTAGAGAACCGAAACCAATTCAACGTAAGTTACTTAACATGTATTAATGAAGAAATTGATCCACTTACAGCTGAAGAAGCTATGAATCGAACTGATGCTGAAGAATGGAGGCTAGCCATGGAGAGCGAAATGCAATCGTTAAGGGAAAATAATACCTGGAGTCTGATGAAATTACCACAGGGGCGAAAAACCTTAAAAACGAAATGGGTGTTCACTACTAAACGTGACATGGATAACAATATCATAAAATATAAAGCTCGCTTAGTTGCGAAGGGTTGTGGCCAAATTCACGGAATGGACTACAACGAAACGTATTCACCAGTAGTGCGCTACTCAACGATTAGATTTCTAATTGCACTGGCTGTTAAAAATGGGCTCAAAATAGACCAAATGGACGCAGTGACAGCATTTTTGCAAGGTGAATTGCGAGAAGAAATATACATTACACAACCGGAAGGGTTTTCCAACGGCACGAATCATGTCTGCAAATTGAATCGGGCAATGTATGGCTTGAAACAAGCCGGAAGGCAATAGAATTTGAAGCTGGAGTCTGTGCTGAAGTCATTTGGATTACAAAAGTCAAGATTGGATCCATGTACTTCACTAAAAATCATTCGTTGATATTAGCGATCTACGTTGACGATATATTAATATTTTGGAAAGATGCAAACACTTTAGCTAAATTGAAAAAATCACTATGCTTGTCGTTCAAGATGAAAGATATGGGGCCGGTGAAAAGTTGCATAGGTATTCGAATTACACAAACAAAAGATGGAGTAGAACGGGACCAAAGCAAATATATCGATGATATATTGAAAAGATTTAACATGGAGAACTGTAAACCGGTTTCCACTCCAAGCGACTACAATCAAAAGTTATCTATTAGTATGGTTTCAGAAAAAACTGATGAAAGTGAGTTATCGAAATTTCCTTATCAAGCTGCTGTTGGGAGTTTATTGTATTTAGCGCAATGTACGCGGCCGGACATCGCATTTGCAGTGAATGACGTCAGTCGGTTCAACTCTAACTATAATAATGCGCATTGGAGAGCTGTGAAGAGAATCATTCGTTATTTGAAAGGAACCAAAGATTTCAAACTAAGGTTTTCGTCGGATGGCTCCCCAAAGTTGCATGGGTATTCCGACGCTGATTGGGCATCAGACATTGATAAACGTCGTTCTTGTACAGGCTACATGTTCAAAATGTCAAATGCGGCAATCACTTGGTCAAGCAAGCGCCAACCAACCATTGCATTGTCAAGTACAGAGGCAGAGTACATGGCAATCTCGTCGGCTATTCAAGAGGCGCTATGGCTGAAGCAATTATCAGAAGAATTGGATCACGGTGATAGTTCATCCATTCAACTGCACTGTGATAACCAAGGCGCTATTAAATTAGCTGAATCAGATGGACTTAGACCACGATCTAAACACATCGACATAAAATATCATCATTTACGTGAGACAATCGAAAAAGGAGTCATTTCAATCAATTACGTTCCTACAGATGAGATGGCTGCTGACAGCCTTACCAAGGCTGTGACTAAGAAGAAAAACGAATTTCGTTCACATACCATGGGGTTAAATTGAATTTTATTTAATGTTATTATACTTAAGCATACAGAATTGTTATGAAATGAATTTCGAAGCTTGTATAAAAATTACCTAAATATTCAATAAGTGAGGGTATTGTAAATTAGGCTTTATCATCACTAATTTCTATCTTCTTTGCTCATCAGCTGTCAACTGCTGAATACATTTTATATTCTTTCTTTTTGTACTCTTATTCGCCGGAAATAAAAGACTTGTACTTCTTAATTTACATTGAAAACTATCGCACGCGTTTTTATTTCAACAGTTCTCGAGATAGTCCGAACATACAAATATACAAGATTAACTCGTTTAAAGATATTAGATTAGTGTCAGTGATGGTATTATTTGAATGTGTCGTTTCAATCATTGCTGGTTTTAATCTATCTATAGGAATAGTTTTAATATTGTCATTGATTTCAAGTTTAAAATATTTCTTATCCTTTTCAACAATTCTGTAAGGTCCTTCATATGGTTGTTGCAACGAATGTTTATTTAGAACGCGAACAAAAGTAAATTTGCAATTTTGAAGATCTCTAGGGACAAAAATTCCGGTATCAAAATTTCTATGATGACTTACATTTGATTTAATATTTCGAAAGTGCTCACGCAAACCATGATTCAATTATAAGAAGGTTTGCTCTTCCCTTCACGTTTATTATTGACACTCCCAATATGAAAATGTGTACGGGTTTCGTTTGCGAATAAAAAAGTAGGAATGTTTTTTTTCTTTCGTCAAGGAAATGGTAGTAGAAAAATCGAAAAAGGAGGATATAAATTGTAATGCAAATAAAAAATTGCAAAGTAAACTAACACATTCGACGGGGCCAAAAAAAAGTTCGTTTTTTTTCAAAAATTATATTGATTTTATTTTTCAGAAGGGTGAAAAAATATTACTATAAAAATTACAGATCTTAACATTAAATTCTAGAGGTCTATCATCGCTAGTTTAGATTTCACAGACTTTACCTCATGTTAAGAGTAAGAACTCGGATTCCCTTAAAAAGCTGCATAGCCCAAAATTTTCTCCGACTAGCCGTTTTCTAGTATTCTAGCCTCAAAATAAGTGTCGATTTCCTGGTCGATTTTTTTTTCGTTCCACCGTGTTAATAGTAATTCGACCGATCGACAACTTGTATTTGATGGTTGAATACAATCGAACGTCAAATCGAATAGGACATCGACTCATGTAAAGCAGTCTTAACCTAATTTTTTACTAAAAGTTCTTTGAAAGGTTTTCGGGTCATAAATACTATCGGAAAAAGTGTGCCAAAGGGATAGTATTACCATTTTACTAACCAAATTTAACCAGTTCCAATAAATTTACCTCCAACTCTTTCATGCACACTTGGCTGATGATTTAGAAAGAAAATAATATACTCTAATCACAGAAGGAAAATCTTTAAAGTCAGTTATTAATGATAAATTCATCAATTTTCCAAAAGCCAACCTCTACTATTTTTCTAACTACTACTATTTTAAACTACTTTTCTAACTACTTTGTTACATGATTTTGCTAAAAGGCTACCCAGAATGTGAACGACAATTTTTCAGGCAGCAAGATGGCTGCAACTGGTGAACTATTCTCAGATGATGAAACAACAAGTTCTCCCGGTAAACGTAAATTTTGACGAAAAGCCATTTCAGCTGGTGTAGCTAAAATATCTTCCTAAAAGTGGATCGCAAGCCAAGAAGAACTATCGGTAACTCTTCATACCAATCCCTGGTTCCATTCCTAGCCATTATTGAAGATTTTAATTGTCTATGAAAACGTTCAACCATCCCGTTAGCTTGCGGATGGTAAGACGACGTCAAAATTTAGTGACTTCCAAGTAATTTTGTCAATTCCGAAAATAAATTTGAAGTGAATTGAGCGCCTTGATCAGTTGTTATTTCTAAAGGAACACCAAAACGCGAAATATATTAATTGAAAAAATTGTTTGCAATTGTTGCCGCAGATATGTCTCTTAACGCGTACGCCTCTGGCCCTACAATATCCAAATGAATATGCTCGAATCTACTCTTTGGTATTGGAATTTTTACAATAGGCGTTTTTGTGTGACGATAAACTTTCGATTTCTGACAATTTATACATTCTTTTGACCACAAATTAATTTGTTTGTTCATATTCGGCCAAACATATTTTTTAACTATTAATTTACGTGTAGCTTTAGTACCTGGATGAATAATTCCATGTAGCATTTCAAAAATTGTTTTTCTTAAAGTACTTGGAACAAATGAAAAGAAAGGAAAAAGAATTCGATTTAATATTTACCATACTCTGATAAACGCTTAAATAGAATGTGTAAATGCCCTAAATGTTCTTCTTCATTTTCGCTAGCTATAAGTAAATCATCTATGTACATATGTAAAGACAAAATCAAGACCGTTAACAACTTCGTTTATAAACCTTTGAAAAGTTTGTGCTGAATTTCTCAACCCAAAAGGCATACGTAGAAACTCAAACATGCCAAAGGGTGTTGTTATGGCAGTTTTAAAAATGTCCTCTTCAACCATAGGCATTTGATGATATGCTCTGACTAAATCTAATTTTGAAAATATGTACTTATTACGAGGATTCATGTTGAAATCTTGTATATTGTATTGGTAAGGGATAACGATCCGGAATCGTCACAGTATTTAATCTTCTGAAATCACCGTAGGGGCGCCAATCGTTTAATTCTTTTTTGGTACTAAGTGAAGTGGGGATGCTACTGAAGAATTTGAAGGTCGACAAATTCCTGTTTTAACCAAAAAATCAAACTCTGTTTTAGCGACTTTGTGTTTTATCGGATCTAAGCGCCTGGGCCTAGAAAATGGAAGATTACCCTCCGTTACAAGTCGATGTACCGTTGTATGTTTAACAGGGTTTGTATAGTCTGGCTCCGCAATAAGTGACGAAAACTTTTTTTAATAATTTTGTAAATTTATTATGAACTGCAAATAGTTTAGTTAATTGTCTATTGCAAAAATAAGATTGATAATATCAATTAATAGACCATATTTGTAAAGAAAGTCAGCCCCAATAATAGGTTTAGCTATATCAGCTATCAAAAACGTAAAAGGAAATTCGCGTCTTAAACCTAAATTTCAGGGTGGGGAAAAATTCGATCGCGAATTCTCAATCATATGATTTTCTCACCCTTTCTCATTTTGCGCTCTTAACATATCGCGAGAAACGCTAAGGCAAACGAGCGGTAGTTAAAACAATAACTGCATTATTTCATTGCTAGGAGATTGTAAACACAAGATTTTTCATACCAGCAGCCTTGCTACGAGCGATCGCGTTTGTATGCTCGCTCGTTTCCAATGTATATACATAAAATAATTGCGTACACTCGGTAAAAAACAAAAAAAATTTTCGATGTTCTAAAGAACGCTCTTTTGCCTTTGCATTTCTCGCGATAAGTTAGGAGCACAAATTGAGAAGATTGTATTTTTGAGCAATCGCGATCGTTCTTCTTACGGTGTGGATGCAAAATTTTGATTTCATCTGTTTAAAGAAATGATGAATACCATTGTTTAGAAATTACCTATGGTCATGTATACAAATATGTAGACATACATATGTATGTTTTTAAGAAATGTTTTTGCTGCATCTTACATGTATAAGGGATCACAGGTACTGGTAATTTTTAGCTAGTTGCATCCATGGCTGGCAATTGTTATACCAATAATTTTTCAGATGCACGTAAGTTCGTGCATATTGTGGCGAATGTTCTCAAGTATCGCTCATCTCCCAACTCTAGCGTATTTCCATCACAAGCGTCACTACCACAATTACAGCTGTTTAGATACATGACGTGAGAGCGACAGAGGGAGAGGCAGCTCGCGTGTTTGCGAATGTGGCACAAAGAGGAGATGACGATAGATAAACGCTTCGAGAACACTGTTGCACGAATAAACCAGAAAGGTGTAGACATTTCTAGGTTGTGAAGCTGCTGTTTGCTAGGGTATATAAACCGCGCAAAGACAACGCAAATCAATCAGTTTATTTTCAAGTGTTGTACAGTGAAGTACTGAACAGTGAATTAACCCGCGATATTGTACTACGGTTTTTAGTAGTGAATAAAGCGTACTACTTATTAAGCAGAATCTGAGTGTTTTATTTAACGTACAGTGATCGAACTCAGGGAAAATAGTCGAGGAATCATTGAATTCGTCACAATTGGTGTCAGAAGCGGTATTGTTAAATAAATACAAGGACATTGAAAAGGATAACAAGGACATTGAAAAGGATAACACGGACATTGAAAAGGATAACTAGGACATTGTAAAGGTAACAAGGACATTGCAAGGATATGGCAAAGTTTAATGACTTGAAGATCCAACAACTCAAAAACGAGTTGGAGAAACGTGGAATGGTAACAACAGGCAATAAGCCAGAGCTACAATCACGTCTACGCGAGGCTATGGAAGCGGAAGGAATCAACGTTGACGATTATGTTTTTCAGCTTTCGGAAGAGGGAGCGACGAAAATAGAAGAGCAAAAGGATACTCCGGATTCAGTGGCAAATGTGGACACAAACTCGCTGTTGGCTGTATTGGCTCAGATGTCGACGAATATAACATCAAAGTTTGAAGAACAGAAAACTTGTATGGCATCTCAGTTGGAACAACAAGAGACACGATTGGCATCTCAGTTAGAAGAACAGAAGGCATACATGGCGTCACAGATCAAGGAAGAGTTGATGGAACAGGAAACACGCATAACGTTAAAACTAGAGGCACAAGAGCAAAGAGTCTCATCGCAGCTAGTTGTCAGTGGACGACAGGATAAGATCGAAGCCGAGGTGGATGCGTTAAAATCTCGTATCCAGGAGTTGCAGCTGAATCGTCCAAGTGTTTCCACAAGCACGCCCAAGGTAAAAACCCCATCCTTTGACGGTTCTGTTCCTTTCCAGGTATTTAAGCTACAATTTGAGAAGACAGCAGCTGTGAACAACTGGGGCGCTGAGGATAAAGTTGCTGCTTTATTTGTGGCATTGAAAGGACCTGCAGCCGAAATCTTACAGACTATTCCGGACGCTGAAAGAAACAACTATGAAGCGTTGATGGGAGCCGTTGAAAGACGTTACGGCAGCGAGCATAGAAGGCAGATACATCAAATAGAGCTACAGAATCGCTTCCAGAAGGCTAACGAAACATTACAGGAGTTTGCATCGGACATCGAGAGGTTGGCTCATCTAGCAAACGCAGACGCACCAGTGGAATACATCGAGAGGGTGAAAATCCAAAGTTTCATAAATGGAATACGTGACGTAGAGACGAAGCGGGCCACCTATGCAAATCCAAAGAGATCATTTGCGGAGACGGTATCACATGCTCTAACTCAAGAAACCGCATCTCTTTTGAGCAAACCATTGTACAAAGCTCATCGTGTGGAAGTGGAGACGCCAGACTTATAATTCCAGTAATGCAAGCGGACGTAAGCGCAAGGCTGAAGGAGATGAGCAAGTCTCCCAATCCAACCAACCGTTAAACTAAAGAGAGTCAGCCGCAAGGGGCGTAGGCTGGCTCCCGCAATTGGATGCCCCATAATCTCTGTCTCACAGATCGGAAGGAAGTCAAGTAATGTTACTGTTGGAGGACTCGTGGACGGAAAGGAGCGTTTACTGACTATTGATACGGGCGCATCTCATTCCATCATTCGATCTGATTTAGTCAACAAAGGAGTGAGGCCATTACATGGAGCAAAGTTGCGTACGGCGACTGGTGAGGACACCCAAGTTCAAGGAGAAGTAACATGTGAAATCGCAATTGGAAATGTCACCGTACTGCACAATTTTATAGTGGCAGATATTGTTGAAGAAATCATAGTTGGTGTGGATTTCTTAAGCAACCAAGGCATCAAGATCGACATGCAAAACAGGACTATGAGCTATAAGAACATGGATGTGCCACTCAATTTTGGTTACGAGAACAAGTACATCAGTAAGCGGGTACTCGTGGAAGATAGCCAACAAATTCCACCGAAGTCGGAGGCAGTCGTTTGGGCAAGGATTGATGGAGATTATGGGACAAACAAATTGTGGGTTGTCGAGGCAGCAAACAATTCAAAGACGGATATACTAGTAGGAAAAACACTGGCTATGACAAAACAAGATGGACGTATACCGGTAAGAGTACTAAATGAGTTTCGATCGCCGATCAAGCTTTCCAAAGGAGCTATATTGGGACAATGTCAGGAGGTGGAGGTGATTATAAACTGTGAACAGCTCCAGGAAAATGTCTCTACTAGCAACATTAATCTATCAGATAATATCACAGCGTGGACGCAAGAGCTCGAAGAAGACCACCAGAATAAGGCGAAACAACTTCTACTAAAGTACTCTACCATATTTGACAAGGGTGGCTCCAAACCAGGTCGGACCAATGTAGTGAAGCATCACATTGATACCGGTGACGCGAGACCAATCCGCCAAGCTCCTCGAAGTGTTCCATTGGCCAAACGGCAAGTGGTAAGAGAAATTATACAAGAAATGAGTGACAGCGGCGTGATCGAACCATCAGCTAGTCCATGGAGCTCACCGGTAGTGCTAGTGAAGAAAAAGGATGGAAAAATGCGGTTCTGTGTGGATTACCGGAAGCTGAACGACGTAACGAAAAAGGACAGCTATCCACTACCAAGAATTGACGATACTCTGGACTCACTATCTGGTACGAAATGGTTCTCTACACTGGACTTGAAAAGCGGCTATTGGCAAGTGGAGGTTAAAGATGCGGATAAGGAAAAGACAGCATTCAGCGTTGGAGAGGGGCTGTGGCAATTTACGGTAATGCCCTTTGGACTATGTAACGCTCCAGCTACTTTTGAGAGACTCATGGATCAGGTATTGAAAGGACTGCATTGGAAAACATGTTTGGTGTACCTGGATGACATCATCGTGCTGGGAAAAAGCTTTGAGGAACACCTCAAGAACTTGGAGGAAGTTTTCCAAAGGATAGCTGGCGCCGGTCTGAAATTAAGTCCCAAAAAGTGTGCATTGTTCAAGAAGGAAGTAAGTTACTTGGGTCACAAGGTTACTACGGAGGGAATTTGCACTGCTAAAGAGAAGATCGAAGCAGTAAAGGATTGGCCAAGACCGAAAAATTTACATGAGCTACGAAGTTTCCTCGGACTGTGCACGTATTATCGTCGATTTGTACCGAATTTCGCTAGCGTAGCCAGTAGCCTTCATGAGTTGACCAGAAAGAATATGTCATTTGATTGGAAGAAGGAACATGAAGTGGCTTTCCAAACCTTGAAGGAACGGCTGTGCACTGCCCCAATGTTAGCGTATCCAATCCCAGGTTCAACGTTTATTCTGGATACAGATGCAAGTGGTTATGCGATTGGAGGAGTTTTGTCACAGATTGTCGATGGGCAGGAGAAGGTAGTGGCGTACTATAGCCGCACAATTGGAAAGCCCGAAAGGAACTATTGCGTAACACGAAGAGAACTACTGGCATTGGTGGAGTGCATCAAACATTTCCACAAGTATCTCTATGGACAGCGATTCCACGTCAGGACAGACCATGCAGCGTTGAAATGGCTTTTGCAGTTCCGTAATCCGGAAGGTCAATTGGCACGGTGGATAGAGCGACTACAAAGTTATGACTTTTCCATAGAGCATCGCAAAGGCAGCAACCACGGCAATGCTGATGCAATGTCCCGGCGACCATGTAACCTGGAATGCAAGCATTGTTCGAAAGCTGAGGCCAAGGAAGATGTTATAGATGTTCGGCTGATGACTATAACATCTACGGACGAATGGAACATGGATAAACTAAGGAAGTATCAGCTAGAGGATCCAGATCTGGTACGTGTGATGCAGGGGATCGAGCAAAATGAACGACCAACAAGAGAGGAGATGTCAGCAGAGAGTCCTGTTGCCAAGTCATATTGGGCACAGTGGAACAGTTTGAAATTGGTATCCGGTTGCTTACATAGAGTATGGGAAAGCGAAGATGGTCAATGCGCTCGGAAGCTGGTAGTTGTCCCAAGGAAGAAAATCTCTGATATTTTGTATGAACTACATAATGGTCCAAGTGGAGGTCATCTAGGAGTCACAAAAACACTGGAGAAAGTCAAGCAGAGATTCTATTGGGTTGGTTGCCGGCAGTCGATCGCGGAGTGGATCGCCAACTGTGAGGTGTGCATCAGAGCAAAGGGTCCGAAGTCGAGAAGCCATGGACAGATGAAGCAGTACAACACAGGTGCACCGTTTGAGAGGATTGCCATGGATGTAGCTGGTCCATTTCCTACTAGCAAACTCGGAAACAAATACGTACTAGTTGTTATGGACTATTTCAGCAAATGGCCAGAAGTTTACCCGATTCCAAATCAAGAGGCAGAAACCATTGCAGAGGTGTTCATAAACAATTGGGTAGCGAGGTTTGGTGTACCGATGGAGTTACATTCCGACCAAGGCAGGAATTTCGAATCAGTTGTATTCCAAGAAATGTGCAAGACATTGGGTATTCGGAAAACGCGAACAACTGCACTGCATCCTCAGTCAGATGGCATGGTGGAACGTTTCAATCGAACCTTGGAAGAGCACATGAGGAAAGTAGTGGATAAGTTCCAGAGAGATTGGGACACGCACATCTCCTTGTTCCTGATGGCATATCGCTCGGCAATACATGAAAAACGGGTCAGACTCCAGCAAAAGTAATTTTTGGGAATGATCTTCGGTTGCCAGCTGACTTGAAGTTTGGGATAAATGCTGATGAAGGAATAAATGCCAGGAAATCCACTAGCATCTTGGAAGAAGAAATGAGAGAAATACACGATCTTGTACGACAACGGACGAAGATCATTAGTGATAAGATGAAAGCCAGATACGACAAAGCTATCAACTCGGAAGGTTTTAAAGAAGGAGATTTAGTGCTGTTATACAACCCACAACGAAAGAAAGGTTTGTCCCCAAAACTGCAATGTAACTGGGAAGGCCCATATAAAGTAATAAAGCGGATAAATGATGTTGTCTACCGCATACAAACTGTTGGAAGGCCACGAAACAAAATGAAGGTGGTTCACCTGGAGAGGCTAGCAACGTTTGGATCGGGAAATGTGTCTGATCGGGACGATCAGACTTAGGTGGAGGGCAGTGTGGCGAATGTTCTCAAGTATCGCTCATCTCCCAACTCTAGCGTATTTCCATCACAAGCGTCACTACCACAATTACAGCTGTTTAGATACATGACGTGAGAGCGACAGAGGGAGAGGCAGCTCGCGTGTTTGCGAATGTGGCACAAAGAGGAGATGACGATAGATAAACGCTTCGAGAACACTGTTGCACGAATAAACCAGAAAGGTGTAGACATTTCTAGGTTGTGAAGCTGCTGTTTGCTAGGGTATATAAACCGCGCAAAGACAACGCAAATCAATCAGTTTATTTTCAAGTGTTGTACAGTGAAGTACTGAACAGTGAATTAACCGTACTAAGCGTACTACTTATTAAGCAGAATCTGAGTGTTTTATTTAACGTACAGTGATCGAACTCAGGGAAAATAGTCGAGGAATCATCGAATTCGTCACAATATGTTGATAGAATAGAATTTTTGAATATTATTTTTTTCTTTACCTGTTTAGTATAAATAAGCGATAATTCTTTTTATAATACATTTACACTGCACCAAATGCGTCGCATTTGGCGAAGTTATATCGAGAATGTTTGTCCGCAGATTGAATTTGTTCGCCAAATTAGATGAATTTTATTTAATTTGCTCTAATTTGGTGATCAAATTCAATCTGCGGGTGAACAATCTCGATAAACCTTGGCCAAAAGTGACGCATTTGGTGCAGTGTAAATGTAGCTTTAGGTAGCGTAAAGTGGTTAAATACATGTTTGCGCAAAATTGTATTTCATAAAATTTTCTGAAAAATATTAATATCTATGATATACATACATATATCACCTGTACATATGCATTAGATTGGGCCAAATGAAAAGAAACTTGATTTCCTTGAAAATAATATTGGTTTTAGTTTGCAGAAAGGCGAAAACATTATATTGAAAGTCAAAGATCTTTACGAATTGGATCTTGAACTAGACTGATTTTGATACATATGAGTTTTGATTTCATCTAACTCTAGAGAAAGTTCCTGAAAACGTTCATACATTAAAGAAGTAGTTTTAATTAAATTTTCAATAACTGAATTTTGAACTTTAGTATCCGAAATTTTATTTACTGAGAAAACTTCATTTTTATTCATAGCTTCAAAAATATGATCAGCTAATTTCGTTAATTCATTAAACTCGAGCTAGCTAAAATTGCATTTAAATTTTTGCGAAGCTTTCTCAACCAAATTCTTTTTAAAATTGGATCCGGCTAATAAAATTAATGAGCGATAAAATTCAAAGGGTTTGCGATCACCCATTTCAGAATCACTAAAAATTTTGTCAAGTTTGGAATTTTCACTAAGCGAATGTCTTTCTATCACAACTTTTTTAAGTTCAGTAAATTTGTTAGTAAGAGGAGGGTTTTGTATAAAATCTAAAATTGTAATTATTACTTCCTGTGGAAGTGCTGTAATAATGTACTCATATTTGGTATTATCTTGTGTTATATTTTTTGTGTTAAATTGCGTTTCAGCATGTATAAACCATGCTTCTGGACAATTAGTCCAAAATTGTGGAAGCTTGACTGATGTTGCTGAAATTTCCATTTGATTGGAATTATCATCAGAATTAGAAATATTTTGTTGAAAAGTGTCATCTGGTATATTTATTAATGAATCATTTAAATTATTAGAAAGTGCAGATGTTTGTGGTGAGCGTAACATGTTAAAAAGAGAGAATGAAAACCGTAAAAAAGAATAAAATAAATGACCGCCATGGTGTAGCGGTTACGTGTTCGGCCTTCTACACCAAGTCGTGTCGGTTCGATGCCCGGCAAAAGTAACATCAAAAATTATTTAAAAAAGAATTTTTCTAAACGGGGTCGCCCCTCGGCAGTAGTTTGGCAAACTCTCCGGGTGTATTTCTGCCATGAGAAGCTTCTCAGCAAAAAAATTCATTTGCTTTGCAAGTGCCGTTCGGAGTCGGCAAAAAACTGTAGGTCCCGCCAACTTGTAGGAAAAACTCAAAAGCAACACACCACAAGTTGGAAAGAGAAGCAAGAAGAAGAAGGAAGAAATCAGTGATGCGCAAACTAAACGTTTGTATTTACTCAAGATTTAGTATCAATATATACAGAATAACTCTGCGTTCTATAAGATTGTTAAAAACCAAAATTACACTAATAGACAAAATGAGAGTCTACTATATTATGATAATATAAGACAAAGTGATATTAACTTGCCCGTCACTGAAACTGCAAAATTTATAAAATTAAAATTTTTATATGATATAAAATAAATATAACTATTTTATAAATTGTCAATATGCCAATAAATTTCGTTTACGACGAAAGAAGTCTTCAAGTGCAAACGCAAGCGCTAACGACGACAGCGACGGCGAAGGTAATGATGAAGACGGCAGCGACGACGAAGGCAGAAATGTCAACGAATGCAGAAACGACAACGGAGGCGGAAACGACGGTGCAGGCGCAGACGACGAAGGCAGAAATGATGACGTAGGCATAGACGGTGCCAGCAAAGCTGCAAGTTCAAGGCGTAGCGACGATATCGAGCATCGACGAGAGCGACAGATGGGAGTAAATTCAACGAGAGCAACGAATAGAAGAACATACGAAGACAACGATTGCTTTTTGTCACTTCCTAATGAGGGTGAAACAAATAGAAATAGAAATTTTGATGTTACGAGAAATATTACTACAAAAATGTCACGGTTTGCTATAAATTTTAGAGACATTGAAGATTCAGTGCGAACATTTGATGGTACAGAAAAAATACCAGTAGAAGTATGGGTTGAGGAGTTTGAAGAAACTGCTTCAATTATGTTTTGGGATGAGTTTCAGAAATTCGTATTTGCAAAAAAAAAGAATTCAAAGAAAAACTTAAGGACTACGAAAATATACGCGAGAAAAATAAACAAGTGAAGAAAGTGCAGAGATTTGAAATTGACAAAAACTATAACGAAAGAAAAGATTACAACAAAAATGTCAAACGTGAAGTTATGTGTTACAATTGTGGTGGAAAAGGACACAAATCAGTAGAGTGCGACAAAAAAGAAAAAGGCACAAAGTGTTTCGAATGTCAAAAATTTGGGCATATAGCAAAAGATTGTGCGTTAAAAAATAGTAACAAATGAAAAAGCTTAAACACAGTGAGTGCTAAAACTGATATCATGCGAAAGCAAATAAGTATTGATGATTTTGATTGTGAAGCTTTGTTTGACACTGGTAGTAAAGTTAATATAATGACATTGGATGTGTACAATGCATTAAATAAACCGGCGTTGTGTAACTCAAAAATTCTCCTGACGGGATTTGGTAAGAAATGCAATTATAAGCCAATTGGTGAGTTGACAAAAACAATAAAAATTGACAATTACCTTTATAATATGTTATTTCAAGTAGTACCATCTGAGTATTTAGATGTAGATGTGATTATCGGTGCTGACTTTTGTTTACTAGCCGAAGTACATATTAACCCTTCTGGTCTCATTACAAAGAAAATATATAGTGAAAATAAAAATGAAGCGTTTTCTGTACTCAACATTGAGATAGAACCAACTAACGATTTTATAAATATTGGTGAAAGCGCTAGTTCCTTTGCGAAACAAAAAGTGATCGATATGGTAAAAAACTATAAACCTAATAGGTCTAAATCTACTAATGTCCAGATGAACATAGTTGTGAAAGACGATACACCAATATATTGTACTCCGCGAAGATTGCCATTTAGTGAGCGTTGTGTTGTAGACGATCAAATTGATCAGTGGCTAAGTGAAGGAATATTAGAAGCATCAGATTCGGATTACAGTAGTCCGGTTGTACTTGTCAAAAAGCGTGATGGTACACCTAGGCTATGTATAGATTACCGACGGCTAAACAAAGCAATCATTAGAGATAGATTTCCGTTACCTCTTATTGAAGATCAATTAGATAGACTGCAAAACGCGAAAGTGTATAGTACAATAGATTTGAAAAACGGGTTTTTTCATGTACCTGTGGCAAAAGAGTGTCGCAAATATAGGTCCTTCGTTACGCACGGTGGACAATATCAATTTTTAAAAGTGCCGTTTGGACTCGCAAATTCGCCCAGTGTTTTCCAGAGACATATAAACGCAATTTTCCGCGATTTGATGCGAAAAGGGATTGCATTGTCTTATATATATGACATTATAATACCAGCTAGTGATGAAATAGAGGCTATGAAAAATCTTGAAGAAGTGTTTAGTGTATGTAAGTATTATGGCTTGCAAATAAACTTTAAAAAGTGTCAGTTTTTAAAAAAGAAAGTAGAGTTTCTTGGACATACAATTGAAAATCAACAGATTACCCCTTCCCAAAATAAAATTGAAACTGTGCTAAAATACAAAATTCCACAAAATATTAAGCAACTACAAAGTTTCCTAGGGTTAGCTAATTACTTCAGAAAATTTATTAAAAACTTTTCATCGATTGCGAAACCGCTTAGTGATTTACGAAAGCAAAATGCAAAATTTATAATGGGTAAAGAGCAAATTCAATCATTTGAGACATTAAAGCAACTTTTAAGTAAAAAACCAGTTTTAAACATTTTTAATCAACGTTATGAAACCGAAGTGCATACAGATGCGTCTGCAGATGGTTTCTGTGCCGTACTTTTACAAAAATCACCCGAAAAATAGCTAAAATTATGGGAGGGGCCTGAAAAGACGGGGTTTGGCCTCAGGAACACGAATCCGGAAGCGTTTTTTTTTCAATATTTTGCTTCTCTGAAGAGATATTTTCATTTTTTATAACTCAGAAAGGTGTTCTGCACATAAATACCCTGGATTCCGCCCTAATGTTGTTATCGCACCCGGGTCAATTTTCGGTTTTTTGACCATAACTTTTCACTGAAACAAAAAATTAAAAAATCGCTTCTGGATTCGTGATCCTGAAGCCAAACCCCGTCTTTTGAGCCCCCTTCAATAATTTTAGCTAATTTATTAGCAGTTGACAGCTAAAGTAGCCAATTCCCAAAGAAACAAATTGCAATAGCCCAGTGTTAAAAGGTAATGTACAGCAATGCATAAAGTAATGTATAGCTCCTATAGACTGTACATGAAAACATGCATGCATTTTTCTACAGCGATGTCATAGGAAAAGTAATGTGTCGCTCGCCTACAAACTGAAGCGACATGTTTACATTACTTTTTATATTACTTTTTATAATGAAAAGATGTATTACCTTTCAGGAATGAAAAGATGCATTACAAAGGATACATTATATCTTGCATTACCTTTCTAGAATGAAAAGATGCATTGCAAGGGACACATTAAATTGTACATAACATTTTATGAATACATATCTGTAATTACTTTCCTTGTGGAATAACAAGGCCATTAACGCGACGTGAGGCTCTACGGCGGTAGAAGAGAGAAGGTCCTATTTTTGAATGTTTGAATGGCGAGCTCGTCATGTCGACCAGCCCCTGGATTCCCTAACTGTGAGTTTTGAAATGTACACTTTTTTCCCATATATTTCAAATGGTGAAAGAGTGAACATTTCAAAACTCACTGAGTATAGGTCCAGGTGGGCGTACAACCAAGATGAGTGCACACAAAAAAATAACATTAAAAAAAAACCAAAACAAAAAAGGCAACGGCGTCGTAGGTTCTCCAGACGATTTCTGGAATGCCTCACAGCAGCAGAGAAAGCGATGGAGATGCGCGAAAAAGAACAGCGGCCACAGCAGAGGTTTATTATTTAATTTAAATATTTATGTTTTCGATTGTTTATATTTTAAGGCTTTGTAGCTTTTTTTTTTTGAAGTTTAAATTTTTTTACAAAGCCTGCTTCTTTTCAAACTACAAATAAAAATTGAGCGACACATTACTTCCCGCTCACACTCGTAAAGCCCACTGCGCCTAACCTGTCATTATTATTCGTCTCTTCGAAAGACAAATAGCAATCGTTTTCAATATTCTGCTGCGATACACTCCTTGCTTTTGCTCGTCGATTTACATTTTGGTATGACGCCGCTTACACCGTCGTCCGTGTTCACGCCGCCAACGTCGCTGCCTTCGTCTACGTCTTCAATATCGTCGTCGTCTTCATTGTTTGCATTAGCGCACAGCAAGTTGTCTTTTCGCAGATTTTTAAAAATATGCAATTTTAAGTTGTCTTCGTTATAACTCAAATTTAAAAGGTTGCAAATTGCAGCTAGATCGCTTGCACTTAGATTAGCATCAATGTATTGCATTTTACTATTGTATTCCTCCGAATTTTCGTCAAATTCGAAACCTATAAACTCGCGCAACCGCCGCCGATTGTTTCGATCACCTTCATACTCGAACACGTATTTGTGCAGCGCCGCTATGCACTCTTTTTTACTACGTTTTAAATTTTCGGGGACTTCCTCAAGAAACAATAATAATGAATTGTTGTGAAATAAAAAATATCTATTTTCTTATTTTGGTATTCGGTTTCGGCTTAGGTTTTCGGCCGAATATAGGATTATGCCGAATATTCGCCTACGGCTTCGGCTTCGGCCTAAAATTCCAGTTTCGGTTGGACACTAATGTACATACATTAAAACCCGTTTCTGTGTTAAATTATGGCAGCAGATGAACTGCTTAAAATTGTTTTAATAAATGTTATATTAACAAAGAGAGTATATCAACAAGAGCCACCACTCGTTATGAAAGCAACGAACAAGATGGATGCCGTTTTCTTTCAGGGTTTCGGTAATTTCGATATAAATATGTTATTGTCTAATCAAAACAAAATGTGTAAAAGAAAATAGACGAGAACTGAAATAACACAAGAGTCGAAACAAAAATTTACCAGCTGTCGAATTCACAAAACTGAGGAAAACAAAATTACTGAAACCCTGAAAGAAAACGGCATCCATCTTTTTCCTTGCCTTTATAACGAGTGACGGCTGTTGATATATTCTCTTTGATATTAAGGGGATTCATCAACCTTTATAAACACCTTATAAAGCGTGTAAACGTATAAACTTATCAAGCGTGTAAATGAACTGTCCAAATTTGTATGGGACGAAGTTTACAAAAATTTGATAAACTTCCGCGTGATTTTGGTAAACGAGTTTGTAAATTTATCTAATGCCCGTGTTAGCGTGGACTTAACTTAACTTGACTTAACTTAATTTACAAAAAAACTTAGATTCAATTATTCAACGTGTCATTTAATTTGTGTTTGTTTTTATTATTTCTGAAATTATATTTTTTTGACGTCTTGCTTTGTACTTGCCGTATGAAATTCATTAATCCAAAAAGTTAGAACGCTATACAATATATGAGGGATTTCTATTGAAAATACTAAAAAAATTTATATGGTAGCACAGTTCTCTCACGGCTCTCTTTGAACTTAAAAACTTAACTTGGAAATCAAAAATCTGTAGATTCCCAAGTTTCTAAGTTAAGCTATTTTTTGGATAACTAAGAACACGTCCTACCCATTTGTTAGATGTAAGATTTTCAAGTCAAATTAAGTCTAAGTCCACGCTAACACGGCCATAATACAATGACGCCGTTCGACATTATTTTTTTTAATGCATTCAATGCACACTGGACAAAAATAGAAGAATATGCTGAAAACGGGTCGAAAATTACTTTTTTAATGAGAATTTCGAAGTAAAATATTCTTGTTTGACATCAAGTACACATAAATTTATCTAGGGTGTTCATCTAACTTAGCTGATAAATTAATAAATTTACGCATTTCGTAAACTTATAAGGTTCGATGAATTCCCCTACTGTTTGGCTAGCAAATTATTTTGGTACGTTTTATTCTGTTTGGTACGAATCTTGGTACGCAAAATTTTTAAATAAACACTAGAACACCCACAGAAATAAAGTGCTTATTTTCTTCGCTCCACACGCATTTTCTGAAAGAATGGGTATAAAAAATAGGATCTGTAAAACGATCTCCTAAACCAGTAATTTTAGGAGAAATAATGACATATATTTAGATTGGAGTCAGGAGTAAATTGTCCATATAAATGTTGTACCTGCGAGTGTCCTTTCAAGGACTTTTAATAAGGACTAAGGGGTAGAAGAATAGTTTTATCACTGGGCTCGGTTGATTTATCACGTTATGCCACAAGGGCAACGCCTCAGGGTGGTATTCTCTCCCCGCTTCTATGGAACCTCACTGTCAACTCGCTGCTGCGAGACACAAACTGTGGGGCGGCGGGAAGGTAGTGGAATATGCAGACGATTTAGCTATTGTATATAGGGGCAAATGCCCACAAACCCTGTGCGACTTGATGCAAGTAGCACTGCGAGAGGTTTCCTCATGGTGCTCGCACTGCGGACTGAGCATCAACCCGGGAAAAGTATACCTGGTCCTTTTCACCAACCGCTATAAGATACCACCGTTAATACTACCTAAACTGAATGGCGTGCGCCATTGGATAGGAAACTAACCTGGAAGGAGAATGTTCTTCAGCGCCAGAAGAAAGCGTGTATTGCACTCTACACGTGCAAAAGGGCCATTGGAAAAAAATGGGGGCTCAGCCCCAAAATATGCAAATGGATCTACACTGCAATCATTCGACCAATCATGCTCTATGGCAGTGATGCCATACGTAGGGAAAAGAGGCTACATGTAGTGAAATTCAGCCTTAATTTTGGGATTTAAGGAAAAAGGACAGATTTTCAATATTTGCTTAAATGTAGGGAATTTCTTTTAACTAGCCTAAATGTAAGAAAATATTAAAAAGGTGTGATATTAACTAAAATTTTTTCAAATTTTATCGACTTTGTTGAAACTCGGCGGAATTTGACGTAATGAAAACCAGCCCTTAGCAACTTTAATTCTTTTACATACATGGTTGCTTTCCAGCATTAAACATTTTTCTGGTACACCCCTTTATGGGAAGTTCTCACCAATTTCGACTTTAGCAAATTTATTTTAATTATTTCTCATAAGAGAGCTTGTCAAGATCTAATAAAAAACCATAAATTATGTTGCAAAAGTTTGTGATAAATTCACAAAAAATAAATTTTTTTCTCTATAACCCAAAAACAACTGAGTCTATTTGGGGTTTTGAACGAACACCGGCTACATAAAAAATCATTAATTTCGACTCCAGAAAACTTTTTTTAATTAATTTCCAATAGGTTATTTGAACAAAAACTGTCCGAAAGAAAATGTTTAACATTGATATAGACTTCATACCGTTTGAAATAATTATTTAATTTGTTTCTTTACTTAGTACTTACGATTTTACTTTAAAATAGCACACCCAGAGAAAAAATACAGTAGAACGAACTGGATTACAGGTTAAAACAACAGATTTCACATTCAAAAACCATCCAAACGATATATCTGTTGAAACAACAGATACTGTTCGTTCGTGAACAGTTTTAACAGAAAATTTTGTTGTTTTAGGTATTCCGAGTTCGATTCTCGGTGAAGTCAATATAATTTTTTTTTTTTTCAAAACAAAAACAAAAAATTTTTATTCAGATTTCTTATATTGTGAATTCACCGAGAATCGGAACTCAGGGATCTGGAACACTCAACCCAGGTGTCTACTGTATAACCATTATGCCATCACTTACTTATGGTTCAAAGCGCTCTGCAGCGTCTAATTACAGCTTTGTTCTAAATGACACTTTTCCACGTTGCTTTGTTGCCTCCACCGAGAATCGAGTTCACGCTGCTTTGACTGCTGAACGGAGATGCTAACCATCAGGCCATCGCGTACTTATGTTTGATGGCGGCGAATTGCAGCTTTGTTCTATGACAGTAATGGGAGTAACTTCGCTGTTGAATTACTGTTAAATCTATTGGATTAACTGCAGAAGTCTGTTGTGAGAGTGTTAAATCTGTTGGATTAACTTAAATCTGTTGGATCAACTGCAGAAGTCTGTTGGATGAACTGCAGAAGTCTTTTGTGAGAGTGTTAAATTTGCTGGATTAACTTAAATCTGTTGGATTAACTGCAGAAATCTGTTGTGAGAGTGTCTTCGCTGTTAAATGATTGTTAAATCTCTTGGATTCACTGTAAATCTACATTACTTGACCAGATTTCCGTCAATTCAACAGTTTTTGGTATTAACATTAGAGGACTGTTGATATAACTGTGATTTTTTCTCTGAGTGCATACAACGTTAGAACCTGGGCAAGAACAAAAAAATAAAAAATTAAAAATTATTTGAACTTATTAAAAGTCCTTGAAAGGACACTCGCAGGTATAATATTTATATGGGCAATTTACTCCTGACTCCGATATAAATAAAAGTCGTTATGTCATTATTTGTTGTAATATTACTGGTTTACAAGATATTAGCCAATAAAGACATATACAACTTTTTAGTGCATTTTTGACTTTAGGTCAAAAGCGCATGGAATTTTTTCACTTCAGATGGCTAGACTTTTTTACAGATCTTGTCTTTTACCTTCAAGCTTCCAGAAAATGCATGTGGAGTGAAAATAATTAGAACTTTGCCCGTGAATTATCACATATTGTATGGTTTTCGAAATTTGAAAACAGGTTTTACTCAGTTTTACGCCAACCCGCCATTACAAAAATGTTAAAAAATGAAAAAGTAAGGTTAAAATGAAACTGTGGTTAATATCCTAGAAAACGATGTATAGCTTTAGATAAGCTTATTTTGCAAGTATTTTATTTGACTATTACAAAAAAATAGAAAATTAAAAATCAAGGACTGAAACCGAAACCGTAACCGATTAAAACCGTTTCATTTTTCAAAACCGAAACCGAAACCGTAACCGTTATTTTGATCTGAAAAATAACGAAACCGAAACCGTTTCAAACGCCGGAACCGGTTCCAAACGGTTTTGAATTTTTTTTATGCCTTTTTTCTTTTTGTGGGAACATATTTTCTTTTACCAAAGGGTACTTTGAAAAGCTTTCATGGAAGATTGTCGAGCAATATTACAAAAGACACGTTTTGACCTCAGTATCAAATTCCTAAAGAGGAAATTTAGCCTCATATAGATGAATGATGACATCGAAAAAAATTTACGAGATCATATATTTTGACGATTTATTTAAATTAGTTTCCATTCTAATATTTTTCTATTAGAAAAAGTAGTCAATTTTTTTAAATTATATTTCAGAAATTTCATCCATACATAGCGTTAATAATATTTATTACAATGTACAGCAGCCGACTGGGTGTTGGACCAAACCAACTTTTTTAAGTTTTTCGAAGTTAGCCTCCAAAACTAACGGGCTTTCGAAGTTCGAAGTTGGACCCTTAGAAGACTTGGTTTTCTAATAGTTTTGTTTAAAAAATACACTTTCAAATAAAAAGAAAGTGCACCAATGAAGTAAGAGGAGCAAGAAGGCCACACCCACATTTAACATTTTTCAATTAGAAAATAAAATTTTAAACAAAACAATTAGAAAATCAAATCTTGGAAGGCTCCAACTTCGAAAGCCCGTAACTAATTTTTGGAGGCTATCTTCGAAAATCGGGGAACGCAATTTTTTTTTTTTACTTATCTCTTCAAAAAATTTGAGAAAAAAGTGGATTTTGTCGTACAGTGTTATTATATTGGAAAAATGTTATAAAAATTCAGACCTATTTTTCAGCTACATACTTAAGTTTTGTAAAATTTTTTTTTTCGTTCGTGTTTTTATTTGGAAACCGAAACCGGAACGAAACCGTAACCGAAACCAAAATAAATTTTGAAGAACGCAACCGGAACCGAAAACGAATCGTGTTACAAAACCGAAACCAGAACGTTATTTTAATCGGTTTCATACCTTGTAAAAAATTAACTTCCACTAATTAAAAGTCCTTGAAAGGACGCTCGCAGGTATAATATTTAAATAGGCAATTTACTCCTGGCTCCAATGTAAACAAATGTCGTTATGTCATTATTTTTCCTAAAATTACTGGTTTAGAAGATATTAGCCAAAAATGACATATACAATTTTTTAGTGCATTTTTAGCATTTAGGTCCCTCGTGAAGGGTGGATACCTTGCCGCGGTACGAGGGCTTAAGTCGATAGCCACAGGGCTATGCTGCCCTTGTGATCATAGCTCCGTACGGCACTTCATCACGAGAGCAGCCTAGCCTCTCTGGCGCGACGACAAAGATCTTCCCCCTCCTAATCCAGGGTGTTATGCGAAACAGTGCCCATTGGACGTTTGCAGCCGGGAGGCAAATCGTGGCTGTATTTGAACGAAGTCTCTATGATACCGGTTCGCCTCAGAGAGTACCAACCCTCTATCGAGTAAGATTGACTTGATGGGAGCTAGCACCAGTGCGGTTGCCAACGCAGCTAAGCGGACAACGGCGGATGCTAAACTCCCATCAACCGCTGATATGAAAACCAGTATCTTTACGTCTGTGGCAGCGGTCTCACGACCTGGCCTCAGAGTTTCGAAGGAGAAGGAAGCTGCAACTGAGATGTCGGCAAGGAGAGCGACCGCGATGGCAACTACGGGTCCGCACTCCCGGGAGACATCTCCCCGCCGCTTCACATACCAAAGATCCTGAAGAGGTATGAAGGGGTACCGCAGGAATCACTGTCGCCGAATTCCAGTAAATCGGTAGAGCTAGCGAAAGCTGTGATACCGGATTTCCAAAATTCTTACATGCCAAAGTGGTTAAAAGTTAACCCTTTCAAGCGCCAGAGATCGGATCTGGAGTTAATTCCCCCTCCCAAGCGGCATCAGAATACCCCTGGAGCGGGCAAACTAAGCTTTGCTGAGGTAACCAAGGACAGGATCCTTATAGGCGTCCTTGACCGAGGCAATGACCGTCTGGCTATCCCCAAGGACCGGTGGCGTTACGTGCGAAATGAACTCGGCAACATTCTTCTCAACGTTGTTCCGCAGTTTCCGGGTAGTTCGGCACGAGTAACGGATGCGGGTTGGCACCAGGGTCAGATTAAATTACTCGCATGCGAGGATGCAAAAACCGTAGCACTGTACAAGGCAGCAGCTGCTAAACTGGGTGAAGTCTACAAGGGCGCAAAGATAGAGGTCGTCGACTGGAAGGACATTCCGGCCATCCCTGACGAACCCGAGAGAATTCTCGGGATGCTACGGCTAATGAATCCGTCCCTCCCAACGCATGACTGGAGTGTCAATCTGGTCGGGGATGCGGTAGGGCCCGACAGACAGGTGGTGTTCACCATGAATAAAGAGTCAATCGAGCCCCTCAAAAGGTGCAATGGCCTAGTACACTACAGCGTAGGCCAGATCGTTATCCACGTATATCGTGGTGATGCTCAGCGCGCTGCCTTCTCGGCTGCTCCGGGGGAACCGGAAAACGAATTACTAGAAGAGGAAGCGGAGGATTCCGATGCGGAAAGCATGTTATCCGCCACGTCCCTTGGCGATAGAGCTGTGAACAACTCGGAGATGGAGGACAGCCTACAGGACGAGGAAGTCCTCGACGTCACGGTGGTAGCAGCCAACGCTGAGCGATTAACATCTAACGCTACAGGCAGCAGGACTCCTGCAACGCCATATCGGGTAGTTAATCGGAACAACTCGTCGTTGATAGGAAACCTCCGGGATGGGGCAAACCTCGACGATATGGGGACAGCAGGGAAGTCTGTGCGTTCTCATGTTGGTGGTGCTTCAGATTAATCTACATAAATCTAAAGTGGCTTCGGCTGCTTTAAGTAGTAGTCTTTCTAAAGGCGACGTGGATGTGGTCCTCATCTAAGAACCCTGGGTCAATAGCTCGAGAATCTGCGGATTGGGGACTAAGGGCTTCAAGCTCGAGGAGAGCAAAGTCAGAAGGTGTATTTTGGTCAAGTCTGAGTTTAACTCCTTTCTCCTACCTAACTACACCAATGGTGATATTACCGCTATCAGTCTAACGGTCGACAGCACCCGCCTGACGGTGGCGTCGGTCTATATGCCCTACGACGCCGTAAACCCCCACCACAAACGGAGGTGAAATACCTGGTGTCAAATTTCTGCACGGATAATCTTATTATTGGAGCGGACGCTAATGCTCACCATGTCCAATGGGGGAGCTCCGATATCATTGCCAGGGGCGAGTCTCTGTTTGATTACCTCTTAACAACTAACCTGGTATATTGCAACGTGGGTAATGAGCCTACTTTTATCACTGAGACCCGCAGGGAGGTCATAGACCTCACTATCTGTAGTGAAGGCGCTTATGAGTGGGTCAGAAAATGGCGGGTTCTGGAAGAACATTCATTCTCCGACCACCGTAACATATAAATGGTTCTAGACTTTATTGTAGAACAACCAATCATGAAGCGCAACCCACGTAACACTAATTGGCAGTTACACAATGAAATATTAGACAGCGACCTGCCAGTACTGCCCTCACAAGCCCCCTCATCAGTAGAGGAGCTGGAGGATCTTGTTACTACATTTACATCGGCGCTCTCAAATGCTCTAGGACAGGCTTGTCCAGTGACAAAACCACGCGGTAAACACAGGCCACATTGGTGGTCCTATGATTTGGACTCGCTCCGCAAATCATGCCGGAAACAATTTAACAAGGCCAAGAGCCTCGGCTCTGAGCCTCATTGGCACGAATATAAAACTAAACTAAGGGCCTACAAAAAAGCTCTGAGACAGGCGAAGAGAACCTCGTGGAGAAATTTCTGCACTGGCGTCGAAAAGGTCGACGACACAGCGAGACTTAGACGAGTCCTCTCGAAAAGTCAAACAGCCATCAGCTATTTGCGAAAACCTGACGGATCCTGGACCAGCACGGAAGAGGAAACCCTTGAGCTGCTCTTGAATACACATTTTCCGGGGAATCTGCATGACGCACCACTAGCTCCTGCAACAAACCTGGCAGTAAATATACCCATCACTGAGGAAAGGTAAGGTGGGCAGTTAAGAGCTTTGAACCGTATAAGGCTGCCGGGCCGAACGGGATTATCCCCGCGCAACTTATAAACACGTTGGAGACATCAGCTAAATGGCTGGTATTTCTCTTCACAGCCTGCCTGGCTCTCAACCACATTCCGGGCTCCTGGAGAAGCGCCACGATAGTATTTATCCCTAAGGCTGGGAAGGCATCCCACTACGAGCCAAAATATTACAGACCGATCAGTCTCTCGTCCTTTGTACTCAAAACCTTTGAGAGGATACTCAGCGACTACGGGAAGATAGTGGCATACGCAGACGATTTAGCTATTGCATTCAGAGGCAAGTTCCCACAAACTCTGTGTGACCTGATGCAAGTAGCACTGCGAGAGGTTTCGAGGTGGTCCTCTCGCTGCGGACTTAGTATCAACCCGGGGAAAGTGGAACTTGTCCTCTTCACCAACCGGTACAAAATACCGCCACTAAGCCTACCAGAACTAGATGGCACGCGCCTGGTCTTGTCGGATAAAAACTAAAACACACGCTTTTAGAGAGCATTGAACTAAAAAGTTGAAAATAATTTTAAAATCCCTACCCAGTAGTATTGTGGGAAAAGCGTGGTCCGCTTTGTTCCATAATCTTCGTTTTTTATTTAAATTATTTTTACTTTTTCAGTGTAATATTAAAAGCGCGTGTTTTCGCTTTTTAAACTATATTTATTTTTTACTTTTTAGTTAAATGTGTTATGAAGTAATCGATAAATATATCGAAATATACCGCAGTGCAAACGAAACCTCTGGGCCTCCACTTTCGTTTGGTACCCATATTGTAGGCAATTTTGAATATTATTGGACAACCTCATTTTGACCGATAACTCTGTTATCGATAAATATATCGAAATATTCCAAAGTCCAATAGAAACCTGTAGAACTTCCCTTTTGTTTGATACCCAGATTGTAGGCATTATGACCGATAACTTAGTTATGGATAAATATATCGAAGTCCAAATGCAACCTCCTATCGTTTGACACCCATATTGAAGGCACATTTCAAGGTTTTTGTGACAGTCATATGCCACTATCGGGTAGACTGAAGTAGAGTTACATACAAACAAGCAAACATACATATGAATGTATGTACAAGTAAAGCTAATGAAAGCGTAGTAAAGAAACTAGCATTATGTGGGAAAAGCGTCGAGCGCTCGATTTACGAAAATTATGGCACAAAGCGGACCACGCTTTTTCCACAATAACACTGTGTAGGGTTTTTAAAATTATTATCAACTTTTTAGTTCAATACTCTCTAAAAGCGTGAGTTTTAGTTTTTTTAAACTATATTTATTTTTTACTTTTTAGTCAAATGTCCTATGAAATTATCGATAAATATATCGCAAATCGCACAAATACAGTCCAAACGAAACCTCTGGACTTCCACTTTCGTTTGATACCCATATTGTTAGGAAATTTTAAGGTATTTGGCCTCACATTTTGACAATAACTCAGTTATCGATAAATTTATCGAAATATGTCGATGTCCAAATGAAACCTGGAGCCTTCACCTTTCGTTTGATACCCATATTGTAGGGAATTTTTTAGGTTTTTGGGCAATCATATTTTGACCGATAACTCAGTTATCGATTAATTTATCGAAATATATCGAAGTCCAAATGAAACCTGGGGCCTTCCCCTTTCGTTTGATACCCATATTGTAGGGAAATTTTAAGGTTTTCGGGCAACCAAATTTTGACCGATAACTCAGGTATCGATAAATTTATCGAAATATGTCCATGTCCAAGCGAAACCTGGGACCTTCACCTTTCGTTTTGTTTAAGTTCATAGGATGGGATCGATACTTGCACTCACGCACTGATTTTAGAGATGGCTACTTACGCCCCTTTTTCCCTTCACCACAATAAGTACACAAGCTTTTTTGGTTTTAATTTGAATAGTTCACTTTAATTTTAATTTAGGTTATTTCTTTACTAATTTTTCTTTCCCAACTTAAATCACTTTACAATTTAGTTTTCGGTACAATATTTTATTTCACAATTTTTTTAAATTTGTTTTAACTTTTATTTAATTTGAAAAAAATGGAGTAGGTAAGAAACCGCGCGCTCGTTGACAACTAAAAAACTTCTGCTTAGCCGTTGTCCGCTGAGCCTTTGGTTTTACTTATTTGGACATACATACATATGTACATGTATACTTAAAAAGGTAAGTACATGACAAAGAAGCGGTATTCTTCCAGTTTGATTTTGCATTAGGGTGTTATACAGGTAGTATAAATTTTTTATTTTAAATTCATATAATATATAAATTTTTGATTTCTAAATAAATAATATCTACAGATCGATCAAATTTTCTTCTTCTTCTTCCATGTCTTCAACATGGCGGCGGGCCTGCGAAGTTGACGAATGCAGGAGCTCTTGCAACTGTTCAAGCGTATTCCTTGCTTGATTAACTAGATTTCGCAAATTTCGTTGGTTGCCCCTGCGGTTCTGCACGCGTGCCGCTGACCGTTCAATTACACGCTGCCTGGTTCTTCCGCGTCGTTCATCACGCCTTTGACGTACGGGTGGTGGAGGTGTCGGACGACGGCTGCGTACTATTGTGGGCGATGCAAAAGCGTATGATGAGCTCTGCCACAGTGACGGCAGCTGCCGGCGGAAGTGCACGCCCCTGTAGTATGAGATGTGGCCAAACAGTTTATGCAGTAGCGATGTACACGCGCGGATTCATATCGCTCTGCTGGAGTCATGGCCAAAAATGCGTGACAGTGGCGTAGAGAGTGGGGGCGACAGCACAGGCGGCATTTTCCCAATTCCATGATGAGATCTGTAGGGAGAGAGCGTGAAAGGAAATCAGCATTGGGGTAAGGTAAAGTTATTATGAGAATTGGGTAATTATGGTTGGGAATATTGTATTAACAGAGAGCTAGGAGGAGGGTAATAAACATATTTTGGTGATGTTCCGCGTGATTATTCCATTTTGAGTGCGGATATCAACGACACGAACATTGCCATCGGGTCCTGGGTGGAGGTTCGAAATGCGTCCGAGTCGCCATTCGTTGGGTGGTAGAAGGTCGTCCTTAACAACGACCAGATCACCTTCTTTGAGGTTCGGTTGGGTATTTTTCCACTTATGTCTTTTATGGAGTTGTAAGAGATACTCGTTTTTCCAGCGGGTACTAAATTGGTGGTGTAGTACTTTAAGTAACTGCCATTTGTTCATTGGGCTGAGATTTTCTGCGTTAGGTTCCGGCAGAGATACTAGTGGGGCACCGCGTAGGAAATGTCCTGGGGTTAACGCTACTAAATCTGTAGGGTCTTCGGACATAGGAGAGATAGGCCTGGAATTGAGGACAGCCTCAATTCGAATAATTAGAGTCGTAAATTCTTCAAACGAAAACTTATTGTTGCCGGCGACTTTCGTTAGATGAGTTTTAAAACTTTTAACAGCGGCTTCCCATAAGCCGCCCATGTGAGGAGCATATGGGGGTATAAATTGCCAGGAGAGGCCTTGGGGGGCGTAATTTTCGGCGACCTTTGGACCCACTTCTTGGAAGAAAATTGAGATTTCCTTTTGCATTGATCGATGAGCGCCGATGAAGTTTTTTCCGTTGTCGGACATGATTTTGTTCGGGAGACCGCGGCGGCCGACAAAACTAGCGAATGCGGCCTTAAAGGCTTCCGTGGTTAAGTTGGAGCATACTTCGAGATGTATGGCTTTGGTGGAAAAACAGACAAATACGCATACATACGCCTTGGTGTGAGAGGCCCGGCGGAGAGGTGACGTTTTGACGAGAAATGGGCCTGCGAAATCGACTCCGGTAGTGTGAAAGGGAAGGGTATAAGTTGTCCTTTCAGCTGGTAATGCACCCATGATCTGCGAGTTCATCCTTTGTTTATGGATCGTGCAGGTCTTGCATTGGAATATGAGTTTCTTCACCTTTTGTCTGAGTCGAGGGATGTAGTAATCCTGTTGGATCGTATGGGTCATCAATTGGTTTTCGGCATGCAGCAAGTTAGTGTGAGTGAAATCCAACAGTAAGGAGCAGAATACGGAGTTATCGGGAATTATGATAGGGTAGCGCTCGTTCTGGCTGAGGTTCGAGTTTGCTAGCCGACCATCCACCCTTAATATGCCACTTTCGTCGAGTTTGGGGTTCAGAGTGAGTATTGAACTCTTTTTGGAGAGTGGTTTGTTGGACTGTAGATCCGCAATTTCGGCAGGGTAATATGCATGCTGTGTCGACAGGATCAATCGAACTTTTGCCTGGTGAATTTCCTCTTGGGTTAGAGTTCTAGTTTCTGGAATATCGAGCCCCTTTGCCTTGTATATAAAGCGATACATATAGGCAACGACTCGTAGGGCTCTGACGTAAGAAGAAAACCGATCTAAAGGGTCTGTGATCTCAATAGCGTGGAGTGCTTCCACACGTTTTTGTTCTGGTGGATTGGAATTTTGAGGAACTGTCTTGGGCCAGAAATCGGGGGACTTGGGTAGCCACTCAGGGCCTTTCCACCAGAGGGAGGATTCAGATAACTCCTGGGGTTTGCATCCGCGTGTTCCAAGATCGGCTGGGTTATCGCCACTTGACACATGGCGCCAAGTAACATTGCCGACATTTTTGAGAATTTCTGCTGTACGGTTCGCTACATATGTTTTCCAGCTATGGGGTGGCTTTTCGAGCCATGCTAGTACGATTGAGGAGTCTGACCAGAGGACTAGTTCATTTGAGGACAGATTTAATTGAGAGGTTATCTGTTTAACTAGTTTTGAGAGTAGTACTGCGCCAGACAGTTCGAGACGAGGAAGACTTACAGTTTTTAACGGAGCTACTTTGCTTTTAGCTACTAGCAAATGAGTAGTGAAGTCGTTTTCGTTATGCTGCACTCTTAGGTACACACAAGCGCAGAATGCCTTTTCTGAGGCATCAGAGAATCCGTGTATTTGATATGGTTTGTCAGGGGAAAACTCGACCCATCGGGGTATTTTGATATCACTTATTGCCGAGAGATTTTCCCGAAAGGTACTCCATTTGTGTAAGGCGAGAGGTTTGACTTGTTCGTCCCAGTCTGTTCCTTCCAACCAGAGTTGTTGGAGGAGAATCTTGGCTAATATCATAATTGGCGCTAGCCATCCTGCCGGGTCGAACAATTTCGCTATTGCTGATAATATTTGCCGCTTTGTGCGTGATTTGGCGGCTGGTAGAGGGTCATATGAGTATGAAAACGAGTCGTCGATAGCGTTCCATTTTATTCCCAGGGTCTTTGTGGAGCTGACATCATGGAATTTAAGAAAATCTGCATCGAGGAGGTCAGATTTTGGAATGGATTTGAGTATTTCGGGGTGGTTAGCCGTTATTTTCTTCAGAGGGAAGCCGGCTGATTTTAATGCTTCGATAACTTGTGTCATGGAGCTGATTGTGGACTGTAGGTTGTATCCGCCAGAGAGTATGTCATCTACATACGTTTCATGTAGAAGCACTTTTTTGGCGAGGGGGAATTCGTCTTTGGTGTCTTCCGCTAGTTGATGGAGGGTACGGATTGCTAGGTATGGAGCACAGTTGACACCAAAGGTAACTGTTTTCAATTTAAAATCTTCTAGAGGTGATTTTGGGGATCTGCGAAATACAATTCGTTGGTAATCCTGATCTTCTGGGTGAATGAGTATTTGGCGGTACATCTTTTCGATATCGCCATTAAAAACGAACTTGTAGAGGCGCCATTGTAGTATTATCAGCATTAAGTCGTTTTGAAGGGTTGGGCCGGTGTGTAATATATCGTTCAACGAACTTCCCGAGTGAGAGATTCTCGAGGCATTGAAGACTATTCGTACCTTAGTTGTTTTGCTGTCTGGTTTTATGACAGCGTGATGGGGCAAGTAAAAGGAGTAATATTTTCCTTTTTTTATAATTTCGAGAGGTGATGTGGGTTCCATGTGATCCATGGTTAAATATTCTTCTAATACTTCAGAATATTTCTCTTTTAATTCGGGTTTATTTTCCAGTGTTCTCTCTATGCTAATATACTGCTGTTGAGCAGCGGGTCGTGAGTGACCGAGGGCTAAGGTTTCTGGAAAATTTTCTTTGAATGGGAGTTTTACCATGTAGCGGCCATCTTCTTTTCTAACGGTACTCTTTTTGTAGAGCTCTTCGCAGAAAGTATCTTCATCTGTGACGGGTTTAGTGGACTGAACTTCTTCTTGTTCCCAAAAACTTTTAAGGAGGTCATTTAGAGAGTCCAGGGGGGTTTCAATTATTTGCGTGGAGTACGTTGCAATCTGCTCTGTTATTGGGCCGCTCAATATCCAACCAAATATCGTGTTTTGAGCTATTAGACTTCCAGCGACATTAGTTTCGAGGCCTTGCAGAAGAATTTGCGGGATTATGTCGCTGCCGATTACCATATCTATTCTCCCTGGAGAACCGTAATTGGGGTCTGCTAGTGTGAAAGAGGAGAACTGTTCCAGATTTTCGATTACAACTTTGGAAGAAGGGAGGAAGTGAGTTAATTGTGGTAATATTATGGCTTTTGTATTAAATTGTGTTCGTGAATCCCGAGAGCATATTGTTAAACAACAGGTTTTATTGGAGTTTTGCACTACTCCTCCGCCCATGCCTAATATTTGGTAATGAGATTTCTGAGTAGGCAGATTTAGCAATTTTTGGATTCTCGAGGTTATGAATGACTTTTGGGAGCCTTGGTCCACCAATGCCCGGACCTTGAAAGTTTCTCCTCGATGGAGTATGGGGACAATTGCCGTGGGCAGTACCGTTCTTTCTTTGTTACTGGAGAAGTGAGCTAGGGTTTTATTTTCTTTGGGAGGTGGGGTTTCATTCCGGGATTCTCGTGACTGCATTGCCTGCTTGGAAGTCGAAGGTTTTGGTTGGTAATTATCTGCTTGAGGCGGATCCTTGAATGGATTTCTTATTTGATGTTGTCGAGAAGTATTTGAGTTCGTTGGCCGAGGTGTTTGGTAGTGTAGCAGGGAGTGATGTCGCTTTTGACAATATACACATTTGAAGTTGCTACAACATTCGGATTCTAAATGGGAGAATGCTAGACAATTTTTACAATAATTGTTGTCTTTTACAAATTTATTGCGCTCCGATACGCTAAGTTGTTTGAATTTAACGCAACTCATCATGGAGTGGTTTGAATTGCACAACTTACATGAGACTTGTCGGGACTGTTCGCTATGGAAGGAGTGAGATTTATTTTTGAAGTTTGAATGTTGAGGTGTGGAGGAGCGATGAGTGAAGCTCGAGTTTGAGGTGCGGTGTTTGCTTGGCCTATAAGTACCTAGCCGTTCTACTTCTTCGTATCTGGTCGTGAGGAATTTGTCCATTTCCGACCAGAGTGGTAATTCCTTCCTAGATTCCAGCGATTGTTCCCATAATGCGAGAGTTTCATTGGGCAGTTTTGAGGAGCATAAATAAATAAGTATTGGGTCCCAATTGCTAGTTGGTACATTATTAGAGTTAAGAGTAGCGAGGCAATTGTTTATTGTGGTCTGAATTTCTTGAATTCTTTCTCCACTTTCATAGAATACGGGTTGCATATTGAAGAGGCTTTTGAGCTGACTATCTACCAGAATTCTTCGATTCTCGTATCTGGGCTTGAGTGCTCCCCAGGCTAACTCGAAATTTTGGTCGTTGAGGGGGTATTTTTGAATTATAAGGGCTGCTTTTCCCCTGGTTTTTTGTCGCAGATGGTAGAGTTTTTGAGCTGGCGACAATTTAGGGTGGTTTATGTATACTGCAGTAAACATATCCACACAAGTGATGTTGCTACCCGGACTGTAAATACGCCTCTCTCTCAATATGAAGTGGACTGTATACATATATACATCACTGCTAGTGATCCGGCTCGAAGGACCATGTTTAAGTTCATAGGATGGGATCGATACTTGCACTCACGCACTGATTTTAGAGATGGCTACTTACGCCCCTTTTTCCCTTCACCACAATAAGTATACAAGCTTTTTTGGTTTTAATTTGAATAGTTCACTTTAATTTTAATTTAGGTTATTTCTTTACTAATTTTTCTTTCCCAACTTAAATCACTTTACAATTTAGTTTTCGGTACAATATTTTATTTCACAATTTTTTTAAATTTGTTTTTACTTTTATTTAATTTGAAAAAAATGGAGTAGGTAAGAAACCGCGCGCTCGTTGACAACTAAAAAACTTCTGCTTAGCCGTTGTCCGCTGAGCCTTTGGTTTTACTTATTTGGACATACATACATATGTACACCACCACACACACCAATGGCGGCGATATACCAACAGGTTATCATAACCTCTAACGAGATTTTTAGCCGAGCTTCTCTTTCCAACTTGTGGTGTGTTGCTTTTGAGTTTTTCCTACAAGTTGGCGGGACCTACAGTTTTTTGCCGACTCCGAACGGCACTTGCAAAGCAAATGAATATTTGCTGAGAAGCTTCTCATGGCAGATATACACCCGGAGAGTTTGCCAAACTACTGCCGAGGGGCGACCCCGTTTAGAAAAATGGTTTTTCTAAATAATTTTTGATGTTACTTTTGCCGGGCATCGAACCGCCACGACTTGGTGTAGAAGGCCGAACACTTAACCGCTACAACACGGCGGCCGCCCGTACATATGTACATGTATACTTAAAAAGGTAAGTACATGACAAAGAAGCGGTATTCTTCCAGTTTGATTTTGCATTAGGGTGTTATACAGGTAGTATAAATTTTTTATAGGTAAGTATAGATTTGATTTTAATGTTAATTTACAGGTAAGTGTAAGTTTAAGGTAAGTATGATTTCAAGGTAAGTATGAGTTTTGTAAAGGTAAGTATATGTGTTTTACTTCATTTTTCATATACATTTTAAATTCATATAATATATAAATTTTTGATTTCTAAATAAATAATATCTACAGATCGATCAAATTTTCTTCTTCTTCTTCCATGTCTTCAACACGTTTGATACCCATATTGTAGGGAATTTTTTAGGTTTTTGGGCAATCATATTTTGACCGATAACTCAGTTATCGATAAATTTATCTAAATATATCGAAGTCCAAATGCGACCTGGGGCCTTTAAATTTAAGAATTGATTCATACATTCTAGGAACGAGTTCGTATAATTTATGAATGGACTCATACATTCTAAGAATGAGTTCGTACAATTTAGAATGGATTCATACAATCTAGGAATGAGTTCATACAATTTGAAATGGATTGATACATTCTATGAATGAGTTCGTAAAATTTATGAATGGATTCATACATTCTAAGAATGAGTCGTATAATTTATGAATGGACTGACATATTCGTTCGTATGAGTTCGTTCAATTTAAGAATCTTTTCATACATTCTATGAATAAGGTCGTACAATTAATAAATGGTTTGTCATATTCTAAGAATGAGTTCGTACAATTTAAGAATCTTTTCATACGTTGTAAGAATGAGGTCGTAGTATGTATTGACATATTCTAAGAATGATTTCGTAGATTCTAAGAATGAGTTCTTGGATTTTAAGTATTATTATTAAAATTTAGTTTGACATGAATATTTACGAATTCTTGTTCTTAAATTCTACGAAAACGTTCTTTGGAGAGCTTTTAATGAAAAAAATTCGTAAAATATATGTACTTTTTCGTAGAAAATATGTACTTTTTTGGTTCAGTGTATGAGTGCATTGAAAATTTGTGATGTTTATAATATTAAGGGACGCTGTGATCTAAAGCTACGTTTACACTGCACCAAATGCGTCACTTTTGGCCAAGTTTTTTCAAGACCGTTCGTCCGCAGATTGAATTTGATCACCAAATTAGGTCAAATTAAATAAAATTCATCTAATTTGGCAAACAAATTTATTCTGCGGCCAAACATTCTCGAAATAACTTCGCCAAATGCGACGCATTTGGTGCAGTGTAAATGTATCATAAAGTAAGGTAATTATTTAGAATTTAACGCTCAAATTGAAATATTTGTAATTTTTTTTCGAGTAGCCCGGGCAAATGTTGAACGAGTACTCGAATACTCGCTCGATGCTCAATACTCCAAAATTGTCGAGCTTGAACTCGAGCATATCGAGCTTTTTCGAGCAATTTGAGCAGTTTTTTATATACTGTTCTGATTTGATTTTGATTATTTTGTCAGCACTTCATTTTCAGGTTTAAAATTTTTTTGATACACAGTAGATATATCAGAGATATGCAAAATAAATGCATTCCACGAATGTGAATTATTACCTGTATGCGAAGATTTGGAATTTGCTGGTTAGGGACGTTTATATGGGAGTCTCAGGAGTGTTCTTTGAAAATGAAAATGTGCAATACGCCAACAATTTTTTCGTAGTCCCTGACCACTAACTACTAAGCTTTAGAGAGGAACGAGCATTTCCATATATGTACATACATATGTAAAAGGTTTTGCAGAGATAGTACATAGATGAAGTGCGGGCTGCAGAAAGAAGTCAAGGAGCATATATTGGGGTTGGCGCCCTGAATTTGCTGCTTTGAGGTCCCATCTAGCCTTGAAGCAGATATGGAGCGACGTGTAAGACGTTCAAGCCAATAAAAAAAAAATGCTGCAGGCCACCCGTATTGCCGTTAATTTGATTGGTGAAAATATTGCGGTCCGCCGGAGCTCCATCATATGGAGGGCATCGGCATCCAACCATTTTTAGCGGTGCATTTAATTTGTGTGTAGAATATTTTAATTTATTATTTTATTGTTGACATCAAAATTTTACAATTTGCATTTGTCAGCTCGAATTGTTCAAAACGCTCGAAACTTTTGAGCAAACATTCGAGTACTTGAGCACCGAACGAGTATCGAGCTGCTCGATACCCGGGTAACTGGAGCTCTAATATGTATGGATATGTTCGGAGTTGAAGTTCCTTTACACTTAAATTACGATAGTATTTTTGCAACTATCGAAAATATCGAATGGCGTCACTATCGATATTTTTGCAGCTCTAGTATGGTACGTGTTCACTTTGCAAGCCATTGTTTATCCCTACTATAGTTTGGCAACTTATTTTCTTCTTCTTACGAATTTGAGTGGAAGGCACTGGCTGAGTGACTCCAAATGAAATGGAATGAAGGAATAGTGTAAAGCCCAATAAGCCATTCCGTTTGATATCAACCTGAGATGCATTTGAGATGAAACCTTCAACGTCAATTCACAATTTTTGAAAACTTAATATCAATTAATCAATCAATTAATTTTCGATTTAATGATAAACTACCAATAGCAGATCAACTTTTTTGCTAAATGAGTATTAACTTGAGGTATAATTAAATATACAAATTATAATATAAATGCTCGACAGTTTCTACCTTCACAGTTTTTATACATACGACCCCCTCTACCATTCCCAAACGTTTGAGAATTTATTTTTCTGTGCTAATGGGGAATATGCTGTGCGTGTATGCGTAATGTGTTTTTTGCGATCAGCCGTGAGTTGCGCTACTATATAAGGTATACAATGTTGCAAGCGCTCAAATCAAACTAAATTAATAATTGAATTTGCTTTCGTGTTCGATGCGTGATCGTGCTTACTAACACGCTCGCAATTCTTCAACCGTGTCTATATGGTCGTGTCTACCCCTGGTCATTACGCTTGACCAATAGTGCCTCGCTATAAAACGGTGCACAACGAGTTATTTTAGCATTAACTGCTTCGTACGACTACGAAAATGTGTATTAGTGGATATTCGTGCATCGCGTTCGTGTGCTGCATACCAGGTATGGGTATAATTTTTGTTTTGAGTGATGAAAAATTGAAAAATTAATTTTTATTCATTATTCAAATAAATTTGGGTGATGAGTGACCGGCTATTTTTATTCAAAAAAATCAAAGTGATAAATAATAAGTTATTTTTATTTCAAGCGATTCTTGAATAAAATGACTTTTTAATTATCACTTCAAGAAATTTAGTGATGAATAACACGTTATTTTTATTTATGGAATTCCTAAATAACGATAAAATTTCATTTATAATCACTTATTTACAAATGAAAAATTTGTCCCTCGAGACCCCGGCAAATTATACCCATATGCGCAATACATTCGGCGTAACCTCGGGACCAGTTTCTGGATCGTTTCGGGATTATTTCGGGACCATTTTCGGGACCATTTTCGGGATCGTTTCGGGACTGTTTTGGGATCGTTTCGGGACCACTTTCGGCATTATTTCGGGACTGTTTCGGGATTGTTTTGGGATCGTTTCGGGTTCGTTTCGGGACTGTTTCGGGATCGTTTTGGGATTGTTTTGGGATCGTTTCGGGACTATTTCGGGATCGTTTCGGGATTGTTGGGATCGTTTCGATATCGTTTCGGGATTGTTAGGATCGTTTCGATATCGTTTTGGGATTGTGTCGGGATCGTTTCGGGACTAACACGCATGGGGAAAAATTACTAAAACACGACACGCACTAAACACGCACGAAAGAAAATAAAACGGATTTTTTTTGTACCTATATATTTGTAAATGTACTTTGTACATGGTATGAACAAAGTCATCTAAAGCTTATAAGGTATGTATCGACGACTGGGTGGCATGTCGCCCTATTTCAAAATATCTTTCAAAAACTCCCTATATCAAAATTTGTTTAAATAACTCCCTTTAATAATTTTTTCCCGCAACACTCTATCTAAGAATTTGATTCAAAAACAACCTATCTTGTTTGAAAAATATTTTGAAACAGTGTGGTCATCCACTCAGTCGTCGATATATTTTTACACATATTTTTTTAAGTATTTATGTATGTACATTAGGGTGATTCAAAAAAAATGTCGACTTGGTCTTACCCCCTAAAAAGTTAGGTATTGATGAGAAAATAAGCCTTGCAAAAAATTAGCGCTCTAACTTAACCCTTAGGGGTGGCTATTTTTGTTCGCCCTTTCCCAAACATTTTGTATGGGGAAAAATGGCATTTTTTTCAAAGTGAATTTTCTTTTAATTTTTGAAACTTTTTTGAAAATATTTTTACATGCTCTTAAAGATGAAGCTTTGAAGCTTCCAAAATGGTATGCCGTGTGCGATTATCTTAACTATTAAGGTAATTACAGCCATTTGAAAATGACTGAGTTTTGTACTATTGCACACACATACACAGTAACAAGTATAAAATCTAGTAAATTTTAAATGGCTGTAATTATTTTAAAAATTAAGATAATCGCACATGGCATACCATTTTGGAAGCTTCAAAGCTTCAACTTTTAGAGTATGCAAAAATATTTTGAAAAAAGTTTCAAAAATTGAAAGAAAATTATTTTGAAAAAAAAAATGCCATTTTCCCCATACAAAATGTATGGGAAATTGCGAAAAAAAATAGCCACCCCTAAGGGTTAAGTTAGAGCGCCAATTTTTTGCAAGGCTTATTTTCTCATCAATACCTATAGTTTCAGGGGGTAAGACCGAAAAAAGAACGAAATTTTTTTTATTTGAATCACCCTAATGTACGTACATACATGAATAAAAAACACTAGGCAAAACTATTATAATGGTAAAATAAAAAAATCAGTATCTTTGTATTTAATCAAGTGTTAAACTGAAGTTTGGGATGGAGTGAAGTGGAATTAAGATATGTACTTATAAAAAAATATAATTAACAAAAAATAAAAGTGCGCCAGTTTAGTACAAAAAGTGAAAAAAGTTGATCGTGTTTTTGTGCGTTTTTTTTTTTGGTTTTCGGGCTCAAAACGATCACGCACGAGCACGACACGAAATCGGATTTTCAAACACGAGCACATGGATACACGCGTGCGTGTTTCGTGTCACGGTCAAAAACACGCACGACGCCCACCTCTAATGAGAAATGACAGCATGGAAATTATGACAGTTTTAAACCAGAGATGGGCACCGTTTTCAACCAACGGAGCGCTACAACAACAACGTCATACTTTCTACAACAACATCGTTGCTGGAATCACAAAAAATTACTCGAAAGAATTATTATTAAACTAAGGCAAAAAAACAGTAGCCGCAACTAGTATGCAGCGCAATTAAAAAAAAAAAACAATGAAATACAACTACATACATATGTAAGTTTGTATACATAGATACCGGTAATCGCATTGCGTATGTACAGAGATATGTAAATGTAGCGTGAGTGTGCCGTGACAAAAAAAAAACCAACACAGTAAAATTTCAAACTTACTTACTTACTTACTTAAAATGGCCTTTAACCGCCTAGGCGATTTTGGCCGTCCAAACTACACTACAAAAAATAAGTAAATTATATTGTATGTATGTGGTTAATGAAGGAAAAAGTATAATGAGAATATAACCTGCAAAAACATATTTATGTCAAAAACTAAAATTTCAAATTTTGCGAGAAAAATAAACTTTCAAATATGATTTCTCAACATTTCAATTCATGCAAGCGAGCGACGATATGTAAACGTAAAATTCTAGTTGGAAAAAAAAATCATTTCAATTTCTTGCTACAGTACATAGATTAGTGACTTTGTAGTAATAAATATAGATGTTTAAATTTTAAAATAATAAATAATCAAAATAAAAATAGTTCAAAACACATTGTAATTCTTATATAAAAAAACTTAAACAACAATTGTAAAAACAAATAAAACTTAATTTCATGACTTGGGATCAAAAATAAACTTAAAAGAACAAATTACAAGTCTTTATGGACCAATAAATTGAAATCAACTACTTCAGAACTAAGTGCTATCCTTAACAAATTTAACAAATTGTTTTTGGTAAGCCTACTACGATATTCGTTTTTTATATGTTTCATGTTCGAAAAGGCGGATTCACATACATAAGTGTAAGAAAAAATTGACAGTAGTTTTGTCACTTAATTTTTTTAAATAGGATATTTTTTAGAAGAAACCTTTTTCAAAATGAAACACCTGTTTCAGAAATTGCTCGGAGATGTAAATCTGATTGGATATCGCAAATTTCCAGTTGAAACAAGGGTTTTTGTTTGTAAATGACACATGTCATCGGGTTTAAAAAAATATCAACCAGTGTCTCTATAGCTTTGAAATCTGTAAATCTGTCATTAAACTCAATTTCCATAGCTTGTATATGTTTACTATACGGTTTAAATCTGATATCAGATATTTCGGATTGAATTTCCTTGCAGAATGGAAAATTTGAGAGCTGATTTGTTTCTAAATTAATCTGAAGAAATTTTAATTTATTTTTAAAGCCATTTATTAATGATATCATTTCAACAATGCTTGGTTTTTGGAGCTGGACATTTAATATATTGAATATTGAGGAGAAGTCAGTTAAAAATGCGAGGTCACAAAGAAACTCTGGAGTTTTCATCTTAGCCTGTATCAGCTCTGATTTTTTAACGTGCGAATACAGAAAGGGTAAAACTTCTTTACGAATGGAGAAAAATCTTTTAAGGCATTGTCCTCTGCTTAGCCAACGCACCTCAGTAAACATCCTTAAATCAGTGTATGTGGCCTTTAATTGTTTGTAGTGTATATTGTTTACGATTTGTATGACGGCGTCCATTGTGTCTCTTAGCCCTATTGTTTTTGCGCACAGTGACTCTTGATGAATATGGCAGTGGTTAAATGGCACGTCGTAGTCGTTTTTAAGAAACTGTCTCCGCAGTCCAATTTCTTTGCCTCTCATATTTGGCGCTCCGTCTGTACAAATTGCACTAAGTTTTTCGAAACCAATAATTGGTTTTACCGCAATTTCTATGGCATTAAAAATATCAACGCCTTTTGTGGTGTTATACAGAGGAATTATGGTCAAAAGATCTTCTGAAACATTCAGATCTTCGTCGATATATTTTATAAATAAAATTAAGTGAGCCACGTCTTTAACATCTGTGCTTTCATCTATGGCCAATGAAAAGGCTATGCAAGAGTTTATTTTGTCTATCAGTTTTTGATTGATTTGATTACTAATGTCACTAACTCGCCTGACAACGGTTCTTTTGAAATCTTAGCGGACATTTCAGATCCGATAGATCCAAAAGATTCCAGCATGTCAATACAAGCTGATTTAATAATAGCGCCGTCGGCGAATGGCTTTGCGCTTTAGAGATGTTATAGCTTACAGCATAGGAGGCGCGCAAAGTGCTTTCAACTAAAGTTCGGAGTGGTCCGAAACCATTTCCTGATTTATTGATTCTCTAAGTCTGGCAACAATGTCTTCTCTCAAAGCACATACGATATTACTATATTTTGCCATATGCTTAACACGATAATGCCTTTCTATGTTACCGTGTTTCATGCCTGATAAAAGAACCTTGCATAAAAGACATTGAGGTTTATTTAGGCGTTTATTTTCAATTAAAAAAAGTCATGCACCCAAAAGATTTTAAAATGTCCATTAGTTTTAATTTTTTACTAAAAACTAAAAACCAAGATATTTTTTTCAGTCCTCTAAAAATTCACCGCAGCTGGTATGCAACGCAATTAAAAAACAAGTAAGGAAAGCTGTCTTCGGCTGTGCCGAAGGCTATATACCTTTCATGAATAAGCGTCACGATTTTCACTGTTCGATCCCCAGTACAGCCTGTTTCAATTTAACTATATTTACTATACACATTACACATCTTTGTTATAATTTAAAAAAAACTTACAAAATAATAGGATCCGAGTTATTGGAACAATCGATTGTATGGAGGCTATATATTATACGTGTTCAATTGTACTGACTTACACTATACACATTACATATGTAGAAAGTACTAAAGGTGCAATATTTTACGTTCCTAACTTTTTAAATGCGGAAGTATTGGCCAAAAAACCTTATATCGGAACAACCGGTTGTATGGGGCTATATGTTATATTTACCCGATCTTCTTGATTTTCCTCTACACACTACATAAATTGAAAGTACTCAAGTTGCAAAATTTTATGTTCCTAACTTTTTAATTGCAGAAGTTTTGGCCAAAAAAACCTTATATCTGAACAATCGGTTGTATGGGGGCTATATGTTACATTTGCCCGATCTTGTTGATTTTCACTATATACACTACATAAATAGAAAGTACTCGAGTTGCAAAATTTTACGTTCCTAACTTTTAATTGCAGAAGTTTTGGGAAAAAACCTTATATCTGAACAATCGGTTGTATGGGGGCTATATGTTAAATTTGGCCGATCTTGTTGATTTTCACTATATACACTACATAAATAGAAAGTACTCGAGATGCAAAATTTTACGTTCCTAACTTTTTAATTGCAGAAGTTTTGGCCAAAAAACCTTATATCTGAACAATCGGTTGTATGGGGGCTATATGTTACATTTGCCCGATCTGGTTGATTTTCACTATATACACTACATAAATAGAAAGTACTCGAGTTGCAAAATTTTACGTTCCTAACTTTTTAATTGCAGAAGTTTTGGCCAAAAAACCTTATATCTGAACAATCGGTTGTATGGGGGTTATATGTTACATTTGCCCGATCTGGTTGATTTTCACTATATACACTACATAAATAGAAAGTACTCGAGTTGCAAAATTTTACGTTTCTAACTTTTTAATTGCGGAAGTTTTGGCCAAAAAACCTTATATCTGAACAATCGGTTGTATGGGGGCAAATGATTCCTATATTACAAAATGGTGGCCACATACAAAATTTCAGCCCGATATCTCAAAAATTGAGGGACTAGTTTGCGTTCAAACAGACAGACGGACAGACGGACATGGCTAAATCAACTCATCTCGTCATCCTGATCATTTCGGTATACTTATTGATGGGTCTATCTCTTCTTCTTCTCATATTTACAAACATCGGACCAAAGTTATAATACCATTTCATGTTCATGAAAGGTATAATAACAAGTAAGGAAGTCTAAGTTGGGGTGAACCGAACATTAAATACCCAGCGGTAATTTTCAGAACGGGATAACAATGATATAGGAGGATTTACCTAACTATATCATTTTAGCCATTTCCGTTACCGAATTATGTCAATGAGAGCGATTTTTCCCACTTTCAGCAAGTATACTCCCAACGATACTAATATGCTTTGTGCCAAATTTCATCCTTCTACCCTAATCAGTTTAAAAGTTACGACCAGTCGAATTTTCAAAAATACGTCCTTTAAAACTGGGCGGGCCACGCCCACTTTAGAAAATTTGTCAAAAAATCATAAGAGAATGACCAGGGGATTCACCTATAAAATTATATCATTTTAGCCATTTCAGCTGCCGAGATATGTCAATTTATACGTGTTACTGTGTATGTGTGTTATATTAAAAAACCCAGCCATTTTCAAATGGCTGTAATTATCTTAGTAGTTAAGATAATTGCACATGGCTTACCATTTTGGAAGCTTCAAAGCTTCAACTTTAAGAGTATGTAAAAATATATTCAAAAAAGTTTCAAAAATTGAAAGAAAATTCACTTTGAAAAAAATACCATTTTTCCCCTTACAAAATGTATGGGAAAGGGCGAAAAAAATAGCCACCCCTAAGGGTTAAGTTGAGTTAAGTTTTTGGAGTGTAATGGGGTGTGGTTGCTGAGTGACCGCGCTCAATCCGGACTCTTGCGTCCTCGTTCGTGCACTCTGGGCAACGTTGAGCTACCTAGGCTCGCGGCAGAAAGAGAGGGAGCCCCGGTGGGGCCACTCTGACATACTTGGTTTAAGGGCTCACCGGGGTCTTTTTCGCAGCGTCTGTACACCATGAGGTGCGGCTGTAAGCGGGCGTCTGTCTTGAAGCAAGCGGCTCGCTATATAAATGTGCAAAACTTTTCCCTCCCAATCCAGGGTGTTATGCGATACCGTGCCCATTGGACGTTTGCAGCCGGGAGGCAAATCGTGGCTGTAGTCGAACGGAGCCTCACTGATACCGGGCCGCCTCAGGGAGTAACTATGGTCTTACCGCGGTATGGGGCTCTGCCGCGGCGGACGACACACTTCCCCTTACACTACCCTTGACCCTAAGCTGGCCTTGTCCGGCGAGGGGTCGTACGAACAAGATGAAGAACACACAAAATACAAAGCAATTAACGACTTCGTTTACTCCGCAGCAGAGAAGAACTATGCTGGAGCAAGCGAAAACACAACGCCGGAGGACAAACTCCGCCTCAAAGTTAACTGGGAGGCCGACAGCGATGGAAACGACGGGTCAGTCATCCCCCAAACGGCTATCAAGTAAGAGTGACTTGATGGGAGCAAGCAGCAGTGCGGCTGCCTACGCAGTCAAGCAGAAAACGGCGGAAGCTAAACTTCCATCAAGCGCTGGTACGAAACCCAATCTCTTCACATCTGGGGCAATGGTCTCACGACCTGGTTTCAGAGTTTCGAAAGAGAAGGAAGACGCCGCAAAGGGAGAGACCGCTATGGCAACTACGAGTCTGAATCCCCCCAAGAGGCATCTCCCCGACGCTTTGCGTACTGGGATAAAAGAAAGGCCGCAAGGATCCTTAAAAAACATGAGGGAGCATCGCAGGAGAAGCTGTCGCCGGAAGAAAGGAAGATGGTGGAGGAAGCGAAAGCTCTGATACCAAATTTCCAGAGGCCCTATGTGCCTAAGAGGGTGAACGGTAATCCCTTCAAACGCCAGAGATCGGACGGAGAGGTAAACCCCCATTCGAAGCGGCATCAGTTCAACCCCGTAGTGGGAAAACTCAGCTTTGCTGAAGTAACCAAGGACAGAATCCTTATAGGTTTCATTGACCGAGGTAACGACCGTTGGCTGTATGTCCGGAATGAAATGGGCAGGGCCCTCCTCGACTTAATGCGTGAGTCTCCGGGTAGTCCGCCGCGAGGTACTGATGCGGGCTGGCACCAAGGTCAGATCAAAATATTCGCGTGCGAGGATGCAAGAACTGTCGCACTGTATAAGGCAGCAGTTGCAAGACTGGGTGAAGTCTACCCAGGGGCAAGACTAGATGTCGTCGACTGGAAGGACATTCCTGCTCGGCCAAGGGCAAGGGCATGGATTCCTGCCGTCCCTGCAGAACCCGAGAATATTCTTGAGATGCTGCAGGTCTGGAATCCGTCTCTCCCGACGCAGGATTGGGGCGTCAATCTGGTCGATGATGTGGTTGGGCCCAATAGACAGGTGGTTATCACTCTGAATAAGGAGGCGCTCGAACCCCTTAAACGGTGCAACGGACGAGTGCATTACGGCTTGGCTCAGATCGTGATCCACGTATACCGTGGCGATGCACAGCGCGCTGCTATTCCGGACGCTCCTGAGGACTCGGAGATCGACTCGGGATGAACAACTCCTCGTTGAGAGACAGCCCCCGGAACAGGCCAGACCTCGACGACATGCTGGCGGCAGGGAAGTCTGAGCTCTCTCATGTTGGTGGTGCTTCAGATAAATCTGCACAAATCTAAAGCAGCCTCGGCTGTTTTAAGCAGTCGTCTTTCTAAAGGCGACGTAGACGTGGTCCTTATCCAGGAGCTCTGGGTCAACAGCTCTAGGATCTGTGGATTGGGGACTAAGGGGTAAAAGCTCATCCAAGCCAATGATGAGGGCAAGGTCAGAACCTGTATTTTGGTAAAGTCTGAGCTAAACACCTTTCTATTACCCAACTACTCAAATGGTGACGTTACAGCTGCCAGCTTAACAGTCGGCAGCACCAGCCTAACGATGGCGGCGGTCTATATGCCCTATGACGCCGAAGAACCTCCTCCACAAAAGGAGGTGAAAGATCTGGTGGATAATTTCTGTACGGGCCATCTTATTATTGGAGCTGGCGCTAATGCTCATCACGTCCAGTGGGGAAGCTCCGATATTAACGCTAGGGGCGAGTCTCTGTTTGACTACCTACTAACAACTAACCTGGTGGTTTGTCACGTGGGTAACGAGCCTACTTTTATAACTAAAGCTCGTAGGGAGGTTATAGACCTCACTGTTTGTAGCGAAGGCGCTTATGAGTGGGTCAGAAAATGGCGTGTTCTTGATGAGCATTCATTTTCTGACCATCGGTACATAGAAATTGTGCTAGACTTTATTGTTGAGCAGCCAGTTATGAAAGGAAATCCACGCAACACTAACTGGCAGCTATATAACCAAATATTAGCTAGGGACCTACCAGTATTGCCTCCACAAGCCCCCTCATCGGTGGGAGAACTGGTTGATCTGGTAACGACCTTTACAACGGCGCTCTCAAATGCCCTAGAGCAGGCTTGTCCAGTACCAAAACCACGCGGCAAACATAGACCCCACTGGTGGTCTTACGACCTGGATTCGTTCCGTATATCATGCAGGAAGCAATTTAACAAGGCCAAGAGCATCGGTACGGAGCCTGAATGGCTCGAATATAAAGCTAAACTGAGGGCCTATAAAAAGGCTCTAAGGCAAGCGAAGAGAACTTCGTGGAGAAATTTCTGCACCGGGGTCGAAAAAGTCGATGATACAGCGAGACTTAGACGAGTGCTATCAAAAACTCAAACAGCCATTAGCTATTTACGGAAGCCTGACGGATCTTGGACCAGCACGGAAGGGGAAACCCTGGAGCTGCTCCTGAACACACACTTTCCGGGGAACTTGTATGATGCACCTGTAGCATCTGCAACAAACCTGGCGGTAAACATACCCATTACGGAGGAAAGGGTAAGGTGGGCAATCAAAAGCTTTGAGCCGTTCAAGGCAGCTGGGCCAGACGGGATTTTCCCCGCACAACTCATAAACACGCTGGAAATATCAGCTAAATGGCTGGTAGTTCTCTATTCAGCCTGCCTGGCTCTTAATTACATTCCGTGCTCCTGGAGAAGCGCCACGGTAGTCTTTATTCCAAAGGCTGGGAAGGCCTCACACTATGAGCCTAAAGACTACAGACCGATCAGTCTCTCGTCTTTTGCACTTAAAACCTTCGAGAGGATAATTAGCGATTATCTCTCCTCTACTATTGATAGCAACCTTATTTCTAGCTATCAACATGCATACACCAAAGGTAAATCAACGGAAACTGCGCTCCACAGCCTAGTCTCTATTGTTGAAAAATCATTGCACGAAAAGGAGTACTGTCTCGTGGCCTTTCTGGACATCGAAGGGGCTTTCAACAATATAAGGCCGGAGGCTATTAACACTGCTTTAACAAACCTGGGCATAAATAAGTCTCTTATTGGACTAATTGATCAACTACTAAAGGGAAGGAAAATAGTTTCTTCACTGGGAACAGTTGATCTTTCACGCTATGTCACAAGAGGTACGCCTCAGGGTGGTGTTCTCTCCCCGCTCCTATGGAACCTCACCGTAAACTCGCTGCTACGAGACACAAGGTGGGGGGGGCGGGAAGATAGTGGCATATGCAGACGATTTAGCTATTGCATATAGGGGCAAATTCCCACAAACCCTGTGTGACTTGATGCAAGTAGCACTGCGAGAAGTTTCTTCATGGTCCTCTCGCTGCGGACTTAGCATCAACCCGGGAAAGGTGGAGCTTGTCCTTTATACCAGGCGGTACAAGATACCACCGTTGAACCTACCAGAACTAGATGGCGTGCGCCTGAACTTAGCTGACAAAGCCAAATTCCTAGGCACAGTTCTAGATAGAAAGCTTAACTGGAAGGAGAATGTCATCCAGCGCCAGAGGAAAGCGTGCATTGCACTTTACACGTGTAAAAGAGCCATTGGCAAGAAATGGGGGCTCAGCCCCAAAATTTGCAGATGGATCTACACTGCGATAATCCAGCCAATTATGCTGTATGGAGTCGTCGTATGGTGGCCTGCGCTAAGAAAGGCATCAAACCTAAATCTGTTAGGGAAAGTCCACAGATCGAGCATGATCTGTATAAGCGGGGCGTTAAGAAGAACGCTCAATGAAGCTCTCCAGGCCATTCTTGGCTTTTTGCCACTCGATCTGGAAGGGTACCGGGCAGCAGCAGCATCGGCTGTGCGTCTAAGGGAAACGTCCGTCTGGGGCGCAAGCACTATTGGACACTCCTGTATTCTAAGATCTTACAGCTTTCTCCCTCTGAGCACAGATCGGTGTGCGACCACAACAGTCGGAGATTGTTGTTTTAGAATAAACATTCCCAGCAGGGAAGACTGGGAGAACATAGATCGGTGTCCCGCTACTAATGGCGGCACTTTTATATACACCGACGGCTCGAAGTTAGACGGCAGAGTCGGAGGAGGGGTTTACTCAAGGGATTTGGACCTAGAACTCTCCTTTAGACTACCTGATCACTGCAGCGTCTTCCAGGCTGAAGTTTCTGCAATCATGGACGCCGTGACTTGGATAGGTGAACGCACCATCGGGCAGGACATCTGTATTTTCAGCGACAGCCAAGCGGCCATCAAATCCCTTGGCTCTTACTCGTTCAACTCTGAACTGACGCTTAGCTGTCGTCGATCTCTTCAAAAGATGGCCCAACAGAACCGCGTGAACCTCACATGGGTCCCGGGACACAGGGACATTGAGGGAAACTGTAGGGCAGACGAACTTGCCAGGCAGGGCACGACCAAGCAGATTCTTCAAGATAAAGAGCGCATAGGTATGCCGTTTGCCACGTGCAAGCTAATGCTGAAGGAGCATACACTCCGCGAAGCCAACGAGAGATGGCTACAATCCCCAGGGTGCCGGATATCCAAGCAAACCTGGCCACAATGCGATCTTAAAAGATCTAGACACATATACGCCCTAAAAAGGAAGGAAATCTCCATATTAATAGGTGTTTTAACCGGACACTGCCTTATTGGTAGGCACGCAGCAAGGCTAGGCGTTCCCTACCGACGATGCTGCAGGAGTTGCAAAGAGGATGAGGAAGAGGAAACGGTGGAGCACCTCATCTGCAACTGCCCGGCCTTAAGCGGAGCGAGAAGGCGCTCTCTGGGAGTTCCCTTCCTGGTTAGCTTAAGCCAGGTCGCGGAGCTAGACATAAAGGACTTGATGGCCTTCATCAAGTTATCAAAATGGTTCGAGGAGGGGTAACGGTGTCGGTTAGCAGTGTCAGTCCCGGGTTTCGGCTATATGGAGAGTCCCGACAGCACTGGGATTTTCCATATGGCCGGGCCCCGGGACTGACTTTCCTAGTGTTTGGTGGTATCACAACGGGCCTTTTATTACTGGCCTAGGTGTGCCTTTGCGGCAGCCACTTCTACCTACCTACCTACCTAAGGGTTAAGTTAGAGCGCTAATTTTTTGCAAGGCTTATTTTCTCATCAATACCTAACTTTTTAGGGGGTAAGACCTAGTCGACATTTTTTTTGAATCACCCTAATGTACATACACTAGACCAAAGGCCGGCAATTACTTTCCTGGGAGGAAAACTCCAATGCTTTAACATAGCAAGCGCTCTCTCTGTGCCGACTACTGCACTAGACTGGGCCAAAAATTCAAAATCTCGTTTTTTCATAAATTATATTGATTGTCTTTTTGAGAAAGGTGAAAAAAAACTACTGTAATTTTTTCAGATTTTTAAATTATAGTCTAGAGGTCTGTCATCGCTAGTTTAGATTTTACAGACTTAACCTCCAATTTGGTATAAAAACGACAAATCATTGTTGAAAAACACCATTTACCTGAACATATTTTTGTAGTAAATTTAATTCCCTACTGAAATTTTCTCAGACTAGCCGTTTAGTATAATGCTAAATTCATATTCTTAAGGGAAATTGGCTGCTGAATACGAATTTGATATCAGAATTCAACAGCGGGCCCGAGGTTCGGCCCTAAAATTGCAAAAAAATCGAATATTATTTTGTGATGGTTTTGTTAGGTTAGAGAAGAACTGCGACCTGTTATGCTAATTCTGATCTGATACATGAAAATTAATGTATTGAGTTCACAGATCCGTCAACTTTTTGTTTTTTTGTGGCTGCGCCGTTTGAAGACTTTAAAAGTACACCCTCGCAGAGAAAGCTTATATTAAGCAAAAAAATGTTTGAACGTACATATATAAGAAATGTATATTTTTGGTTATAATATTGATCATATAATGATAACTAATCATGTAGAATATCAGTAAACAAAATTTAGTAAAAAAATTGGATCAAAAACACAAAAAAAAGACGGAAATATGATTTTTTTTATTTAATACAAAATAAGTTTTGAAAAAGCAACTTTACAAAAAAAAGTTGTTTAACCTTTTTTGTAGCCACCTCAATTTCCTTTAAGAATCTGTATCTATCTTTCTTATAGATAGATATTTGCATTTTTGACAAATTTTGAAAGAAAAAATGGGAAATCGAAAAAACATGCTAATTTTTGAAGCTAGAATACTAGAAATGGGCTAGTCTGAGAAAATTTTGGTCAATGCAAATGTTGTAGGGAATTCGATTTCCTTTAAAAATATTTTCAGATAAATGGTGTTTTACAACAATGGTTTGTCGTTTTTATACCGAATATGAGGTAAAGTCTGTAAAATCTAAACTAGCGATGATAGACCTCTAGACTTTAATTTAAAAATCTGAAAAAATTACAGTAATTTCTTTTCACCTTTCGGAACGTTTAGGTTATTCCTCATTTTGGTAGGTGGAACGTGATGAACATGTATTTAATACGTGCCCATTAGTCGTAGCAAATCAATTTAAAGTCCCAACATTAGTCGACACTCCCATTCTACTACTAATTGTGCTAGTTGGCGAAAGGTCAATTGCGAGAAAAGGAACAAGAACTTTGGAACTTCGAAAAGATTTTTAGATATAGCTATAACTAATTAATAATTAAGAGAGAGAGGATTTCAGTCGAAGATTCTCTCAGATAAAAAAAAAAATTACACAGTTTTATTATATTGACTCTCGGTGAAAGTCGAACTTAATTTAATGCTAAAAAGTAATTAATTTAATACTTTTCCGGCTTTGTTTTAAAGCCAAAAGTACTTAAAACATTTTAATGAGAGAAAGCGTTTTAGTATTATTTTAAAACTATTTGGATTTAAAAATTTTTCGGAGTCTTAAATTAATACTATTTAGTATTAATTTCAATAGCGACTGGTATTAAAAGTAAACTTTCATTTTTTACTGTGTACCAAATTATACTATTTTAGCTATTTACCTTGCCGAATTGTGTCAAGTGGTCGTGGTCGAGAAGCGATTTCGTCCAATTTCATCAGGTATACTCTCTATAATGCTAGTATACCTTGTGCCCAATTTCATAATTCTACCGTAATCAGTTTAAAAGTTATGACCAGTCGACTTTTCAAAAATGACTTCCTTAATTTATCAAAAAAATGTTTAGGTGGTTCATGATGAACCGTTCATCCTACCAAATCATATCATTTTAGCCATTTCCGTTACCGAATGATGTCTATTTAGGTGATTTTCGAAAGTGGGCGTGGCTGGAGGGCGGAATCCAATTACATCTTTATACTCCTATGCTTTGTACCAAATTTCATGCAAATATCTCAATTTTTACTCAAGTTATGTCAATTTATGTGATTTTCGAAAATTTCGATATCGAAAAGGAGGCGTGGTTATCATCCGATTTCGCCAATTTTCATTAGGAACCGACCTTGGGCTGAAAGTAAGCTTTATAGGTACGAAATTTCATGCAAAATCTCAATTTTTACTCAAGCTATCATGTACACGGACGAACAGGCGGACGGACATGCCTTAATCGAATCCTCTTTCATATATGGAACTCTATATCTATCTCGATTATTTTGTGCCGTTACGTAGTACCGTTATGTGGACAAATTATAATACCCTTGTTCTAGTACTAGTACTCTGGGTATAAAAATATATTTATACAAATTTCGTTTCTATCAAACCAAAATTCAAGAATTTTGGTATTTTAAAGTTCGAGTGTATTTTGAGCATTTTTGGCATGAAAAAATATACTTACTCTAAGGCCTGGGTTTCAGTGCAGTATTGAACCACAGACAAAGTTGACTAAAGTTTCTCTCATACAAATTGACCGTTTAAGCTCGCACTGAAGTTTAAACTTGGGGTGCATCACATTATCCCCAAAAACAAAATCCCCAAACTCAGAATCCCCGAAATCGAAATTCACAAAACCGAAATCCCCTAATTCAAAATCCCCAAACTCAGAATCCCTAAAATCAAAATCCACAGAAGCAAAATTCCCAACGCGAAATCCCCATTTTATGTGTGAAATAAATTCAAATTAGTTTTCAAATCGCCGCGATTTTCAACCTAATTTGAATTTATTTCACACATAAAATGGGTATTGAACTATTGGGTCTGCAGGTAATGAGTTGGCTATTTTGCCATTGATTCTAATATGCAGCATTAGCAAAGTCGATAGTCTTCGTTTACCACGCAGGGCGTGAGTTCAATGCCTGATATATGCTCAATATTTTTTTAAATTTTATATAATTTGTTTTAGATTTTTTTTAAATTAAAAAGCTTTTTGTTTTATAGCTGCATTCTGTAATTCAAACCCATCTCAAACCATTTAACTTGAGATATTTCCTTATGCCCGTATGACACTACGTTTTGTGTTTTCGCTATTTTTCAATATTTTTCATAGAAAAAATAAAGTCACAACAACAGTTTGCAAAGAATAAAAATATAAAAAAATCGTCAAAATAAACATTTGAAATAACAGAGCCGTCAAACAGAAATCTTCAATCCCCAGCGATCCCGTACACAGAGCGAAAACCACCTAATAAAATAGAACAAAAGTAAGGAGATATCTCTATAGTTTTTTTGTGAGGATGGGATTCATATATGTATTTGTAAAGAAAATCTTATTAATGTTTTCAAAGAGATATCACATATTATTGTAGAGAAAATCTTATTAATGTTTTCAAAGATAAATCACATAATGTTAAGAAGATTTTCTTTTTAATATTTCAAATTAAAAAAAAAAAATTAACGCTCAACCCAGATGTCTAATCGTATACTTACTTAACTTGCCAACGTCTAATTACACCTCTGTTCTTTTTGCCTCACCACATGTGCACTTGCCATACTGCCTTCACCGCGAATCGAACTAAGAATTAACTGCTGAACGGAGATCTCTACCATGATGCTATCATTTGAAGAAGGTATACCTTTAAATAAAATTAAAAAGATTTACCTCCCAAAAATGAGAAGAAATCTCTATGGAAACGAATTCTAAAAATAAACTAAGAAGTTTTCTATTTATTGTAAGAAGGTATACTTTTTAATAAAATCAAAAAGATTTACCTCTCAAAAATAAGAAGAAATCTCTATGGAAATATCTTCGTAACTGACTTCTGTCCCCTTTTTGTGCCTCGAAGCTGTTCAAAGAGACAATCTTCTTATTTTTATGAGGATTTTTTGGCTCTGTGTATGTGCTAAAAAAGTAGTTCGGACTCAGAGGTCAAAATTTTAGGCTTTTTGGAGCCACCTTTTCTCCCTGCATAATTTAAATAAATAAAAATAAATGTAGTTTATCTTGTAAAACAAAAAATGACACAGAGCCATTTTTTTGTTAGGAGCTTAGGTTCGCCCCCTAAAAACTGCAAAAGTTCCCATCGATCCGATGTGTGCGAAAAAAGTTATTCGGGGCGGAAGTCAAGAAAAATCCAAAATTGAGGTTTTTTTTCTATTTTTCTCCACTTTTGACCCCAAATAACATTTTTACCCGGTAATCTTGTATATTCAAAAAATGTGGATTTTATGTTCCCGGATTTTTATTTTGGGGATCTTGGATTTGGGGATTTTTTTAAGGGGATTTTGGATTTGAGTATTTTTATTTTGGGGGTTTTTTAAAAGCTGGGTATTTTCTGTTTGGGGATTTTGTTTTTGGCGATTTAGTGGCACTCCCTTAAACTTACACTGATAAACAGGGCTTAGCTTACAAATTCGAAATAAACGGTACCTGTTTGTAAAAAAAAATAACTATGTGCCCACTAAAAGAAGTGAGACATTAAAAAAATTCAAAACCGTTCGGAACCGGTTCTGGCTTTTGGAACGGTTTCGGTTTCGTTCTTTTTCAGATCAAAATAACGGTTTCGGGTTTGAAAAATGGATCGGTTTTAATCGGTTACGGTTTCGGTTACAGTCCTTGGTTTAAACTTTTGAAAATAAATCACAATAATTTAATTTTATTGGAATACCGGGAATATTGGTGACTCAAAAAGCACCCGGGATTGACATCCGTAGTAGGTAGGTATGTATGTATGTAGGTACTCAAACAAGCTCCTATGCATCGCTCTTAATTGTTCGATGTTTATTTCTGCCACTTCAGGACACTCGTAAGTTCTTTTGATCATTCAATGTGATAAGAAATTTGATCTCTGCACAAGATAGTAGGAAAACAATTAATATGTATTTAGTACCTTTATTATTACTTGGAATGCCCTTGCTTTTTGGAAGCACTATCGTGTTCCGCATCACTATAGTCCAATGCTTTTTATATTTTCTGCTATTGTATTTTAGTGTATTTGTTGTGAATCCAGATTAATTGTTCTGAATTATTTGATCAAAATAGCAAATAAAAAAAAAATATTAAGCATCTCCCATCGTGTAACACAATACTTTTAAATATCCATCCATACATATGTACATTAGGGTGATTCAAATAAAAACAATTTGGTGATTTTTTCGGTCTTACCCCCTGAAACTTTAGGTATTGACGAGAAAAAAAAATTAGCGCTCTAACTTAACCCTTTCGCCCAATTATTTTAATAGTTCAGATATTCGCTCATGGTTTACCATTTTGGAAGCTTCAAAGCTTCAACTTTAAGAGTATGTAAAAATATTTTCAAAAAAGTTTCAAAAATTGAAAGAAAATTCACTTTGAAAAAAATACCATTTTCCCCATACAAAATGTATGGGAAAGGGCGAAAAAAATACCCACCCCTAAGGGTTAAGTTAGAGCGCTAATTTTTTGCAAGGCTTATTTTCTCATCAATATCTAACTTTTTAGGGGGTAAGACCTAGCCGACATTTTTTTTGAATCACCCTAATGTACATACATATTTATAATATATGTACAATAGTATGCATGAGTGTGGATATGTTTCAAATGAAAAGAGGCCCGCCTAGTTACCAAACAAACCATTTATTTAACAAAGCCCCAAGTTTGGTGCGAATTGTAGGCGGAGGTGCTATACATAGGCAGTCCATGCCAGCAACTTTTTAAATAACTGAAGCGTCATCGCGAATAACGTTCTAAGTTAGGTAGGTAGGTAGTTTACGGTGGCTGCTAGCAGACAGCTGGCACACGTAGGCCCCGAAGGTCCCGTTGAGTTACCACGTGGATCTGGATGACCCCCTACTCGAACCACTTTGTGGATTCCGCGAACCCCAGAATATCCTTCGGCTTAATGGACGCTACCTCGCCGAGGTGATTAAGAATACCAAACCCCAGGTATTTTAACCTAAAGCCCCACAGCGCAGGACACTCACATAGGAGATGCCTCACAGTTTCGGGCTCCTCCTCGTCTCTGCAGCTTCTGCAGAAGTCATTAAAGGGAATGCCTAACCCTTCGGCATGTCTGCCCAAGCCTATATGCCCCGTTAGAATCCCCATTAATAAAGAGAGTTTCTCCCTCCTAAATTTGAGTAGGTCTCCCGACCTACTCGAACTAATCTCTGGCCATACCAGTTTTGCATGACTGCAAGGGCTGATGTTATCCCATCTGTCACTTGCTTGTTGGAGGAACTTGTTCCTCGTTAAGAGCTTACTGGTCGCGAGCGGCATGCCTAAACCCTTCCAGGACTGCGAAAGTGGAGTGGATGTGCCCCCTCTAGCAAGCTCGTCTGCCATCTCGTTTCCCGGTATATCGCAGTGTCCAGGCACCCATACGAAGTGGATCGAGAGTTGCTCAGCCATCTCGTTGGGAGATTTGCGGCAGCTCTCCACAGTGGAATTACATGTATTAGCCCCCAGCTGCCTGAGAGCTGCTTGACTATCTGATCAGATGTAAACATCACCATTATTGATGTCTGCTTTCTTCAGAAATTCCACAGCTTCCGTATAGCAGACACTTCTGCCTGAAAGACACTACAGTGGTCGGGCAATCTAAAGCTAAGATTGAGGCTCAGCTGGGGAGCGTACACTCCTCCTCCAACCTTGTTATCAAGTTTTGAGCCATCTGTGTATATATGCATTGAGCCGTTGTCTTGGGAAGGTCCTCTGTCCCAATATTCTCTTTGCGGAATTAAGATTTGATATTTCTTCTCGAAACAGTACTTCGGTGTACAGTAGTCCGAACTGTACACGGGGAGATTATTCAGGATGGATGAGTGGCCTTCCCCAAAGGATCCCCATCCTGGTAAGTTTCTCAGTCGTAAAGCGGAACATGCCGCAAATAGTTTACCGCACAAGTCAATCGGTAAGATGTTTAAGATTGCATTCAGTGCGTCTGCCGCTGTTGTTCGTAGCGCCCCAACTAACACACATGAGCGCACTTCTCTGCACTCTTTGGAGTATGATGGTATTGGAGCTCTTCTCCAGACCCGTCTACCAGACTAGGACTCCATACAGAAGAATTGGTCTAACCACCGCAGTATAGAGCCAAAGTGGAATTTTGGGGGACAACCCCCATTTTTGCCCTATGGCACAAGAGTATAAGACCACTAGTGCCTTTCTAGCACTCTCCTGGATGTTCTCTTTCCATGAGAGCTTTTTATCAATGATTACCCCCAGGTACTTAGCGGAGTCACCCAGTTTGAGGGTGGTATTACCTAATACTGGTAGTTGCAGCGCCGGAATTTTGTATTTCCTGGTGAACAGGACCAGTTCTGTTTTGGCCGGGTTAACACCTAGGCCTTTGTTACCTGTCCACCTTTCAACTAATCTAAGGTCCCCCCCCCCCGCGGCTAGGTCTGCATGCACCCTTCTACACGTCAGAAGCTGGTTCACGAAGGACACTAGCCACGGTTCGATGCCCAGGGCCGTCAGAGCCGCCGTGATCGCTTCCGGTGTGACGTTGTTGAAAGCCCCCTCAATATCCAAGAAGGCTACTACACAGTAAAAATAAAAGTCTAACTTTAATACCTTTTTGGTGTTTATATATAACAACGCCGAAAAAGTATTAAATTAATACCATTTTCGGTCTGATTTCTCGTGAGAGAGGAATTCAGTCGAAGATTCTCTCAGGCAAAAAAAAAAAAAAAAAAAATTACAGTTTTATTATATTGCCTTCACCGAGAGTCGAACTCACAATTTATTGAATGCTCAACGGAGATGTCTACTATCAAGCCACCGAGTACTTGTGTTTGTCAGCGTCTAATTCCACTGTTGTTCTTAATGTAGTATGGCAATAGCGACGAATCGCGTGCTCTGAGCAAACAAACCACCGGACTTAATCTAATGCTAAAAAGTAATTAATTTAATACTTTTCCGGCTTTGTTTTAAAACAAATAGTACCTAAAACATTATAATGAGAGAAAGCGCTAGGGAGAGAGCGCTTTAGTATTATTTTGGTATTATTTTAAAACTATTTGGAATTAAAAAAAATTCAGAGTCTTAAATTAATACTATTTAGTATTAAAACTCAAATTTAATTCCAAAAAGGCTTAAATTCAACACCGACTGGTATTAAAAGTAAACTTTCATTTTTTACTGTGTACTGTAAATTCCTTATTAGCTAAAGATTTCTCGATATGTGTAACGATCCCGTGCAACGCTGTCTCCGAGGATCTACCTTTCATATACGCATGCTGCGATTATACGATTTTGCTCTCTAGCTTCTCTCTAAAGTGTGGCTCTATAAGCCGCTCCAGAACCTTGAGTTGAAAGGACGCCAGACTGATAGGTCTGAAGTCTTTTTGACCAACGTGAGATGTTTTACCTGCCTTAGGTATGAAAGTTACACTGGAATTTGTCCATGGGTTGGGAATGTGGCAATAGGTTAACACACCGCTATATATAGCCTGCAGCCAAGGGATACGCTGTTCCATGGATTGCTGAAGTTGAATGGGTGCTTTACCATCTAGCCCCGGAGCTTTGAACGGCTTAAATGATCGAATGACCCATTCTATTCGTTCGTTGGTGAGGTACTGCCCGGGTCACACCCCCCTCCCCCCTCCCCCACGTTTTTTGAAGTCGGTAATTTCTTATATTTAGTCGGCATTTTTGACTAAATTTCTTACATGAAGTCGGCATTTTTGAGTAGTCCGCATTTTTGACTAAATTTCTTATATGTAGTCGGCATTTTTGACTAAATTTCTTATATGTAGTAGGCATTTTTGACTATATTTCTTACATGTAGTCGGCATTTTTGACAAAATTTCTTACATGCAATCTGCATTTTTGAGTAGTCGGCATTTTTACTAAGTTTCTTATATGTAGTCGGCATTTTTGACTATATTTCTTACATGTAGTCGGCATTTTTGACTAAATTTCTTACATGTAGTCGGCATTTTTGACTAGTCGGCATTTTTGAGTAAATTTCTTATATGAGCCTTTCAGTGCACACAGTGACTAAGTCACTTTTTTCAAAATCTGAGATTTAAGTGTCGCAGCACTTGTTATAGTCATATCTTCTCGTGATTTTAGTAACTATACCGAACAACATGTATTAACACCATTTGACAAAAAAATTTTTTTTGGCCACTGAAAAAACTTTAATTTATTTCAGAAGCCATTCTGATTAACTCCATGATTTAATGCAGCCAATATCTGGCTCCTTGTAGCTCGCAACAACACCAAAAAAAATACAAAATATACTGTCAAATGTAAGCTATATCCGTATTTAGCATCCTACATCTAATATTTTAGTTTCAATTACACAGGGAATTTTAAAATGCAATGTAAATTAAATCAACGGATTTATCTACTTCAACTCGAATGGACTTAGTCACTGTGTGCACTGAACGGCTCATATGTAGTCGGTATTTTTGAAATTTCCGGCAAGGTTGCTGAATTCCTGAAGAATTTCGAACGAGCGAATGACGTTTTAGATAGAGTAAAAAACGAGGCAGTGCCGAATTTAAAAGCATTGTTCGTCGATGTGATCGACTGTTTAACAAACATTCACCAAGAAAGTGGTGAGCTATTGTTATTTGCTAAAAAAGAATACGAAAAACTGTCGTCTACCAATTTCAATATGGCTATTGGGAATGACGTTCTAATCGATCATGACCCCGGTCGACGAAATAAAATATCATCCAGTAATGAACGTAAATATTTGTGTTCCCTCGGTCCGTATCAACCGAAACTTGACATTTATCCGATCAATACAAATATTCCCACGAACAAACAACGTCGCTTTAATCCAGCTTGGTATGGAGAATTTTCTTGTTTGGAATATAGTCCCCATAAAGATGCAGTTTTTTGTCTCGCTTGCATTTTATTTCCTGAAGGGCCAGGAAGATGTTTCGCTAGTTCAGAATGGGTATCAGTAGGAGTCCGCGAGTGGCATAAAATGAAGAGTCGTGGTCGAGAGAAAAAAGGCAAACTACTTCAGCACTTCACTTCCGAATCTCACAAGGCAGCTCTATATGATTACTCCAATTTTATCAACGAAAGGGCCCATGTTGATATATTAATAGATAGATCCATCAGGGACAACAACCTCAGTCCCGTGACTCAAAATGAATTCATCGATTTATTAGGGAATGAAACTGAAAAAGCCATCGTCAACGAAGTTAACCAAGCGGGAATATTTTCTGTAATGGCTGATACTACTCCAGACCTGTCACATCAAGATCGATTAGCTGTAAATATTCGGTATGCGCATCAAACAAATGAAGGAAGTGTACCTGTTGAACGGCTTTTGAAGATGGATATCGTCCTGACTAAAAAATCAGGAGAAGAGCTGGCTGGAAAAATTGTAACAGCACTTCAGTCGTTGGGAATTTCCATAAAAAACATTGTTTTCCAATCTTATGATTTTGCAAAAAACATGTCTGGAAAGTTTAAAGGCACGCAGCAAAAATTAGCGGAAAAATGTGAAAAACGTATTCCCTATATTCCATGTTATGAGCATGACATGAATCAACATATTTGTTGAAGCTTCATGCAATGCAAGCTGTTTGATTAAAGAATTTTTTAATGTTTTAGAAGCTTTGTATGTTTTTTTTCTGGAAGTACGAAACGTTTCTTGAGTTTGTGTGAAGAGTTAGGTAATATTGAAAATTTCATTGCAGTTGAAGAATTTGTCAAAAACACGATGGACTGCTCGGGCAGAAACAGTCAAAGCTGTATGGATTTCTTTCGAAGGCATCATTCATGCTCTTGAAACTATAAAGAAAGATTCCGAAAATTTTGACAGCAATTCACGTACACAAGCAATTTTGGACTTCGATTTTAAAAGCTCTTTATTTTTTTGCAAAAATATAATGTTCAAAGTTAAAAATTTGACAGAAAATTTGGAAGCTGAAGAACTTAACATCATCGATGCTTTATTGTTGATTCAAAGCACATCAGAGTCATTTCAGCAAATGAACGATGATATTCAAATAAACGATTTGATTGCGAGCTCGGTTTCCTTTGCTCGGAAGTGGGAGATAAGCCCCGAAAACGACTTTTCAAAGCATCACAGAACGCGACGAGTGCCAACAAAAATTGACGAAAATCCGGAATCTGCTACAATTTTCGATTTTGAAACATTTTATAGAAAAGAATTCAAAATTGTTATTCAAGTTTTTACAAGTTGCATCCAAGAAAAGTTACAAGAAATTTGTCAACTTTCAAACCCATTCAGGAAATGTTTAGAATTCCACTAGACAGAAATAATGTTACGATTGATTTGATAAACTCTATTGTACAATTGGAACCCGAATTTTTCAAGGAAGAAGTCGAAAGTTTGCTTTGTGAGTTACAAATTCTTTTTGACTCATGTCAAAGTTGTAAATCATTCGAAGATATTTCCACGGTAGCATTCAAGTTAAAACGAGTTACTCCCTTAGCATATAAACTACCAACAGGTTATCATAACCTCTAACGAGATTTTTAGCCGAGCTTCTCTTTCCAACTTGTGGTGTGTTGCTTTTGAGTTTTTCCTACAAGTTGGCGTGACCTACAGTTTTTTGCCGACTCCGAACGGCACTTGCAAAGCAAATGAATTTTTTGCTGAGAAGCTTCTCATGGCAGAAATACACCCGGAGAGTTTGCCAAACTATTGCCGAGGGCGACCCCGTTTAGAAAAATTATTTTTCTAAATAATTGTTGATGTCACTTTTGCCGGGCATCGAACCGCCACGACTTGGTGTAGAAGGCCGAACACTTAACCGCTACACCACGGCGGCCGCCTAGCATATAAACTGGTTCGTTATATTTTGACTGCTCCTGTCACGTCAGCATCGTGTGAACGTTCCTTCAGTAAATTGAAAATAGTTTTCGACCATTTGCGCACAACAATGGGAGATGATCGTTTAAATTCGTTGATGTTGCTCTTCTCTTCAAAAGATAAAGAGATGAAATTGCCTTTGTGAAGTTGTTCAAAAATGGGCCTTACTAAAACATCGCAGAGTCAAAATTTGAATTTAATTCTTCAACTTTTCTCAAAAAAATTTTTTTTGTAAAATTATTTTGATTTTTGTTAAAAGGGTATCTTTTTAGTATGTATTTAATTTTGTAAAACATTATATACGACGAAAATAAAGAAAGAGTGAACAAACACTGTAATATTTAATTCATTCGGTAACATATTGCGCATTTTCACAAGTGTATTTCACCTATTTATTTTTTTTTTTTTAAATCCATTATTATACCTATAAAAAATGTCGGCAAATTTTCGAGATCAGTCGGCATATCAGTAAGATTCACCCCCCCACGATCGGGACCTTCGCGACGCCCCTGATCAGGATTATAGTCTGAAAGGTACTTATCCAGTTCCTTTCTATACGTTTGCCAATTGGCATTTTTGAGATTTATATAGGGGGAGGTGGATTATTTATTCATTTCAAAGTATATGTTTCGGCCAAAATCGCTTAGGCGGTTAAGCGCCAATAAATAAATGATGATGATAGGGGGAGGTGGTGGACGGTACTCCCTGTAAGTCAAAGCGGATATAGCGATGGTCGGAGAATCATCGTAGACCACCCAGTTTCCGACCATGCCTTGCGCGCTTCTCGAGCAGAGCGTAACGTCCAGAACCTCCCTTCTATTTTTAGTAACAAAGGTAGGTTCTGCTCCCCTGTTGCAAATAAAGATATTATATTGTAATATGAAATCAAAAAGTAACTCACCTCTTTCATTTTCGTCACTGCTGCCCCAGGCTGGGTTGTGTGAATTTGCATCACCTCCTACAATTATGGCGTGTTCCTTCGCCTGTTCAAATATTTTACGCACCGTCTGCGTAGGCGCTGGCTCGTCATGCGCCATATACGTAGAGGTCAATGTAAATGGCGTATCATTGACTTCTATTTGAATACATGTCGTATCCTCGTCACTAAATTGAGGAAGAAATAAAGTATTAATGGTAGATTTTAACAGAATACATGCTCTAGGTTTCTCTACTGTAGCCCCACTTACCAGCGAAAAACCTGCTGCCTTCAGCCCGCATATTTTGTGCCCCACCACCTAAGGCTCCTGGATGAGGGCTATGTCTGCTGCCCCCTTGGATGTAAGAAGGAGCAGCAGCGCAGCCGCCGCTGCCTTACTGTGGTGGAGGTTTATCTGTAGCACCCGCACCATCATGGTTACTACTTCTCTCCACCACCGTGACGTTGCTAATGTCCTCATCGGACATAGGCTCGTCACTAGAGTGCGCCCCGCACGCCTGTCTCAAGCCGAGAGAAGAACCCAGTGAGAAGGCCGATGAGGAGTCGCACAGAGCAAAAAGTCACATAAAATGCCCTCTAAATCAGAAGGATTTCTCTATGATATTTTTCCAATAAGATGCCCGTCTTAATTTGACTGGGTGTCTCTTTATAATAAAACTGAGTAGATAATCACATAATATTAAGAAGACTTTCTTTTTAATATTTCAAATTAAAAAAAAAAAATTAACCCTCAACCCAGATGTCTAGTCAGTTAGTCTAATCTACACTACCATGCCATCGTATACTTAACTTGCCAACGTCTAATTACACCTTTGTTCTTTTTGCCTCACCACATGTCCACTTGCCTTATTGCCTTCACCGCGAATCGAACTAAGAATTATTAACTGCTGAACGGAGATCTCTACCATGATGCTATCGTGTGCTTGTGCTTGGTAGCGTCGAATTACACATTCGAAGAAGGCATACCTGAATTTGAATTAATAAGGGATCTTCTAAAAATATATAGTTTTCCTTTTCAATAAATTCAATATGAATCTAGAGAAAATAAGAGGATTTGCTCATTAATTTACTTTAAACAGGTTTTCTCATAAAAACAAGCAGATTTCTTCTAACTTTTGACAAAAGTACATACAAAATTCATACTCCTCGTTTTTAGCCGATTTCCTTTTCAATAAATTTGAGAAGAAATTCAAGCTAAAATTTAGAAGATTTCCTAGCACAAATTTTTCTAATTTGTCCCCACTCGCTCTCCCCGGCCAAAAAGCTTTTTTAGACGTCGATCTCTTTGATTATAGGTGAACTTTTTGGCTATGTGCGTCCAGATCCGGGCAACTAACGGATTGGATCGGCTGGGTTCGACATCCTCATCAATCCCCCCACCATCGTCCTTCTCCAGCTCTTCTTCGAGGTCATTCACTGACCTACGGTCGTTAGAGTATACTTTGACTTTGACTTGTATAAAGCCAAAGTTTACCATGCCTTTTGTCCTTTCCAGGAGGAGGAGTGACTCCTTGTTCAGCATCAAGACTGCCTGACGCGTTGCCTTAGTGCTCTTGACTAAGCTTAGGATCCTCCAATCATCCGTTGGAAGATCCGGATTATAGGCCCTGAAAACCTCTAGGACCTTTACCGGCTCCTCGGGTTTGGACGGTATCCAAACCCTCGCCCTTGGTCTACACGGGATCTCATTAAGATCCACGGCCCTGATGATCGCACCAGGGTAGACCGCCGCCATCTTTTCTACTGCCCTCTTGTACTTGGCAGCCGACCGAGAGTCACCACAGGCCACTACCTTAACCGAACCCTGGAACCACCCCACCTCCTTCCAGGACGGGATAGGACCAGGAAATTCGGTCAAGACACTGACTGAGTGGTTGGCCCACTTTATCTCGGCCTCAATCTCAGCCACATCCTCAGGCAGCGCCTTGGCTAGTAGATCTGACGTATACCAGGACCTCCTCAGGATCCTAAGCGCCGTACGCCTGTGCCTAGCACGCACGTTTACCAAAGCTGGTCTATCGTAGGCCGTGGGCGTAGGGAAGGGGTTCTTTGGGGCCCCAGCATCGAGCCGCCTACTGGGTACGACTCCGCCGGCAGACACAGCTCCCTTAGCTGCCCCTCCCTCACCCACTGCTACTACCTCATTTGCTGCACCAGACTCCCGCATCGCCTGAATCCTGGCTGCACTTTCCCAATCAGCCGCAGCGCGACTTGTATAGGCGCCCTGCATCGCAAGAGCGCCGTGAACCATAGGTTTTACCCCCTCCGACAGTTTTGGAGTGTCGGCCTCCTTGGTTTTGTTGTTTTTGTTTTTATTATTTTTATTATTATTATTGTTCATGTTCCCACGAGTAGCGGAGAAAAAGGGTCGTCCACCCCGAGCAGAGATCCGCAGTACTCGGGGTAAGGCCAAAGATTACAACTGGGAGTGGCCATAATCCCAGAAGGCACCGTTCGAGACTGGGCTATTTAAAAGTGCCCCCAGCCAGGCTGATCCTCGGCACGGTTCATGACGCATGACACCTTGATCCGGCCCATAACCTCATAGACCATAGTCAAAAACCATTTCTACTGTAATTAAAGAGGTTGCTATTTTTATATGTGAAATTGCGATGTTGAAAATCATTGAGATGGGATAAATATTTCACATAGCCCCCATACAATCGATTTTTTCGATACACGGATTTTAGGCTATAACTCCTGTAATTAAACACGCAGGAACGTGAAATTTGTAAGTTTTGGTATTTTATATGCGAAACATCTGTGTTGAAAATCATCGAGATGGGATAAATATTTCACAACTATTTCGTAACTATTGCTCTTTTAGAATGTGGAATGTCGGTGTTAAAAATCAATGAGATTGGATAAATATAACACATCGCCCCCATATAATCGATAGTTTCCGATAATTTCGGTATGAGCTAAAGTTAAATTGACACAGGCTGTACTGGCGGAACAGTGAAAATCGTGACGCTTATTCATGAAAGGTATATAGCCTTCGGCACAGCCGAAGACATCTTTCCTTTCTTGTTCAATTTGTTTTGTTTTGAAATGTAATTTTCAATTTTCATTTGAGGAGCTTCAAACCACAACGCAATAAATGAATTAGTGTACACTTATTGCGTTTTGGTTTGAAGCTCCCCATTTCAATTGGTTCCTTTAGAAAAATAAAAAAAACAGGAAAACAAAAATTAACAATTTCCTAAAAAGTTTTTACAAAAATTCAATTAATAGTTTTCAGATACGACCGTTCAGCTCAACATAGTGCTCACAAGAGCTGTGTTATCAAAATCGTGCAATAAACAATAAGACATCTTGTGAATTGCCTAATTATTGCTCAATTTATATTTTTTGGATCAAGGTTAATTATTATTTCTTGAGCACACTCATTTCATTCAGCCATAATTGAAGATAGGCATGGATGAAGGTGGTATGTCGCATTTTGAGTGAAACGAGAAAATTGATTTTAAAATTTAGCTTTTTCCACAATTCATATTGAAAAGTTGTGTACACACCTCCTTCATCAATAAATTATCTTCTACAATTTTCACGATAGCCAGGTTTTGATAAGACAGAAATCTAGATATGCATAAAAACTATTCATCAATGCCAAAAACAGAAATTGAGTCAGAATGCGACATACTCCTTTCATCCATGCATGTCTTCAATTATTATCCTTGAGTTTTACAAATTTTGCTCAACCATAATTATTATTTTCAATTTTTTGAATTTTCCATCATGCGTGTAGGGTAGACTGCTCCAAAATTTCAAAGTTATTTTATTTTAACGCATACCCCCTAATTTTTACCACTATGAATCAAAAAGTATTCTGACAAAGTTTTATGCAATTCGGACCACGGCTACCGTGCCGACTTGCAGTTGAAGTTATCAGTAATATCGTATTACATTCCACTGCGTTTCGCTAATTTAATTTATGTACTCGTTTTTCTCATATTGCTGTATCGTTACTCTTTAAGGACTTCGTAATTAGTAAATCTGCTTTGTTTTTCTCTACCAAATGCTCAGAATATCCTTTAAAGGATCAAAGATTGTAGGGCCTCCCGAAAAATGTCAACAAAATGTGGATACGAGGTTACTTATTTAAAGGTTTATTGAAATATAGGCTAAAAATATTTTTTTTTTTTTAATTATCCTTCAAGGACATGGAAGTAATGTCCTTTAAAATTATTGTCCTTCAACTTTTCCGAAACTCTATGTGTTTGAAAAAATTGTACTGTAATAAGTGTTCTGAAAATGTGTATAAAAATATTTAAGGATGCACAGGAGATGGGCAGGACATACCCCAGAAATTGATTTCGATATTTCAATCCGTTTGGAAGATATCGACCAATTTAATTAATACAATTTACTTGTTCCTTTCATATACAAGTATGAAAAGAACATGTAAATATTACTCATACGCTGTGTAGGACCTATAAGAAGCGCACTATAATTGCAAAGTTTCAAGATGTGCTCAATTATTTTTGATAGAAAACATCTTGTTACGCAATGTACTAAAATACTTTTGAAATTTCAATGTCCTTTTCTCGGGAATACGTCTTTTCAATATCCTTGCAAATAATTTTAAAAGTTCAAAGGTGGAGTTTTGTTGCACAGTCTTTTATGTATGAGGCAAATATTAAACTTATGTAATTTTCGAAGGCTTATTGGACTATTTTGCAAACTTAGTGTAAGCTGCTTGGAAGAACTTTAACTCAAAATCGGCAGGGGCTGCCATTATCCTAGAACAATAAAACTTCGCACACTGTTATTTAGGTTAAAACGCACCGATATAGGGAGTATGCATATCAAATTTCGAACCTTCAGTTTTTTCCATACATTTTTGGGACAGTCTAGTGTAGGGTATATAGTATATGTATATTTATGTCCTAAACTTGTTATTTCATATGGCTGTCCGTTAACTAAAAATATTATGGTTGAGGAAGTTGGCCTGGAAGTCCCGGCCCGAATTCTACCTCAACCAAAGATTTTTAATTTTTTTTTGCTTTTTTGACTTGTAGTCTATTGCTGTAAATACCGACGGTATTTACAAGCAATTTTCGGGATTGTATGAAAATGTGTTTTTTGAGAAAAATTTACCTACGCGCTGCAGGAACCAGACAAGCCGACATATGTTTCGATGATACTGGAGTTACATCTCTTCAAGGACTTTTCTTCCCGGCATTGTGAGAGTCGAACTCAAAACACTGTAGTGACTTGTATGCTAGAAGGTCTAGCACCTTAGGCCACTACCCAGCTTGAAGGTAGACCCTTCTCAGTGTCCATTTATGCATATATTTATACTTCCATATAGAACATTTCTTTAATTTCAATGCTAACTTATATGAAACATTTGCGAATTTTTAGGACTTGGTGTGAAACCTATGAAAGAATGGAAAAAATGGAAAAATATTCGTGCTTAATTAAGTATGAAAATTCTTTCATAGGTTTCACACCAAGTCCTAAAAATTCGCAAATCTTTCATATAAGTTAGCATTGAAATTAAAGAAATGTTCTATATGGAAGTATAAATATATGCATAAATGGACACTGAGAAGGGTTTACCTTCAAGCTGGGTAGTGGCCTAAGGTGCTAGACCTTCTAGCATACAAGTCACTACAGTGTTGTGAGTTCGACTCTCACAATGCCGGGAAGAAAAGTCCTTGAAGAGATGTAACTCCAGTATCATCGAAACATATGTCGGCTTGTCTGGTTCCTGCAGCGCGTAGGTAAATTTTTCTCAAAAAACACATTTTCATACAATCCCGAAAATTGCTTGTAAATACCGTCGGTATTTACAGCAATAGACTACAAGTCAAAAAAGCAACAAAGAGTTTAAATGTTAAAAATGGAAAAATATTCGTGCTTAATTAAGTATGAAAATTCTTTCATAGGTTTCACACCAAGTCCTAAAAATTCGCAAATCTTTCATATAAGTTAGCATTGAAATTAAAGAAATGTTCTATAAAGTATAAATATATGCATAAATGGACACTGATAAGGGTTTACCTTCAAGCTGGGTAGTGGCCTAAGGTGCTAGACCTTGTAGCATACAAGTCACTACAGTGTTGTGAGTTCGACTCTCACAATGCCGGGAAGAAAAGTCCTTGAAGAGATGTAACTCCAGTATCATCGAAACATATGTCGGCTTGTCTGGTTCCTGCAGCGCGTAGGTAAATTTTTCTCAAAAAACATATTTTTAATTTTATTTAAATCCTTATTTTTATATTTATGAAATCTAATGGACCTTACCTTTACCTTCTATGTGTTCAATTGGGGCGAGCGCTTGGGTTCAGATGATTTAGAGCGTCATTCTGCTTGTGTTATGTTTGCTTGGAAAAAGCCACAATTTGAGATAGCAAGCATATATTATGCATTTCCATAAACTTTTAAAGAAAAGGCATCTTCAAATTACAGGAGTTTGTAATGCAAATAAAATATACGAAATTACCATAGCTAGTGTTGCTCAAACAATGTGGACTGAAATAAAAAAGAAATTTTAAATAAATAAGAAAATATTTTTTCAATAAAGTGAAAATTTTTTTTATTTATTTAAATTTTTTTGAACATTTTTTCCTAATAGTTGTGGTTTTTGATAAGAAAATAACTTGCTTGTTTGAAGTAAACTTTTTTGACTAATTTCAATCAATTGAAAAATAATAATTAAAAAATGAAAGTGATTGGTAATCAATCATTAGGTGGGTTCTTAAAAAATAATCAAACCGGTAATCATTACCAATTAGTAGTTTTTTCAAACACAGCCCGACAAAATTAAAAAACATGTTTGCTTCTTTGAATTTACCAACTGATTCTAGTTAATTTGGGCGCGCTGAATTCAAATCTGTAATCAGTTTGTCTCTATCAGCTCTATTTTTCATGATATAGCTTTTTTATACCCTCCACTTAACTTATGACCTGAAAAAAAATTTCGCCAAAAAAAATGTTTACCTTAAAATTTCTTTTTTAATTAAAATTTTTTTTCGTTTCATAAGTACATTTTACCTTCCAGTCAACTTATAGGTATCAAACCGGTACGCTTAAGATATGCTTTTTTGATGAATTCGGTTAATTTAACTTAGTAACTCATTTACTGGATGGTATATAAAATTCGGTACAAGCAGGTTCCGAAAATATTATTTTTTTTATTATTTTAGTTACTTTAGCTGTAAATAAGAAATTTTGATTAAAAAAAAAATTTGAAAAATCTGACAGACGGTCATAATTGGAGGTCATAAGTGGAGGGAATAAAAAAACTATATCATGAAAACTAGAGCTGATAGAGACAAACTGATTACAGATTTGAATTCAGCGCACCCAAATTAACTAGAATCAGTTGATAAATTCAAAGAAGCAAATTGAGTGTTGACCTGTGTAATTATTAACAGGTCTGCTGTGAAATCCCATTTTTTATACCTTTCATGAACATGAAATGGTATTATAACTTTGGTCCGATGTTTGTAAATATGAGAAGAAGAAGAGATGGACCCATCAATAAGTATACCGAAATGATCAGGATGACGAGCTGAGTTGATTTAGCCATGTCCGTCTGTCCGTCTGTCCGTCTGTCTGTTTGAACGCAAACTAGTCCCTCAATTTTTGAGATATCTGGCTGAAATTTTGTATGTGGCCACCATTTTGTAATATAGGTATCATTTGTCGGAACTGACAAGATCGGACCAGTATAACATATAGCCCCCATACAACCGATTGTTCAGATATAAGGTTTTTTGGCCAAAACTTCCGCAAATAAAAAGTTAGGAACGTAAAATTTTGCAACTCGAGTGCTTTCTATTTATGTAGTGTATATAGTGAAAATCAACGAAATCGGGCAAATGTAACATATGGCCCCCATACAACCGATTGTTCAGATATAAGGTTTTTTGACTAAAACTTCTGCAATTAAAAAGTTAGGAACGTAAAATTTTGCAACTCGAGTACTTTCTATTTACGTAGTGTATATAGTGAAAATCAACAAGATCGGGCAAATGTAACATATAGCCCCCATACAACCGATTGTTCAGATATAAGGTTTTTTGGCCAATACTTCCGCGTTTAAAAAGTTAGGAACGTAAAATATTGCACCTTTAGTACTTTCTACATATGTAATGTGTATAGTGTAAGTCAGTACAATTGAACACGTATAATATATAGCCTCCATACAATCGATTGTTCCGATAACTCGGATCCTATTATTTTGTAAGTTTTTTAAAATTATAACAAAGATGTGTAATGTGTATAGTAAATATAGGTAAATTGAAACAGGCTGTACTGGGGATCGAACAGTGAAAATCGTGACGCTTATTCATGAAAGGTATATAGCCTTCGGCACAGCCGAAGACAGCTTTCCTTACTTGTTTAACTTTAATTTTAAAGTTGGAGCTATTCTGCATTTGTTCCAAATATTTTTTTGCTTCAATTTCGATATCAATTAAGGTACTTTTTCACTAAGCAAGCTTGCAAGTTTTTGTCTTAAGTGCCATTTTTCGTGCTAGAACTTGTATGAATGTACCCGGATATGAATCTGATTATATTCTCACGGAACATAGGTATTTACGTGCTGCGAATTTCCTTTATTGAAGTAGCCTGAGAATTCGACTTTTGACGATGTGTGAGTAAACCATTTATTAAAATTTACGAGCACTTTGAAGAGCATATTTTACACATCCTTGATCAAAATGTAACAAGGGCAAATTGAGACTGATTGATGTAATGCATTTATGAATGTGCGTAATTTTGCGAATGTTAGTAAATACAAATGTGTTTGAATGTTTACTTTAGTGGCCTACAATTTCCCTTGAGGCACATTTTATGGGGTTGTAGGTAAGATGATAATATTTAAGAATGACAGCATCATTATCCCCCAAATGAGTTATTTACGCATGTATGTATGTAGGTAAGTACATTCGGGTGATACAAAAAACAATGTCGACTAGGTTCATGCTGAGCCAGCATTTTGGATTTTATCATTAAGCCCAAAACGCAGGATTTATTTTGTCATTTACCATACAAATTCTGACACCAAAAGCAACTAAATGCTAGAATATTTTTGCATTAGCATTATTAATGCAGAGGCACAACCTGTATTCTGCTAAGAAATAATCGTTTCGAACTTGAAAAATTTCCATCACTAGTGGCTTTTTCTTCACATTCTTCCATTCTCTGCCATTCGTAAACAATTGAAAAATTTATTTTGTTGAAAAACTAGCAAATTCGCGCGCGTGTGTTCAAATAAAACAGAGTAATAACTGTTATAACAAATATTGAACAAATCTAAAAATAACACAGTGCTAAAGCCATTTTACATTTTTGAAGCGACCTAGTAGAGATTGTTCATCCGGTCGAGTTATACACGAAACGCCCTTTAAGAGATTTGTAACACCCCCAAAATCTGGTTTTAAGGCCAAAAACCCGTTTTTTCAGTTTCTTTGTAAAAAAAATCATAAAAAAACCAATTTTCAACCGATTTCAAAATTCTCAACGATTTTGTGTAGAGAACTGTTGACACTTTCGAAATTTATATAGTGTTTTATTTATTTGAAAAAAGCATGATATGGTTTTTAAGCCAGAAGTTGAAATTTTTGGAAATCATCGGGTTTTGACGTCATTTTTTTGCCACTAATTGACAATAAATGATATTTTTTGGTTATATATCATCGAGAGGCAACTACTACTTAATTACCTATGGCAATTTGAATTTTTTTGGAAAGGACTTCAAGTTTTCAAGATTTCCAGCATAAACCAAAATCTAATATTTTGGTCTCAAGAGCCCTTCAGGAGTACTGTGTGCAATTAGGCGGGTCGATTTGAAAATCACCCAAGTGACAAGGAAAATCGTATTTTAGGGATCAAACTAAGAAACTTTCCCGAAGGAAGCATGTCTCTAAAACCAACTCCGATGTCCCAACTTTTTATTTTTGACTTCCAGCGCCAAAATTTTAAAAATCCTAAGGTGACCCATTTAGAGTGCCCCTATCATGTTAAGATGTAGGAACGACCCCCACTAACTGTGAAGGGCCGACCCACTCATGCCAGTGGAACACCTCCTAAAACCCCACCTGGGGGTTCCCCATACAAATATTTAAAAAAAAAATAACCATTTTTGGTACTTTTCATGGTTTTTTGAAGTTCTTAAGAGAAAAATGAACTCCAAAAAGAAAAAAGATAGTCATTTAGCTGATTTTTTCACGTAAGGTGCCAAAAATGTGATTTTTTGAAATTTTTGTATGGGGACCCCCACAGGTGGGGTCTTAGGGGGTGTGCCACTAGCATGGGTGGGTCGGCCCTATAAAGTTAGTGGGGTTCGGTCATACATTTTAACACGATTGGGGCACTATAAATGAGTCAACTTAGGATTTTTCAAACTTTGGCGCTCAAAGTCAAAAGTGCAAAGTCGGGACATCAAAACTGGTTTTAGAGGTATGCTTCCTTCGGCAAAGTATCTTATTTTGATCCCTTAAACACGATTTTCCTTGTCACTTGGGTGATTTTCAAATCGACCCACCTTCTTACACAAAGTGCCACTGTAGGGCGCTTGAGACCAAAAAATTTGATTTTGGATTAGGTATGCTACATATCTTGAAAACTTGAAGTCCTTTCCAAAAAAATATAACTGGTAAAATTAACTAACTAGATTCATTCATAGTCAATTAGTAGCAAAAAGTTGTCGTAAAACCGGAAAAACCGGGAAAATTTTCCAAAAACTTAACTTCTCGGGTGAAAAACATGTCATACCCTTTTCAAATGAACAAAACACTATATATATGTAATTCGAAAGTGTCAACAATTCTCGGCCGTTGAGAATTTCTAAATCGGTTGAAAATTTGATTTTTAATGATTTTTTTTCAACGAAAACTCTGAATACAAATCTTTTGAAGGGTGTTTCGTGTATAACTCGACCAAATGAACAACCTCCACTAGGTTGCTTTAAAAGTGTATTCAATTTTTTTTTGTGTAACTATTTCGTTTCAATAGAATTCTTTTTGAGTCTCAGATAACACTGTGACACAAAATGACGGGTCATCTCCCCGTAATAGATGAAACCAATTGGAGATGAAACTTTAGCCCTCCCATATCAAAACCTCATACTGGGTTTTTGGCCTATAGGTCTGGGTACTTTGTTATTTTTATTCAAAGTTGGTAACCCTGTGTATGAGAAAAGTTGATTAAAACTTGATCATTCATAGATGGGGTTTTTTGTTTATCGCTAATTTTGGATCGAGGAACTCATTTTTTGACATTAATTTTTACCTAAGTCTTACGACAGGTGGCGCTGTCATACAATTTGTCTTATTTTTGATAGTTTTTCATGCTAATGAAGCAATTTTAGATAGTTTTTTTTATATCGCAATTTTTTGGATCGAGGATCTCGTTTTTGACATTGATTTTTACCTAAGTCTTACGGTAGATGGCGCTGTCATACAATTCGTCTTATTTTTTATTATAGTTTTCATGCAAATGAAGCAATTTTAGATTGTTTTTTTTTTGTATATTGCTTTTTTTGGATCGAGGATCTCATTTTTGACATTGATTTTTACCTAAGTCTTACGATAGATGGCGCTGTCATACAATTTCTTTTTTTTTCATGTAATAATAGTATTAATATAGTCTTTATAAAGGAAATATTAATATTTTAACCCTGTATTCATAAGCGAATTTACGAGTGGGGCTGGGGGAAAAAAAATAATCTACAATTGCTTCATTTGCATGAAGAACTATAAAAAATAAGACAAATTGTATGACAGCGCCACCTGTCGTAAAACTTAGGTAAAAATTAGTGTCAAAAATGAGTTGATCGATCCAAAAAATTGCGATATACAAAAAAAAACCTATCTAAATTGCTTCATTAGCATGACAAACTATCAAAAATAATACGAATTGTATGACACCCCCACCTGTCGTAAGACTTAGGTAAAAATAAATGTCAAAAATGAGTTCCTCGATCCAAAATATAGCGATATATAAAAAAAACCATCTAAAATTGCCTTATTTGGTAAAGTTTTAATCAACTTTTCTCATACACAGGGTTACCAACTTTGAATAAAAATAAGAAAGAACCCAGACCTATAGGCCAAAAACCCAGTATGAGGTTTTGATATGGGAGGGCTAAAGTTTTATTTCCAATTGGTTTCATCCATTACGTCGAATCTTGTTGCACAGTGTAATTATTACTTTGCGATAGAAAAATTAAAAATTGCTCATAACAGTTATTGAAAGACTTTTAAAATTTTCGTCATGAAATAATTATTATCGGCAATTTTTATTTTCAAAAGTCTTCAAAGACTTTTATTCTGAAATTTATATTTGAAAAGTCTCAAGAAAATAGTTATTTTTGATCAGGGACCCCCAATAATGATTATTTTTGTATTTTTAAGGTAAAAACTCAAAGGCTTCCTCCTATCGTATAACAGTTTCAAGTACATGAATGGGCATGTCTCTTCATGCTCAACCGAAATCTACAATGATTGAAAAATGTTTGAGTGAATCCTATATAAATTACAACTTAATCATTACTTTTGAGTTTTATTTTTTTGATTAAGCGTAATGATCACTTTTTGAGTTTTATTTTTTTGATCAAACGTAAAACTTATTTCTTGAGTTTTATTTTTTTTGAGAGAAAATAAAACTTACTCTTGAGTTTTATATTTTTGCTCGACAGTAAACGTTATTCTTTGAGCGATATTTTATCGTTCAAGGATAAAAATTAAGTTCCGAGTTTTAAGTTTTTTTACGGATCAAAAAACTCAAAAGGCCGCTGCGCCTTTTTGGCAAGTATTTGGTCATTATTATTGGTTGGTATAATCTCGTCAACATATGTACTCAATAATTATTATTTAAACATACTTTTAGGCACATTCAGATGTATATGTACATAAATAGTCATGTACGTAGTAAAAGGACATGAAATAAATATAGTCCACCATGAAAAATGCAAATTTCAGTAAGAATTACCTGTTTCATAAATTTCGCTATTTTGTTATTCAAGTATGTGTAAAAATACAATACAAGTACTCCTTGTTAAAGTTTACAACTTTGTGGAAAATTCAGGAAAATTCGGGAAAATTCAGATTTTTTCATCAAAACTTAAAACTTTATACTAAATTACTTATTTCACAAATTTCGCTATCATTTTGTTCAAGTATGTGAAAAATAAAATACAAGTACTGCTTTTAAGGCTTACACCTTGTGGATAATTCAGGAAAATTCGGACAATTTTCCTCAAAAATTAAAATTTTATACTCAATTTTTTTCGATTTTTTCGAGTATGTAGTTTTGTAGCTGTTGTTGTTGTTGTTATTAACAATGCATTTCCCTGCCTAGAGGGTATGATTATTCCGAAGATCTTCATCAAGCTCTTCTAACGGGAGTCCAAGGAAACGCGCAGTTTCAACAGGGTTGGACCAGAGGGACAGAGGGGTTAGGAGAGTAGGTTCAATTGGACAATTGAAGAGATGTAGGGTATCAGGGGTCCTACCACATGCAGGGCATGTGTTTGAAATTGTATCATTTAGTCTGGACAAGTAAGAGTTTAACCTGACACTGTATCCAGAACGAAGCTGTGCCATGGTCACTCTTGTCTCCCTTGGTAAGGTGCGTTCTTCTTCAGCAATATCGGGTGGGAGACTGTTTAGAACGGGGTTCACAGGTCGAGATCTGACAAAAATGTCAACGGACTTGGTGTGGATGTCGGTTAGAGCCCGCTTATGATTCCGCAGATCAAACGGCAAAGTAATATGATGCCGGAGCTCGTCATAATGGTTACGGAGATGACTCCTTATGTCTCTCGGGGGCGGATCTGTGTCCAAAAGATGTCAGTTTGGATGTCCCGGCTTGTGGCAGCTCAGAAGGAATTGCCTGCTGAGCATTTCCGCGTGAGTTACGTCACCTCCACCGTCTACTTATACACCAACAATAACTTTTACTAAATAAGAATGCAACTATGCATTCTTATTTTGCTTATTGAACGCGGAAATAAATAAAGTCGCTAAATACAAATAAATGCAACCAATACATTTATATTTTTTGCTTATTGAACGCGGAAATAAATAAAGTTTCGAAATATCAATAAATGCAACTAATGCATTTAGATTTTGTTTATTGACCTAAATAATGAATAAATGCAAGAGGTGCGAATTCGATGGTTAAGCAAATAGACATGTAAGCAACAACTAAATAAGCAAATAAGTATAGCTATGTAAAAATATAGAGTAAGCAATAATTAGTTATAAATATTACTTGTTAATATTAAGACTTTCAGTTCTGAAGAACCAATAAAGCGAATAGCTACAAACTTAAATTTATTTTTTTTGATCAGAGTAGCATCTACTCTGATAAGTCGTGCTCTCTTACATTGAGCAGTTTTGCCTCTTGATGGAGGTGAGACTCAGGAGGCATGAGTAGACATCCCGTATCAGAACTATAGGTGTATTTTGGCAGACTTGTAAGTTCGTCCAGTTGATGTTACGCACGTTAGGCGACCATATGGGTTCAGCATAGTCAAATACTGGTCGGCTAATGGCCTTATATGTAGTCAGCAACCTTTCCTTGTCTTTTCCCCAAGTACTGCCGGCAAGTGACTTGAGGATCTTGTTGCGACCTCGTACCTTTGAGACCATTGCAGACACATGACCAGCAAATGAGAAAGTATTATCCAATGTCACCCCCAGTAACTTTGGGTGGCTGACAGTTGGTAGCTTATTGCCATCAACTTAAATGTCTAATTAGTTTCTCACTTGGTGCGTCCATGTCGTAAAGAGTGTCACCTTAGATTTAGTCGGTGATATCGTCAGATCTCGCTCAGTGAAAAGGGTAACTAGTGGACGATTTGGACTGTGAACCAACGTACATTTCAGTGTTGCCGCTGAAAAATTTCAAAAAGGGTCCAAAAAAAGAGTCCCTCTTCCATTTTTTTTTTTATGTTGCAAGTAATACATACAAAATATAAACATTTTTAAATGGTTGTAATTAGTTTAATAATAATGATAATCGCATAATGTGAAAGATTTTAAACTTAAAAATCTCCACTTTAAGGATATGTTTTTGCAAAAGGTTTCAAATAATAAGAAAACTCACTTTAAAAAGAATTCCATTTTTTCCCGGAAAAAAATTATGGGAAAGGGCGAAAAAGCGACCGCTAAGGGACGGCCAAAATTGCCTAAGCGGTTAAAGGCTATTTTAAGTAGGTAAGGGCTAAGTTAGGTTAGGTTCAAGTGGCTGCCGCAGAGGCACACCTAGGCCAGTATTAAAAGGCCCGTTGTGATACCACCAACACTAGGAATGTCAGTTCCGGGACCCTACCATATGGAAAATCCCGGTATTAACGGAATTCTCCACATAGCAGAATCCCGGGACTGACCCTCCTGTACCGACACCGTTACTCCTCCTCGAACCATTTAGATGACTTGATGAAGGCCATCAGGTCCTTTATGTCCAGCTCCGTGACCTGGCGTAGGCTGACCAGGAAGGGAACTCCCAAAAAGCGCATTCTCGCGCCACTTAAAGCCGGGCAGTTGCAGATGAGGTGCTCCACCGTTTCCTCCTCCTCATCATCCTTACAACTCCTACAGCATCGTCGGTAGGGCACACCAAGTCTTTCTGCGTGCCTACCAATGAGGCAGTGCCCAGTTAATACGCCTATTAATATGGAGATTTCTCTTCTCCTTAGGGCATACATTTGGATATCCGGCATCCTGGAGATTGCAGCCATCTTCCGTTGGCTTGGCGGAGTGTGTATTCCTTCAGCATAAGCTTGCATGTGGCAAACGGCATACCTAAGCGCTCTTTATCGCGAAGAACATGCTTGGTCGTGCCCTGCCTCGCAAGTTCGTCTGCCCTACAATTTCCCTCAATGTCCCTATCCCCCAGACCCATGTGAGGTTAACGCGATTCTGTTGGGCCATCTCTTGTAGAGATCGACGACACTGAGCGTCAGTTCAGAGTTGAACGAGTAAGAGCCAAGGGATTTGATGGCCGCCTGGCTGTCGCTGAATATAAAAAAGTCCTGTCTGATAGTGTGTTGGCCTATCCAAGCCGCGGCGTCCATGATTGCTGATACTTCAGCCTGGACACTGCAGTGATCAGGTAGTCTGAAGGAGAGCCCAGGGTTCAGATCCTTTGAATAAACCCCTCCCCCAACTCTGCCGTCTAACTTCGAGCCATCAGTATAAATGGAAGTGCCGCCATGAGTGACGGGACTCCGATCCGTGCTCTCCCATTCTTCCCTGCTGGGAATGTTGATTTTAAAACCGCTATCTCCGACTGTTGTGGTCGCACATCGATCTGTGCTCAGCGGAAAAAAGCTATAGGATCCCAAAATACAGGCGTGTCCAGTAGTGCTTGCGCCCCAGCCGGACGTTTCCCTTAGACGCAGAGCCGATGCTGCTGCTACTCGGTGCCCTTCCAGATCGAGTGGTAGAATGCCAAGAATGGCCTGGAGTGCTTCATTGGGCGTTGTTCTTAACGCACCGCTTATACAGATCATGCAAGATCTGTGTACTTTACCTAGCAGATTAAGGTTCGTTGCCTTGCTCAGCGCAGGCCACCATACCACAACTCCATAGAGCATGATTGGTCGAATGATTGCAGTGTAGATCCATTTGCATATTTTGGGGCTGAGCCCCCATTTCTTTCCAATGGCTCTTTTGCACGTGTAGAGTGCAATACACGCTTTCTTCTGGCGCTGAAGAACATTCTCCTTCCATGTTAGTTTCCTATCCAGAAGGGCTAAACAGAGCTAACTTTTTGCGAGGCTTATTTTCTCATCATTTACTAACTTTGTAGGGGGTAAGACCCAAAAAGCTAAAACATTTTTATTTTAGTCACCCCAATGTATACATGCATACATATGACGGAGTTGTCACATTATACAGCGTTGCCAGAAGTAAGACTTCAGTTAGGAAAGACATTTGGAAATCTCAAGAGTTCCCGATATACATAAGAGTAAAAAACGGAACAAGGAGATTTTTTTGGGGTTCAACAATAAAACGACAAAAATGAAGTTCGAAAGTGAAAAGGGGTCAAAAAGGGTCACGAATTTAAAAAAAAAGAGTGAAAAAAGGTACTTTTTTGGGGTCCTGGCTCTAAAAAAGGGTCAAATTGACCCTTTAGGGTCCCCAACGGCAAGACTGGTACATATAGTGTACTAATTTCATGTCCCCTTACAACGTACATGCCAATTTATGCATATTAGAGCGTCTCGGGCCTCAGGCAAAAAAAAAAGTCGGCCGTACATTTAAAAAATTTTTTTTTTTTTTTTGTGGCAACCAATTACATTTTACGTTTTTCTTCAAATCTTTGGCATTTGTTGTCGGATTTTTAAGTTTGACGCATCAATTTTTTCGTCTCAAAGAGGAGATTTTCTCTCCAGAAAGTTCATTGAGCTCATGCGTTTCGTTGTGGTACCACACTTTAAAATCCGACAAAAAAATGCCGAAGATATGAAGAAAAATGCAATTGGGCGACTTCTAGGGTTGCCAGAAAAAAAATACAACATTTATTTTAAATGTTTTTCAAAAACACTTCATATGAGGGGAGGTACGTTGGGGTATCATACTTTAAAATCCGACAATAAATGCCGAAGATATGAAGAAAAATGCAATTGGGCGACTTCTAGGGTTGCTAGAAAAAAAATATAATTTTTTTTAAATGATTTTTAAAAACACTTCATATGAGGGGAGGTACGTCCGCTCTAATGTACATATATATACGTATGTGGCTTAAACTATGTTTAAATAATTGAGTACATATCGCTCATTTGCTGCAACGTCGTCATAACTCAAAAAACCCAAATTTTGAGTTAACATCACTAATATATCGGAAACAATATTTTTGATCAACTGACAAAGTTTTATATCCGAGGTTTTAACATTTCACGCAGCATCGCGATAGAAGCCTTTGCTTTAATTACATATCCCATATAAATATACATTAATTCAAAAACTAAAAATGCGTTTTCTCTGATATCAAATTTTTTGAGTTATGACGACGTTGCAGCAAATGAGCGATATGTTAACGACATTATACCAACCAATAATTATGACCAAATACTTGCCAAAAAGGCGCAGCGGCCTTTTGAGTTTTTTGAACCGCGAAAAAACTTAAAACTCAGAACTTAATTTTTATCCTTGAACGATAAAATATCGCGATATAAATTAAGTTCTGAGTTTTAAGTTTTTTCGCGGTTAAAAAAACTCAAAAGGCCGCTGCGCCTTTTTGGCAAGTATTTGGTCACATTTATTGGTTGGTATAATGTCGTTAACATATGTCATCCCCTTCATTGTTGGCCGCCTTGCCGTGGCGAAGGGGCTTAAATTCTTGTATTGGGATCACTCCTGGAGGGACGGGCCCCAATGCGGAATGAACAAAGAGGAAGACCTTACATTTCATGCAACCTCGGGCAGAGTGCACATAAGTGCACAACGCCGGCTGATGTATGATATGTGGGGAGATCCGTGTCAACGCCACCCTAAGCCAAGGTGTGCAGGCACCGTGCCGATGGCTGAATGGTCAGCGGGTGTATATCGAATAGCTGATCGCTTACGGTCCCCTCCGATGCCCGGGCAAGGTCGGTTGTATAAGTGCCTTACCCCGGTACACTGGCTATGCCGGGGTGGACCAACCCCTTCCAGTTTACTCGTGGGAATCGTATGGAGAAATTAAAAGAAATAAATAAAAAAGGAAGAGTGGGGAAGAGAGCGATATACAAATATATATGTGCTAATGCTTACTATGACGTACCTGTGCCTTTTGGTTGTCCGCCTCAGTAAAGATATGCTACAAAATAAAGAAATATATTAATATAATTTAAAATAAAATATTAGTGCGGCAAGATCCGCGCTTACCCAATGAAAATTCCTTCAGCAATGGCGCCGAGTATTGAATTTTGCGCTCATTATGACATCATCAAATGTCAATCGTCTGGTTGTCTCATTCGCACTTATTGTCTCATTCGCACAACTCTGAAAAATTTCCCAAAAAAATGTGTTGGTATTAGTGTTCTTATCGATAAAATAGAGATGGTGTTGGAATTCGATAAAAAAAAACTCGATTGCTGGATAGCCGTGGTTGGCAGGGTAATGACTCTTATTCCGCAGGTGGTGTTGGAGTTTTTGTGCGTAGCAGTTACGAATGTGATTTTATTAATTATAACGTCACTAGCGCGGATATTTTAAAAGTAACATTAAGTATCTCCAAAAGCTTTTTAGTTTTATGTGTGTTTATAGACTGCATGCGGTCTGCGTTTTTGGAAGAGTTTTCAGGTCTTCTTTGTAGGGAAAATTCTGGTAATATTACTTTATTAGGAGATTTTAATTTAGATATACTAAACCTAAATGCCACAACAGATAGTTACCTTACCCTTATGGCGAATCATGGCCTAAAATCATACTTAAGCGAACCAACTCGTATTATTTCTGGAAGTTGCCTTGATCACATTTTCTGTCGGAGTAGTTCTGATACTAACTTTAATAGCCTAAACGTTAATTTAAATATTACAGACCATACAATGACGGGTTTAATAATAAATGAAGCATCATCGCGAATAACGTTCTAAGTGTCATTTTTTCAAAACCGGTTTTATTGCATATTTTTTTTAGAGAAGATAATTCGACCAGCAGAGCTAAACCGCAATGGTACAATCTTTTACAAGAGCGTGCAATTGCTGGCGTATGCCGATGATATTGATATCATTGGCCTTAACAACCGCGCCGTAAGCGCTGCCTTCTCTGGACTGAATAAGGAAGCGAAAAAAGTGGGTCTTGCCGTGAACGAGGACAAGACGAAGTATTTGCTGTCATCAAAAAAAGAATCGGCCTTGGCAGCCATGTCACTGTTGATAGTTACAAATTTGAAACTGTGAGGGACTTCGTCTATTTGGGAACCAGTATCAACACCGAAAATATTATCAGTCTAGAAATCCAGCCAACAAGTGCTACTTTGGACTGAGTAGGCAATTGAGAAGTAAAGTCCTCTCTCGAAGAACAAAGATCACGCTCTATAAGTCTCTCATCATACCTGTCCTGATGTATGGCTCAGATTCATGGACAATGTCAAGAGAAGATGAGATGGCCCTTGGAGTATTTGAGAGAAAAGTTCTCCGGAAGATTTATGGTCCTTCCCGTGATGCCAACGGCGAGTATAGAAGGAAATTTAACGATGAGCTGTACGAGCTCTACGCAGATCTGACCATAGTCCAGCGAATTAAAGCCCAAAGACTCCGCTGGCTGGGCCATGTTATGCGAATGGACAAAGAAGCTCCCGCACAGAAGGTTTTCCTATCGTCGCCTGAATTCGGCAGCAGAGGAAGGGGGAGGCCTCGACTGAGATGGAAACAACAGGTGGAAGATGACTTGAACTCCCTTGGGGTTTCCAATTGGCGTCCGTTATCGCTAAAAAGGAATGACTGGCGTGCTTTGATACGAAACGGCCAAAATCGCTTAGGCGGTTAAGCGCCAATAAATGATGATGATGATGGTTTTATTGCATATAACATTTTGTATTGCTCTCTTGCATTGTCCAGATAACAATTTTTCTAAAATTTGACACACCACAACTGTAAAAACGCATTTAAAAATAGTAGTGTAATTTAAAGTGACATACATTATTTTGCATAAAAGCGTCGAAAGTGATTCGTACCGGCACTGGAAGATCATGTGGAAGGTGTAAAACTGATAATATAAAAAATCATTGGCCTTAACAACCGCGCCGTAAGCGCTGCCTTCTCTGGACTGAATAAGGAAGCGAAAAAAGTGGGTCTTGCCGTGAACGAGGACAAGACGAAGTATTTGCTGTCATCAAAGAAAGAATCGGCCTTGGCAGCCATGTCACTGTTGATAGTTACAAATTTGAAACTGTGAGGGAATTCGTCTATTTGGGAACCAGTATCAACACCGAAAATAATATCAGTCTAGAAATCCAGCCAACAAGTGCTACTTTGGACTGAGTAGGCAATTGAGAAGTAAAGTCCTCTCTCGAAGAACAAAGATCACGCTCTATAAGTCTCTCATCATACCTGTCCTGATGTATGGCTCAGATTCATGGACAATGTCAAGAGAAGATGAGATGGCCCTTGGAGTATTTGAGAGAAAAGTTCTCCGGAAGATTTATGGTCCTTCCCGTGATGCCAACGGCGAGTATAGAAGGAAATTTAACGATGAGCTGTACGAGCTCTACGCAGATCTGACCATAGTCCAGCGAATTAAAGCCCAAAGACTCCGCTGGCTGGGCCATGTTATGCGAATGGACAAAGAAGCTCCAGCACAGAAGGGTTTCCTATCGTCGCCTGAATTCGGCAGCAGAGGAAGGGGGAGGCCTCGACTGAGATGGAAACAACAGGTGGAAGATGACTTGAACTCCCTTGGGGTTTCCAATTGGCGTCCGTTATCGCTAAAAAGGAATGACTGGCGTGCTTTGATACGAAACGGCCAAAATCGCTTAGGCGGTTAAGCGCCAATAAATGATGATGATGATGGTTTTATTGCATATAACATTTTGTATTGCTCTCTTGCATTGTGTAATTAAAGTGACATACATTATTTTGCATAAAAGCGTCGAAAGTGATCCGTACCGGCACTGGAAGATCATGTGGAAGGTGTAAAACTGATAATATAAAAAATATAAGAGATAAAGTTAAGGAGACAGATGAAAGAAAGAAATTTAAAAAACATTACTTTAGCGTTTTTTTCCTCTCCTGACAAATTCTGATTTTGTAACTTAGAACGTTATTCGCGATGATACTTCAAATAATGTTAGCAAAAACGGCAATAGTTAAAATGAGGTTAATTCTAACTTAAACAAAATAAATTTCGGTTTGCTTAACCTACGGTTACGGTTTGAATCTTGGGACGTTGTATATACTGAGGGAAATGTATCACATGCTTACAATATGTTTTTAAACATTCTGCAAGGTCACGTTAAGGCTGCAAGTTTTCTTTATAACCCAGGTAGGAAGCAATCAAAAATCAAACCCTGGATTAGCATTGAGCTGGTGAAAAAAATTCGTCTAAAAAATAAATTAGGTACAAAGAGTCATAAGCACGCGTCCAATGCTAACCTTCGTAGCCGATATCTGAAACTATGCAGGACTTGAGAAAAGAAGTCTGTTTGGCCCGTGATACGTATTATCGTAACGCGTTAAGGTCCTCGTATGGTAACTCAAAAAAAGAATGGGATATCGTGAACAGTCTTCTTAATGTCCCGTTTACATTGCTCGATGTTTCGTTCAATTTCATGTTGATTCTGAAAATTGACTCGTGTCAACGGGTCTTGCAAAATTGTATGCAACAAAGTTGGTAGCCAGCCGACTTTTGTTCAACTCAACAATCAACTTTTGTACAGCTGGTACAACCCTGCGTTTGTTGACATTTGGACACTGACAGTGGTGATAAACCATTTTGTAAGCGTTTGTGAAAAAATCAAATACTGATAATCTGAGCCATTAAATACGCAAAAATAAAGCACTCTCTTTTTAAATTATTATTTTACCCTGGCTTTGCGTGGACTGCTCCGGCCATCACCAATCGACATCCAAAAAAAAAGAGGGATTGGGCCAGGATCTTTTTTTTAAGTTTTGGGAATCACATGTGAGTATTCTTACAACAATAAAATAGTCAATTTCCTTCTTCGGAATACTCTATATATTTTATTATAGCTCTTGAAAATGAATGTTACGAGGAGCACCCATGTTTATGGGATCCTCGAAACAAACTGTACAAGAACCATCAAAATCGGAAAGCAGCTCTAAGCATAATGATAGCAGATTTAAATTTAGATATCACTATAGATGAAATGAAAACAAAAATTAGAAGCGTGCGAACAATGTATTCGAGGGAAGTTGGTAAAGTATCAGCATCTAAAAAAAGGTGGGGCTGGCAACGAAGATGTATACATACATGCCTACGGTCGCTTGGTTTGAGGTAGTAGATCGATTCTTGAAACCCGTAATCGAAGGACGGCCTACAAAAACGAACATGGTAAGTTTTATATAGATTACACGCCAACAAGAGGTACCAAAAACATGATTCGGACTCAGGAATATGTTGTAATCACATTAGGCCGTTTCGGTATTTGTTTCCTTTAGGGGTCAACTGCTAATAAATTAGCTAAAATTATGGGAGATACCTCAAAAGACGGGGTTTGGCTTCAGGATCACGAATCCGCAAGCGCTTTTTTAATAAATTGCTTCTCTGAAGAGATATTTGCAATCACATTTGCTAATTTCATGTGGTTGTTGTAATTTTATTAGGCTGTACCTAAAAACGTGCGAAAAATGCGGTTCAGGCAACCACCCGGACTTGGCATGGCATAGCCTAGGGTTATTTTTTATAAGCGCACATAAATACCACGGATTCCGCCCCAATTTTAGTATCGCACCCGGGTAAATTTTCGGTTTTTTGACCATAACTTTCCACAGAAACAAAAATATTAAAAAGGGGTTCCGGATTCCTGATCCTGAGGCCAAAACCCGTCTTTTGAGTTATCTCCCATAATTTTAGCTAATTTATTAGCAAATGACCCCTAAAGGAAACAAATACCAACGTGATCTTAACTTAGTTGACGGTCCAACACCGACGTCGCGATCCCCAGTTTTTCTGCGCAGAACACTTTTTTGCATAATTCTAGGGACGGCCTAATGTGATTACAACTACCACATGAAAACTTGCTACTTTGATTGCAAATATCTCAGCAAACCATAAGAGCTCCAAATGAGCGCATATGGGACTCTGTCCTCTGAGCGCTCACATTCATAATGAGTTCAGAAAAAAAAAATAATAATCATAAACAGTCATAAAGTTAGGAAACGCACATTAATGTGTATCTTATCTTAGGTTAGGTTCAAGTGGCTGCCGCAGAGGCACACTTAGGCCAGTTTTGAAAGGCCCGTTGTGATACCACCAACACAAGGAAAGTCAGTCCCGGGACCCAGCCAAATGGAAAATCCCTGAGTTGTTGGGATTTTCCACATAGCAGAATCCCGGGACTGACACTCCTAAACCGACACCGTTACTCCTCCTCGAACCTCGAAGGCCATCAAGTCCTTTATGTCCAGTTCCGCGATCTGGCTTAGGCTATCCAGGAACGGAACTCCCAAAAAGCGCGTTCTCGCGCCGCTTAAAGCCGGACAGTTGCAGATGAGGTGTTCCACTGTTTCCTCCTCCTCATCATCTTTGCAACTCCTGCAGCATCGTCGGTAGGGCACACTTAGCCTTTCTGCATGCCTACCAATGAGGCAGTGACCGGTTAATACCCCTATCAATATGCATATTTCCCTCCTAGTTAGGGCATAAATGCGTCTAGACCTTTTGAGATCCCATTTTGGCCAGGTTTGTTTCGATATCCGACACCCTGGGGATTGCAGCCATCTTTCGTTGGCTTGACGGAGTGTGTGCTCCTTCAGCATTAGTTTGCATATGGCAAACGGCATACCTAAGCGCTCTTTATCCCGAAGAACCTGCTTGGTCGTGCCCTGCCTGGCAAGCTCATCTGCCTTACAGTTTCCCTCAATGTCCCGGGACCCATATGAGGTTTACGCGGTTCTGTTGGGCCATCTCCTGAAGAGATCGACGACAGCTGAGCGTCAGTTCAGAGTTGAACGTGTATGAGGCAAGGGATTTGATGGCCGCTTGGCTATCGCTGAAAATAGCGATATCTTCTCCGATAACACGTTTGCTTAACCAGGCCACGGCGTCTAGGATTGCCGAGACTTCCGCCTGGAAGACGCTACAATGATCAGGTAACCTGAAGGAGAGCTTAAGGTCCAAATCCCTTGAATAAACCCCTCCTCCAACTCTGCCGTCCAACTTCGAGCCGTCGGTGTATATGGAAGTGCCACTATTTGGCACCTGGAGGGCTTCGTTGGGCGTTGTCCTTAGCGCACCGCTTATACAGATCATATTGGATCTATGGACTTTCCGCAACAGATTCAGGTATGTTGCCTTGCTCAGCGTAGGCCACCATACGACGACTCCATATAGCATGATTGGACGAATGATGGCCGTGTAGATCAAACTGCATACTCTAGGGCTGAGCCCCCATTTTTTGCCAATGGCTCTTTTGCATGTGTAAAGAGCGATGCAAGCTTTCTTCTGGCGCTGAAGAACATTCTCCTTCCAATTCAGTTTCCTGTCAAGAACTATGCCTAGAAACTTGGCCTTATCCGACAAGCCCAGGCGCGTGCCATCTAGTTCTGGTAGGCTTAGTGGCGGTATTTTGTACCGGTTGGTGAAGAGGACAAGTTCCACTTTCCCCGGGTTGATACTAAGTCCGCAGCGAGAGGACCACGTCGAAACTTCTCGCAGTGCTACTTGCATCAGGTCACCCAGAGTTTGTGGGAACTTGCCTCTGAATGCAATAGCTAAATCGTATGCGTATGCCACTATCTTCCCGCCCCTCCAGCTTGTGTCACGTAGCAACGAGTTGACTGTGAGGTTCCATAAAAGCGGGGAAAGAACACCACCCTGGGGTGTTCCCCTTGTGACATAGCGTGATAACTCAACCGTACCAAGTGAAGAAGCTATTTTCCTTCCCCTTAAAAGTTGGTCAATTAAACCAGTTAGAGATCTATCTACGCCCAGATTAGTTAGAGCGGAGTTGATAGCCTCCGGGCTTATATTGTTGAAAGCCCCCTCAATGTCTAGGAAGGCCACGAGACAGTAGTCCTTTTCACACAGCGATTTCTCAATGACAGATACTAGGCTGTGCAGAGCGGTTTCTGTTGATTTACCCTTGGTGTATGCATGCTGATAGCTAGAGATTAGGTTGCTATCAATAGTCGTTGAGAGGTAGTCGCTTAGTATCCTCTCAAAGGTTTTGAGTACAAAGGACGAGAGACTGATCGGTCTGTAGTCTTTTGTAGACTACAATATGGGTATCAAACGAAAGGGTGAAAATGTGATTGCCCAAAAACTTTAAAATTGCTCTACAATATGGGTAACAAACGAAAGGGAAAGGAAGCAGGTTTATTTTGGACTTCGATTATGTATTTCGATATATTTATCGATAACTGAGTAATCGGTCAAAACATGATCGCCCAAAAAACCTCCAATTATTTAATCAATCTACCTTTCCCCATTGACGGGAATTTTGAAAATTTTAAATACCCTTGGTAAATGCTTCAGTATTCAATATTATTATATAATTATCAAAGTTTGAAGTTTAAATAAACTATTCGATAAATGCTTTCTGAGGCATTAATATCAATACTTAAAGCCAAAGCAATATTTACAAGGATATGTATATATCGCCGGTTCCAAAGTAAACAGAAGTATTTCAAAATTTAAACTGTTTTTGAAACGGCATTAAAAATTTCATTTTTACAATTGAGTTCTATGAAAAAATAAAAGTTTGAAATGCTGTTTTTCCAAAATGTTTTAAAAGTGAGTATTAACTAATTAATAAACGCCGTGAATGTGACTGCATCTGCTCCCTGCCAGCACGTTTGCATCGTGATTGTCAGGCTTGATGTGAATATTTAAATATGTAATTGTATGTATGTTGTTGTTGCTGCTGTTGTACGCGGCTACTAAGTAGATATGTATGTCTTTTCTTGAAAATAAGAACTTCTTTAGCCCTATGCAATATGGATTCAGAAATGGGCGGTCAACAGAAGATGCCCTGTTGGATTTTTGCTCCTTTATATATAGGGAAATTGACAACAAAAAGAACTGTGCTGGATTGTTCGTTGATATAACGAAAGCGTTTGATATGGTAGGCCACAAAATTCTACTTCATAAATTGTTTTCCGCTGGCTTCCGTGGTTTTTTCTATAATTGGTTAGAATCTTACCTATCGGGGAGAGTGCAGCAAGTAAAGGTTGGTAGCAGTTTAAGTAATCCTGTTACAATCAAGTTAGGAGTACCTCAAGGATCTGTTGTGGGCCCAATATTATTTTTGGTATATCTGAACTCAGTGTGGAGTGTAACGGGAGTGTGGCTGCTGTGCGATTTTGCCCAATCCCGACTCTTGCGTCCTCGTTCGTACACTCTGGGCAACGTGAGCTATCTAGGCTCGCGGCAGAAAGAGAGGGAGCCCCGGTGGGGCCACTCTGACATACTTGGTTTAAGGGCTCACCGAGGTCTTTTGCGCAGCGCCTGTTCACCATGAGGTGCGGCTGCAAGCGGGCGTCTTGAAGCAAGCGGCTCGCTATATAAATGTGTAAATATTTTCGAAAAACCCCAAAACGGGTTGTGCGCTGGGCTTGGGACCCGCCACGTAAAAAACTTAATTCCAATGAAAACTAATGTACCAAAGCCTCGGATGAGAACCCCCTTTAATGTTGAAGACCCGGCAAAACGAATAAGGAATAATGATTTGGATATTAGGGCATGTACGGGGAATGTCCGGACCCTTTCAAGGGACGGTACTGCTGCCCGACTGGTTGATGTCCTCGTAGGCGCAAAGGCCGACATCACCGCCCTGCAGGAAATGCGATAGACGGGGCAAGGAAAGACGACCATCGGTCCTTGTGACGTATACTATAGTGGCCAGGCATGTGGCAAAGCGCGTGGTGTAGGATTCGTGGTGGGGAAGAGACTTCGCCGCCAAGTGTTAGCGTTCACTCCTGTGGACGAGCGTCTCGCTGCGATTCGCATCAAGGCGAGGTTTTTCAACATAACATTTATCTGCGCCTATGCGCCGACTGAGGAGACGGACGACGCAGAGAAGGACTCCTTCTACGATAAACTTGAACAGACCTATGATCGCTGCCCCCAGCATGATATCAAAATCGTGCTCGGCGACTTTAATGCCAAGGTGGGCAAGGAAGGAGTCTTTGGTCCTACAGTTGGAAAATTCAGTCTCCACGATATAACATCCCCCAACGGCACTAGGTTGATTGACTTCGCCGCTGCTCGCAATATGGTCATCAGTAGTACCAGGTTCCAGCATAAGCGAATACAATACATACTGATCAAAGAACTAGAAACCAGATTGATCATGTCATGATCGACGGCAGACACAGCTCCACCGTTCTGGACGTGCGTACCCTACGTGGTCCCAATATCGACTCGGACCATTATCTTGTTGCAGCCAAGATACGCACACGCCTCTGTGCAGCGAAGAAAGTGCGCACAGTAACGGAAGGAAAGTTTGACGTCGAGAAGCTGCGCATGACACAGACAGCTGATAATTTCTCCACTCGACTCTCACACCTGCTATCAGAGGGCAATCCTCGACCTTACGATGTAACCGAGCAATGGAAGCATATCTCTCACTCATTGCGTACCGCCGCTGAGGCCGCTATAGGGTTTCAGCGAGCCCGCAAGAACAACTGGTACGATGATGAATGTAGCACTGCCTCGGACAAAAAGGACGCTGCATACAGGGAGACGTTGCGAACGGGCGCAACCCGCAGTGTATGGCAACGCTATAGTGAGGCGAGGAAGGAAGAGAGGCGCCTTTTCAGAAAAAAGAAACGTGAAGCCGAAAGGCGTGAGTGTGAGGAGCTTGAGATGCTGGCTGACAGGAATGATGCCCGAAAATTCTATGAAAAGATCCGGCGGATGACGGAAGGTTTAAAGACCAGGGCAATTTCCTGAAAGGACAATAACGGCGACCTGGTAACCGACGTACAGAATGTACTTAAATTATGGAGGGAGCACTTCTCCTCACTGCTAAATTGCGAGGGAGACGTCGAACCCGATACCCCAATCCCTGACGATGGAAAAGTCGTCCCACCACCTGACTATGATGAAGTGAGGATAGCTATATGCCGGCTCAAAAACCACAAATCGCCTGGGAAAGAGGGACTACCCGCCCAGCTGTTCAAACACGGAGGCGAAGAGCTGGTAAAAAGCATGCATCACCTCTTATGCAGAATATGGTCAGATGAGTGCATGCCTCCAGATTGGAATTTAGGTGTGCTCTGCCCAATCCACAAGAAAGGCGATCCCGCTAACCGCACCAACTACCGCTGAATCAGTCTTCTTAATATCGCATATAAGGCTCTTTCTAGCGTATTGTGTGAAAGACTGAAGCCCATCGTAAACAAACTGATTGGACCTTATCAGTGTGGCTTTAGACCTGGTAAGTCTACCATCGACCAGATTTTCCCGATACGCCAAATCCTGGAGAAGACCCATGATAAAAGAATCGACACTCACCATCTCTTTGTCGATTTTAAAGCCACTTTTGACAGCGCAAAAAGGAGTTACCTGTATGCCGCCATGTCTGAATTTAACTTCCCTGCAAAGCTTATACGGCTTTGCCAAATGACGTTGAGCAAAACCAACAGTTCCGTCAGAATCGGGGAGGACCTCTCTGAGCCATTTGAAACCAAACGAGGCTTCAGACAGGGCGACTCCCTTTCGTGCGATTTCTTTAACCTGATGCTGAAGAAGATAATTCGAGCAGCAGAGCTAAACCGCAATGGCACAATCTTTTACAAGAGCGTGCAATTGCTGGCGTATGCCGAAGATATTGATATCATTGGCCTTAACAGCCGCGCCGTAAGCGCTGCTTTCTCTGGGTTGGATAAGGAAGCGAAAAAAAGTGGGTCTTGCGGTGAACGAGGACAAGACGAAGTATCTGCTGTCATCAAAGAAAGAATCGGCGCACCTGCGCCTTGGCACCCAAGTCACCGTTCATAGGTACAAGTTTGAAACGGTGAGAGTCTTCGTCTATTTGGGAACCAGCATTAACACCGAAAATAATATCAGTCTAGAAATCCCACGGAGAATCACCCTTGCCAACAAGTGTTACTTTGGACTAAGTAGGCAATTGAGAAGTAAAGTCCTCTCTCGACAAACAAAAGTGAGAGAAAAGTCCTCCGGAAGATTTATGGTCCTTCCCGTGATGCCAACGGCGAGTATCGAAGGAAATTTAACGATGAGCTGTACGAGCTTTACGCAGACCGGACCATAGTTCAGCGGATTAAAGCCCAAAGGCTCCGCTGGCTGGGTCATGTTATGCGAATGGACAAAGAAGCACCAGCACAGTAAGTTTTCCTATCGACACCCGAATTCGGCAGCAGAGGAAGGGGGAGACCTCGACTGAGATGGAAACAACAGGTGGAGGATGACTTGAACTCCCTTGGGGTTTCCAATTGGCGTCAGTTATCGCGAAAAAGGAATGACGGTTAAGCGTCATTATGACGCAAGCCAAGATTAGATTAGTACCTGTATTCAGTAATTTTGTCTCATATCAAGTCACTAAATTTGAGATATTTCATTAGATACAATTTTTGTGACTTGAAATGATTCCGGTATTCTATAAGAGAAAGTCACAAGAAATCTACCATAGTCTCTCTCTCGCTCATTTTAAGGTGTGGTGAATACAAAAATTTCATAAATTTTAAGTGACGCATTTGACACTCGCCCTATAGATGTCGATGTAGCCCAGGCGTTAAGCGTCTGGACTATCACGCGGGAGGTCGCAGGTTCAAGTGCCGGTCGCGAACAGTAAATTTTTATTTTTTTATTTAATTTTTTTAAGTTTAATTAACTTTTTTTAAACATATAAATACTTCCAATTCGTAAATTCACATTTTTTATAATTTTTTATCCAATATTCTTTAATTAATTTCGTTTGTTAACTGCCTACAAGCAGATCACAAATTAGTGACTCTTTATTGAGACTAGAGATGTGAGGCAGCTTACTGAATACAAAATTGTATCAAATATGAAATAGACCACGAAATGTCTCTATTAGTGACTAGATACAGCGTACAGAATTGAGGTATAGATATCTGAACTCAATCTTTTCTTTACCATTTTTTGGAAAAGTTACGGCTTTCGCAGACAACCTGGCCATTGCGTATGGTTCATCTAACTATCTGGATTTGGTAGCTGGCGTAAATAATGATGTACATTTGCTAAGGGCGTGGTTTGCTGAACATAAGCTTATTGTTAGCAAGAAAACTAAGATTATGTATTTCAATTTACATCCAAAAATGTCACCTGAAATAGCCATAGTATTTCATGCCGCTGACTGCAAGCGCTACGCTCTAAACCAGTAGCCGACAAACAGAGAGGACGCAATATGTGGGAGTATTAGTGTATTACGCTCAAAAATGCTTGTGTGTTGCATTGCACTGGAAAAAATTTGTATGTTGTATAACTTAACACAAATCTTGACGAGGGCCACTAAATTTATATTTAATAAGAAAACATATGTATATATGTATCCTATGTTTTGTGTATACTTGAATATTTTTTTAAAGATTTTTGAAGAGTGTAACATTTTTTTTTTTTTATTAAAGAATTCAGGTTTTTAACGAAATCAAGCAAACGGGCTTTCACGCACTATGAATTTAATTTCAAAATTCAAAATGTAAATGTTGTATAACCTATCAGATAACTTACATATTAATAGAAAACCCACTATTTGTGTTTATTTGATTTTTCTTTTTAGTTTTTTAAGAATGAATAAGAATTTGTTTTAAAAATTAAAATGCTGGTTTTCAACGAAATAAACGGGTGCTTCAAGCAATATTTTTTTTTGTCAACAACTAAAAATAGTGTTTTTTTTATTCAAATGTGGGTGTTTAGAAAATAAAGCTTACGTGCACTATGAATTTTTTTACAAACAAGGTTAGGTAAAAAAAATCGTTTTGTACCTCCATCTTATTAATAAAATATATTTTGCATTTATGCTCAGTGTACCAATATAAGCAAGAAATAATATAAGCAATGCGGTATCGACCTGCTTCAATCAATGCTAGCATAAAACCATTGTGTAAAACATACTGATACACAATGCATAAAACTGAATAAAATTTGATTCTGTTTCGTACAGGGGCATTTGCCATTGCGCGTCTTAAGTCCCGTTTACATTGCTCGATTTTTCATTCAATTTCATGTTGATTCTGAAAATTGACTCGTGTCAACGGGTCTTGCAAAATTGCTTGCAACAATGTTGGTAGCCAGCCGACTTTTGATCAACTCAACATTCAACTTTGGTAAACCCTGGGTTTGTTATTGAGGGAATATTTGTCAGATTTTTATAAACAAAATTTGTAAATAAAAAAAATAAAAAAATATTATTTCTCTTTTAATAGGCATATCTTCTTCGTGTTCAACACCAGAACCTACAGCAAAACCTGAGTATTCCGTCCGATCTAACCAAACGTGTCCGTAAGGTGCTCTGTTAGGACTCCCGGGGTAGCGTATCCGACGGGGAAGTGCCTTTTAAAAATGTACATATCCAGAAAAGTTTCTTATAGGACTCCTTGAGGATGCGTTTATGGCGTTCCAAAACACTCCCGCAGTTACCCAGATAATGGAAAAAGTGTTTCGTTGTAGTGCGGAAGAACTCCTTGCGGGCTCCCCTTTACAATTAAATCCGTAGACACTCTCATTATCATTCCTTCAAACGGGCTTTCGCTGCTTTTGGAAACCCTTCGTATTTTGTTGGCTTGGAGTTGTAAAGCATTGCCTAGCCAGGATGACCGATAATTTTTTATCCGCTTTACTAGGTCTCTATTTCCGTTGTTTTTGTTGTAATTGTTGAAACGAAACATATCCCTGCCCAGATGTTACGCCAATTGGAAGGAAACTATAAGTTTCATTATGGTTTGACCAAAGTGAGATTGGTATGCTCAGAGGAGCAGGTGAATCAATGGATGGTGTCGTGAGAAGAGTCACATGCCAGGCAAACATTTTGCACTTCGGGGTTCGTTCTGGATAAGTGAGGGCTTCACTTGTTACCTTACCCAAATCAGAGTTAAACGAGAGTGTTTCTGGACACTCTCGGGAGATGGTGTTCCTACGCAGCAACCGGTAGGCTTGCTGTTGCAGGACGGCATTCATCGGGCGGGAGCTAAGTAAGGTGACCACCATCTCTATGTGGATGTTGTTGAGTGCCTGCCGGTAAACCCGTGGCAGTTCTGGGTGCGGTATTCAGAAAGACGTGCATTGTAAAAAAAAAATGAAATGAAAATAGTTTTTTCTATTTATATTTTCAATTTTTATTTAATTTTTTTCAATGACATAAACAATCGTCAAATAGTTTTCAAAAAAATTGATTAATGTAAACGGGTAGTCAACTCAATTTGGAATCAACGGCTCATGCGACGAAAATTGATTCCAAAATTGAACAATGTAAACAGGCCTTTAATGGTCGCGCAGGGCAATGCGTCTGCCCGAATAAATTTACCGTTCGAAAATACGTTATTGAGTGCAGCTTGTCATGGCTTGCCTCGATTGAGTGAATTCACATAGAGAAAAGAGTAATGATAGGGTTGAGCGAGTAGTTCAGTTGTGAGCAAGACGCGGTACCGAAAAGAGGGAGACGTGTGCGAGTGCAATTGTGTTAATAGAATAATTTGATAAACAAAAAGATGTAAATAAAATCTGTAAAGATAACTATGTATAGTGTGCTAGGGCAGTGTGCATTAGTTACTTAACAAAAAGGGTTTTTTTGGCTGCGGCCTTTTTCCCTTCAAACGTACTAGTTTTATTTCGGTTCGCAATTATACACACACGTAAGTAAATGTATGTATGTGTGAAACATTATGGTCCATGTCGAGCCAGATGGCGATCGGCTGAGTGAGAAAAAAAAACGAATAAAATCCTTGGCTTGTGTGCGTCGTTGAATTAGAAAAAGAGAGTGTTAAAAACAAGTGTGTGCGCGGTATTTAAAATCGGAAAAGAAAAAAGGAAAATTAAAGAAAATAATGATTAAGCGAAAAAAAAAGTTGAATTAAATGAGCAAGACAAAGGGGCAAATCCAGGTATAAATTTTCATACAGCCCACGGTTAAAATGATAATAGGGGTGCGTGTAAAATGAAGTGTACATATATGTATATATATATATGTATGGCGCGGCGCTTATACAAGAATGCTCGCTTTGGGTTTTATGTACAATCAGGTGAATAGTGCAAAGGGCTATAAACATACATACATAGTGAGACAAGTAAATTGTGTATTGTGAAATATTCATATGTGGTGCAAATAAAATTAAGCATATACATATATGCTATGTATAGCGAGACATTTGCAAGAGCATGTTTCGGTTTGTTTTTTAAGTACGCAACTGAATAGTGTTTGGGGCTATATGTATATGTACAATATACATTATACATAGTGGTGCGTGTAGAAGGAAACATATATATGTATATGTATTGCTGTATACAGGGGCTTTTGAGCAGGCATGTCTTGTTTGGTTTTTTGGTGGGCAAGGGAATAGTGTTTGGGCTATATATGTATGTACATAGGTACATAGTTATGTGGTGCGTGAAGAAAAAAAGGTATAAATATATATGTGGCAAGGCGATTGTGTGGGCATGTCATATTTTTGGTTTTTATGCAAAGGTAGATAGTGGTTGGTGCTATATGTACATAATTATGCGGTGCGTGCAAAATAAAGTATACACTTACAGTACATACATACATTTATATATATATGTTTATGGCGCTTGTGCGGGCATGCCTGGTTTGGTTTTTTTTATAAGTGCGCAAGCAGATATTACGCATCGCGAAAATCTCTGTGCAATGCATGAATACATATCTATATATGTCTGGCAAGTGGGCATGCGTGTGTTTTTTTTTTTTTTTTTTTTTCAGAGGAGAAAGCATCGAAAGCCTTAAAGTCAGTGTGGGACTTAAACCAGCACTAAAACTCCCACCGTCATGTACCGATCCCCCCGGTACTACCGTGAAGTATTCCGTCGGGAGGTGGCTTGAGCTCTAGGCTCAACGTCTGTTGGTCATCGTAAAACGTCCATTTCAGTTCTTGACTGGGGATCTCTTTATAGGATTTTTTTTTTCTACTATCTGGGAGTGTTATTGAAAAAGAAAAAACGTCAGACTTGTTCAAGATTGTAACAAATTTATAATTATAAACTTATGTACATACATACAACTTACTGCATTCGCTTACCATTCGTGGGAGCTGCTATCAGGTTGAATACCTGTACATCGATGTTGTCGTCATCAGGAGATTGGATTACCCATGTTCGACGGTTGGAACGGCCGTGGTTCCAATACCGCATCTTTTAAATCAACAGTGTTTGCAATTGAACACTAACTCGTACAACGGCTGTCTAGACAGCCACGGCAGTTGGAGAGGCTGTGTTTCCAATCTGCTCCCAAGACTTATGTTTTAACCATGCAATTGGCTCAGGTTTGGGTCACGCAGGTCAGGCGGTTGGGACGGCCGTGGGTCCAATACCGCATCTAGTCAAATCTATAATGTTTTCAGTCACACGCTTGCTCGTACACGGCTGTCATGACAGCCAGGGCAGTTGGAGAGGCCGTGTTTCCAATCTGCTCCCAATATTTATATTTTAAATTCGCAATTGGCTCAGGTATGGGTCGCGCAGACCAGGCGGTTGGAACGGCCGTGGTTCCAATACCGCGTCTATTAAATCGACAATGTTTCCAGTCAGACACTTACTCGTACAACAGCTGTCATGGCAGCCAAGGCAGCTGGAAAGGCCGTGGTTCCAATACTGCATCAATTAAAATCAGCAATGTTAACAATGAGACACTCGCCTATTAGTTTCAGACCAACTCAGAGGCGGCCTGTGACCTCCTCTCTGCGTCTCAACACTCTTTGTCGCTCCTCCCATCTAAGTTTCGATATAAGTGTAGCAGCAAAAGAACACACAGCGTCCCAATTACTTGGTCTTGCTAACATATTTTGTATTAGGTTTTCAGGAGTAGGGCGTTCACCAAACGCTTCGTGCAGGTGTTTCCTTTCAGCGTCGAAAAGAGGGCAGTGAAACATCACATGCTCGGCGTCTTCATTGAATTCAATGCCACACGTCTCGCTATACCCGGCTTCATCTGGCCCGTCAGCAACTGTGTTAGGTAGAAGTCCACTTCGCCATGAGGTATTTTTAACCAGCTTTCGATAGAAGGAATGAGTTTATGGGTCCAACGACCATTGGTGGAAGCATCCCATCTGCGCTGCCATGCGGATATGGTATTTAGACTTGCCAGCTGCCTGCGCCTGGAACTATCGGCTCCAACTGGTGCTTCGAAAGTTGTCTCCGCTGCGAGCAGGTCAATTGGATAGAGGCCAGCCACCACCCATGCTACATCCCCAGATACCGTGCGAAACCCGGAACATACTCGGAGAGCACTTAACCTGTATACCGAGTGAACCCCGCGACTGTATGAGGCTACTCGAAAAGCGTCTGACCAAATTTCTGCCCTATAGAGAATTACGGACTTGAGAACACTGGCTATAAGTTGCCTACTTTTTTGCTTGGACCCTCTAGCAGTCAGCATCATTCTGGAGAGAGCTCCGTTTGTTTTTGCCGCCTTTTCGCATATGTACTGCATGTGCTCGTTGAACTTTAATCTGGAGTCTAATTTTATACCGAGGTATTTAATGGCTTTGATTTTATAATCGTGCCATTGACTCTGACTTCCGCGAATTCCATCTTTTTGCGCCCAGTAATGAGTAAGGCTTCGGTTTTTTGCTCCGCTAGTTCAAGGCCCGTATGCGTCATCCACTCAGAAATGGCTCCTACCGTTTCGTTTGCTATACGCTCCAAATCACTGATGTGTTTAGCCACAACCACTACTGCAATCTCATCAGGACACATCTAGCTTAAAGACTCCGTTATATGCCACATTCCACAGAAGCGGGCCCAGCACCGATCCCTGGGGCACACCACCTAACACTCTATGGTGAAGCAAGCCCGAGTCGGTCTCGCAAATTATTTTCCTCTCACTGAAGTAATCTCTTATAATTTGGAGTAAATAGTCTGGTACTGCGAACTCCTGCAGCGCCGCAATGACTGTCCCCCAGCGGATAGAGTTGAATGCGTTTTTCACATCCAGGGTCACTAATAAACAATATTCAATGGTTCCCCCTTTCCAGCGCTTTCCTGAAATGGCCTTAGATGCCGATGGGTCATTAGGTGGCTTGTTGGATTTAGGTAATAGCACCAACCTTTGAAGCTTCCAACGTCTTGGGAAAGTTCCGGTTTTTAAACAAAGGTCAAAAACGCTCGCAATGTTTGGGACAGCATCCGGTCCTGGAGATTTATTTGGGGCAATTTTACCGCACGCCTCTAGCACCTCATCAATGGTTACTTCTGGTACCCTCTCTCCAATAACGTGAAGATTGGAGTGACGCTGTAGTGGTTCCTGGTTCGGGAAAAGTACTCGAATGCTATCTCTTACCAGCTGTTCGTTAGTTGGAGACCTAGTGCTACCCACAAGACGTTTGGTCACGATTTTATATGCCTCCCCCCAGGGTTTGTTTTCTGCATCGTCGCAGAGACGGAGGAATGTCTCTCTTTTGCTTGTACGTATCGCCTTCTTTAACTGTCTGCGCTTCTCCGCAAATAATAGCCGATCTCGTTGGTGATGAATAGTACCAAAAGACCTCTGTGTTATCCTTCTCGCCCGGTTGCATTCGGAGCGGAGTTGCGCAATTTCCTCAGTCCACCAATAAACCGGTTGGTGGCGACTATTTTGAGCCCTTCGCACCATCGACGCATCACATGCTTCTTCTACCCTGGACATTAACTTGTCTGCACTGGCAGAGGCGGAATCCGATAGCTGAAAGTCCTGCAGCTGCAATGCTTCTCTAAATAAACTTTTGTCGAAGGTGCTGGTTTTACAACCACGTCGAAACCTTGAACACGTGTTGTTCGCCGGTCGCGAGTTGGTATTTATCTTGAAGACAATGCATGAGTGGTCGCTGAAGGTATAGTGCTGGCTCACTTCCCAGTGTGAACCTCTTAAGAGGTTGCTTTGTACAAACGTTAAGTCAATGATAGAATTTCCTCCAGACCTGCTAAAAGTGAGAACGTTCCCGGAGTTAAGCAGTATTAGCTCCAGAGCTGCGAAAGCTTCTAGAAGAGCCCTCCCTCTTGCATTTGTGCTTCGACATCCCCATTCCAGCGCCCACGCGTTGAAATCGCCCGCTATGATTAGGTTTTGTTTTCTCCTAGCGTCATTAACCAGCCTGTCCAGTATTCGAATGAATTCCACCAAATCCACACTTGGAGGAATATAACAACTTTGGCACAAACAAACCCTTTTTCAGCGCTAACTGTGACTGCGTTAGGCTCGCGTGGGCCACAGCTCCATATTACAGCTTTTTTATTGTTGTCATGAGACCAGCCTGTCTCTAATTTATATGGTTCACAAAGTATAGCCACATCCGCCTTAAGTTCGAAAATAGTCTGCTTAAGTAGGCTTTGCGCTGCTTCACAGTGGTTTAGATTAATCTGAACCAAGATCATTGACTTTTGATCCCCGCTAGGGCTTTTAAGAATAATGGGCACTTTCTTCCACCCGTAGAATAATTTAGGTCGGTAAGACCCATTCGTTTGCAAATTATGCAACAGTAGCTGTTCTCACATAGTGCCACTTTGTGACCCTTTTGGCCGCATTTGAAGCAGCAGTCCTTACAGTCGACTTCGCTCTTACAGGCATTCGACATGTGACCAAACTCCAAACAGCGGTAACAGTGTTTTGGCTCCACCAACAAACGGACTCTGCAGTTTACCCATCCTATACGAGTAGTCCCTACCTGCGCAAGTGAGCCGGCGACATATGCGGGAACCGCGATAAGAGCTGATTGAGTTCCGCCGTGCAACTTCCTTATTGACTTTACTTTGACGGCTCTGCAGCGCTCATCCAGTTTCAGCAAGGCCTCTATGATCTCTTCTTCTGTAGTCACCTCGTCCATGTCCTTGATTTCCATACGTACTTCTTGGGTCACATGTTTAACATCCGCAGTCTGTCCCAGGACTTTCTTTACGTCTTCCTGAAATCTGTCTCGTAGCTCCGGCTCCGTCTTCTTCAGATTCAAAAGCAGGTCCCCACTATTGGTTTTCCTGATTTTTAATACAGCATTCGAGAAGTCGCTAAGTTGCGTACTACCTCTGATGGCTTTTAAAATATCGGCGTACGATATCTCGGAGGTGTTTGTAGCCTTAATTACTAAGGCATCAGGTCTGCCTCGCACCCGCGTACTCCTTTTTACGAGTTTCCACTCATTGCTCTTAGCTCGGGGAACTGCCTGCGCTGTACTTTCCTCGGCGACATTTGACTCCGAAGGTTTCTCCTTGTCCACTTTCTTCGCTGCTTCTTTGCTTGGTGCACTCTTATTCTTCTTAGGCTTTGGCGAAGACCCGTTACTTGAAGGCATTGCTCGCTTGGAAGAACTCCCAGCTGGTGTTACAGGGGGCTCTACTACCATCTCCACTGAGTGTATTTCATGGGAACTCTGCCATTCTTTTGCTACCCGCTCATACAGCAGCCTAATGGCACCCATCACTTCGCGCATTGGCACGTTTATATGCCTCCTGCTGCTGGGCATCCTGATAAGATCCGTGATCTTGTTGCCCAGTGCATTAAATGGGTCCGCACATCCATCAGCCAAGCGAGCTGAGTTGGGCGGAACAGGTGTCCCTGGCTCAGGCTCGCTGTCGCCGGCTTGACCCACCTCTGGTGTGGCGCTAATGCAACCATTCGTTGGAGAGCGGGGCAGAAGCATACTCTTCCGGAAAGGGTTTACCCCACCGGGATCATCATCCATACTGATCTCTCTTCGCGGCTCCCCGGTTACTTAAACTTAGTTATTATTGTTACTTTATCTTTTTAATTATTAGTTTTATAGCAGATATAGTTTAAAAAAGTTTAATTTAGAGGTGTTGGGTTTAATTTTATTAAATACGTTTTTATTTTCAAGTTCTTTGCTTTAATTTAATTTTATTTATTTATTTTTATTATTTTATTATTATTATTGTTATTATTATTATTATTTTTATTTTTTTTTTCCTTTTATATTTTTGTTTTTGATTTTATTTTAATTAACTTTTATTTTATTTTATTTTCAAATTATTTTAGTTTTCTTAATATATTTCCGCCCCCTGATATACTAAGCAACCAGGTTTGAGACCTTGCTAAGTGGTAACACTTGGCAGCACTAGCAGTACAGCTGGTCTGCTCCCACACTGGGTGACAAGATCAGCTGTATTTGGCAATATTTTGCAAACTTTTTGCACCTCTGCTATCTCGTTTGCGTATTGCTTTTAGTACAAAGCCGCGAAAAATTTACAAAAAATATTAATTTAAACAAAGAAAGCAAAGGGAAATGGCCAAAACCACGCCAAACCCAGCACAAACAAGCAAGACCACTTACCCTGACTTTCGGGCACTCACCAGGCAGCACAAAACGAAATAATACACTTACTAAAACTTTATAATTTAAAGACTTTTCAGGAGCTAAAATTTTAAGCTTCTTCCTCACTTCACTGACTAGGTATGTGGGATGCCGCATATGCCATTCAAAATAAATATTTAGATACTTTGCGGCATTTTTAATTACGAGCGACACGTGAACATGTCAAAACGTAAAAAAACCAACAGCAAAACATAAAAGTCCAAAACGAGTGTTCCAAAAACCTGGCAATCAATTGAGCGTGATAAAAAGTCGAATGGACAAATATGAATGCAGTGTAACGAGTTGGTTAACAAATAAAAACTGCGGCATGCGTGTGTATATATTTAAATATGTACATATAGAAGAGTACTAGTAAATATGTTGTAGAGTGCCAGTCGGTATACAAAAGAAATTGGCCAGAATTAGATATGAAAAATTAAAGCGGGAAACAGAATCGGTCCGCCAATACGTCAGTTGCGTGTCTGCGTCAATTTTAGAGCGAATTCTATTTTGACGTATCCGTCGTATCTGGCGTTACTCATACAAACACCCGCAGTCTACTTTGCTGTCAGTTATTTCGACGTACTGACGGACGGATTCTGCTGAACGCTTAAGGGTAGTTTGGTGCATAGTAAAAGAAAAAAAAGGAGGAAAAAGAATGGTGCAATGAAAAAATGTGTGCAAAGAGTGGGCTTGTTTTTATCGCTAGCGATTAATAAATAAAAACCTGCAGGTGTTGGTGCTTATTTTGGCAATGGCATGATTGATTGTGTGCTAGTTTTGAGGGGCACGGTTGAAGTGGGCCAAAGATCGAATATACATGCAAGCCAAAAACATATGTATACGGGTGCGAGAAATATGAAAAAAGGTATGTGCAGTGACCTTGTTTTCTGAATTTTATTGGAGCAAAATAAAGGGGGCAGAGTATACATATGCTGGTGCAAGAAAGATAAACAAGGTTTTCATGTTGATTAGCAGTGATCTTGTTTATGGTGGAGCAAAGAAAAGAGGGCTAGAATATATACTGGTGCGACATATATATAAATAAATTTTGCATTGATTTGCAGTGAGCCTTTTCTCAAAATTTTTATTGGAGCAAAGTAAAGAGGGCTAGAATATATACTGGTGAGAGATATATAAATAAATTTTGCATTGATTTGCAGTGAGCCTTTTCACAAAATTTTTTTTGGAGCAAAGTAAAGAGGTTATATATATATTGGTGCGAGATATATCAATAAATTTTGCATTGAATTGCAGTGATCCTTTTCTCAAAATTTTTATTGGAGCAAAGTCTAGAGGGCAAAGTATATATATGCTGGTGCGAGAAATATAGACAAAGTTTTCATGCTGCTTAGCTATGAACTTGTTTATATTATTTTACAAGAAGCAAAGAAAGGAGGGCTAGAATACATACTGGTGCGAGATATATAAATAAATTTCTGTGTTGATTGACAGTGGGCAGTGAGTGTCACAGAATTTTATTGGAGCAAAGAAAAGAGTGCTAGATTTCGGGCTCTGTGTGCATATATGGGATAATTTGTTGGGTTTGTTTTATTTCATTTCAAGAGAAATTAAGATCCTATGCAGCCACCATTCAACAGGCGCTAGAATTTTGCAAAGGTGCTAGTTTTGACCGGCATCAGGGGGCGAGACAAAGGTGCGACTAACCAACCTAAGACTAGTTTGGCAGTCGTACAATGAATATTACGTAGAAGTGATTGAAGATGTGGGCGAGGAGGAGCTAGATCACTTCTGTGAGCAGAATTTAGGAGCAGTAGAGATAATCTAACTTTTGGCGCGTGCTAAGACGCAAGCAAAGCTGGAGAAAGAAAACCAGATTGCGGTGCCAGACAACGCGACCCAGCCATTATTGTGCAGGTGCAAAGGCCGGTCCAGCAAAACGATCTGACGAATACCTGGGGCGAGTGACAATGATAAAATAGATCATCACTCAAGTTCTTGTACTTGACTATTTCCCTGGTTGGGTGTGCAAGTAAATTTTTGGGCAATGGCAAATTTCTACTAGTAACTACGGGCAGACATGGGAGAGATTAAACCTGATGTATGACAAAAGATATTTGGTTGGGAGAGAGCATTTGAAGAATTTTATTTGGCTGCCGGAATTGTAGGGTTATGTGCGAGAAAATGATTTGGAGCGCATGTCTAACGCACGAGGTGCGTCGTCAATAACAGGCACAAGGGCTCCGGGTGGAGTACTGGGATTTTTTAATGGTACTTGCTTCATGAGCGGCTAGATACCGAAACACCAAGGCAATGGGCGCTAGAGAGAAAAGGCGACACGCCTAAGGTGGATAACATGCTGTCCTTTTGGACAAGCAAGCATTGGCGCTAGCAAATACAGCTGACAACCGTAGGGATATTCAATCGGCGGTTGTCATTCCGGAGCCAGGCAAGGCACAAATGATTGGGGCAAGCCAGAGAGGGGATAGAGCAGAGGCGTCATCCTCGAATGCTAGATCTAGGTCAATAGTTTGCGATACATGTTGCGGCAACAACATGCTGAGTCTGAGGGCAAGAAGAGATTTTGTGACAAGAAGAAATTTATGTCCAAATTTTTTTAACAGGCCATGGAGCTGAAAGCTGCTAACAAGTGGAATGCTGGAAGCGTCCTGGTAAGCCTAAATACAACAGAGAGCCGAAGAAGCAGGTAAATACCGTGCTGGGGCAAGGGGATCGCAACCCACCAAAGCCGAAAGGAAGTTGGATGGGCAGCTAAAGGGATACATAGATAAGGTGCAAGAAGAGGGCAAGGGGCGAAAAGAGAGCAAAGTAATGAATACGTCAGAGGTGCAAGCGCAAAACAAAGAGTAAAGAGGGCTGACAATTTAACGAAAAATGTTAGAATTGATCTTACCTATGAAAAGTATTTAGTGAATTTTAATGAGAGGCAAGAGCAAGCGGGAGCTTTGTTGCCAACGGCAATAGTTAAAGTCGTTATAAATGGCTACGAATTGGGGCCTGTTAGAGTGTTGATAGACACTGGGGCACAGAATCATATGATAACTTTTTCTTTACAGCAAAGGTATGGTATAATGACATAACCGATCAGATGAAAGATGGTTGGTATTGAAGATAATCCACTGCAAGTGAGCAAGAGGGCTACTCTGGTGCTAAGGCCTTGGTATTCATCGAGTGTGCAGATCAAAGACGAGTTTTGGGTTCTTCCCAAAGAGAGCCAGTGGTTTCCGGTGCTTCCTTCACCAGGTGCGATGGTAGGTCCTATACATAGTGGTCTAAATGGTGAGTTAGCTGACCCGAAATACTGGGAACCGGAAAGTGTGCATATGTTACTTGGGGCTAGCTTAGTGGGAAGAATTGTCATTAAAGTGGTGCGAGATGGCTTGAATGGCATAGTCTTGATGGAGACAGCATTGGGCGTAGTAGTTTTTGGTGAATGTGTGCAAGGTTTAAATGAGCTGCCAGGTGAGCTAGTATCAACAGTAAGTTACAACGTTAATTCAGAGCTAGACAAGTTACTCACAAGGTTCTGGGAAATGGAGCAAGTGAAAGAGTGCTCCGGGCGAACAATAGAAGAGGAGATGGTAGAGAAAATCTTCTTGAATACTTACTTCAGAGGTAGTGATGGTAGATTCGTAGTCACTATACCCCTGAAAGAAGTCAGGGATATAGGGAGTTCGAAAGAAATTGCGTTGCGAAGATTTCTATATTAAGAGAAACGCTTGGAAAGGGAGCCAGAGCTGAGGGCGAAATATATAGAATTTATGAGAGAGCATGAAAAGCTGGGGCATGTGAAGATAGTGGATAAACATTCGGGGCAGAGTGACTTGACATATTATATCCCACATCACTGTGTGGTGAAAAAGTTTCGGTTTGTTTTTTTACGCAAGCTGCCGTACTAACAAAGGGATTTTTTTAAACGAGGTGCAATTACTAGGAGGCAAGTTGCAGAAAGATTTGAGCGAGATCGTAATGCGCTTCAGAAGGCATAGAATCGCATTTAGCGCAAATATCAAGATGATGTTTCGCCAGATTGGGATTACGAGAGATCAATGGGACACGAAGAAAATTTTCTGGTCGAGAAGAACCATTGAGGGAATATTGGCTAACTGTAGTGATATATGGTATACAATGCTGTGATATCAGTTCAGTGGCATACAATGCTGTGATATCAGTTATACAGTGTGCTAGAGACGCGCAAGTCGACCATCCATGGCAGAGGCTATCATAAATGACATGTACATGGATGATTGCGTGACTGGGGCAAATAGTGAGCTAGATGCGATCATGCTGGCACAGCAGATGGATCGCATCTTAAAGGGTGCTGGTTTGAGCCTCTGCAAGGGGAGGTCGATTAGTAAGGAGCTTATGAGGGCGCTAGATTCTAGTGAGCAAGACTTTTCAAAATTCGAAGACGAAACAAGGGTGCTAGGGTTGGTATGGTTGGTATCACCAGACCAGTATCCATTGGTCGTAAAGACACCAGAGCTTCCAAATGTTATAACAAAACGGGTTGTGGTCAGCTGTGTGGTTCAACTATTTGATCAAAATGACTACATTTCTCCAGTAATTGTAATAGGAAAAATCCTGATACAGGACTTATGGCGCTTAAAGTTAGAGTGGGATGAAAAATTACCATCGGAGCTAGAAGCGAGATTCAAAGATTATTGGAGCGAGATGAGAAAGCTTGAAGATTTCGGGATACCGATATGGCTTGGTACACATTCTTTGGCGCAATTAGAGCTGCACGATTTCGCTGATGCGTCCGAATCGGCCTATGGGGCAGTTATATATGCTCGAACGGTGCAAGATAACGGAAAGGTTGGGTGTAGATTAATAGTATCCAAAACTAGGGTAGCACCCGTAAAGAAAGTGACGACACCGAGGTTGGAGTTGTCAGCTTGTGAGCTTTTGTCCAGATTACTGCTGGAAGTTAAGAGGGCGACGAACTGGGGCGAGATCAATTATACCTTGTTGACAGATTCGCTGGATGCACTGTATTGGATAACACCACAGCGAAAAACTGGTAACATGTAAAGTCGGAAGATAATCCTGCGACTCATTAAGTAGAGGCTTAAGGCCTGGTGAGCTAGTGGGCAGTGGGCTTTGGTTGAATGGCCCAGAGTGGCTATCTCTTCCTAGGGTGCAATAGCCAGCAGATAAGTTCCAACAAGCTAAAAGAAGAGATTGCAAAGACACACAAGCGGAACTGAAAGTAAATATCATAAATACCTATCGGGCGGAGCTTGAGATTTTTGTGCCAAAAATGGGGGGAAGGGGTGAGCTGATACCTCTTACCCAATACAAGAATAACTTGGAGGGCATCTTGAATGTATTAAGGTATGTAAATCGATTCATTGATAAGATGAAAGAATGGTGCAAAAGACCGTGTGAGAGGCGTAGACCAAGACGTATGAAGGCAACACCAGACTTGCCAACGGAGCATGAGAAATTGTGGGCAATGGAAGATTCACAGCAAAAGTAGATGATGATGACACTGGTAAAGAAGAGATGGCACTGGTAAAGAACGAGTGCAGACTCCCGGAGCACAGTAAAATAGAATTATTGCATCCGATATTAGATAAAAATGGTATTTTGAGAGCTGGAGGGCGATTGGCTGGAGCGGGGCTAGAATATGAGGCAAGACACCAAGCGATTGTCGCTAAAGGTTCGATGTTAGCTTATTTGATAGCTGACTATGGTCATATACAGACTACCCTGGGGCCGTGCAAATAATGACTAATTACATCAGGCAGAAATATTGGATTCCACGATTAAGAGATGAGCTCAGAAAATTTCTGCATAGATGTATAGTATATGTGCGATACGATTGAACAGCAATTGATGGCGGATTTACCAACTGAGAGGGTGTATGTGGGCAAGTCATTCCTGCATTGTGGGCTAGATTATGCAGGACCATTCGGAGTGCGTGTGAGGGTGCGAGACGATTATATTGATAGAACAAAATTTTGTTTCGTTGTGTTTGTATGCTTAAAAACTCGAGCTGTACACATTGACTTGGGGCTAGATCTAACGAAGCAATCGTTTATTGCATGCTATGGAAGATTTTTAGGAAGACGTGGGCGATGTGCAAAGCTTTTTAGCGATAAAGCGATGACGTTGGTTGGGGCTAGTAGAATGATGAAAAGAGCAGTTGATCACTGAGGGGGCAAGATACATTGGAGCATTTGGCAATGAAAGGAACGAGCGGTGCTCTATGATTTCACCTGCACCACATCAAAGTGTGATCCATGAGGCAGCTGTGAAATGCATGAAATTCCATTTTGTGGGCCAGAAAACGCTGGCACAAGACCAGCTAGCAACGCCTTTGGTAGAGATTGAGGCTATATGATACAACATTTTTGGAACCGATGGCAAGTTGACAACTTTAACCGTTTGCAAGAACGAAAGATATGGCGCAGGGGGCGAGAGAATCTTAAAGTGGGGCAAAAGGTTATAATCAAAGCAGAAAACTTTCAACCAGCCCAGTGGGCATTGAGGCGAATAGTCGAGCTGGTCCAACCTAGTTCCATCTGTTGTAGTGCAGACAAAAACAAGCAAACTAAGACGACCTGTACTAGAGATTTGCGTATTACCCGTGGAAGCAGACATGGCGGAGCAGCAGTGAAGATAAAGTCTTCGGGGCTAGAGAATTACATCATTACACTTGTATTTATTTGTATTTAGTTTGGTTAGAAAACCATAGGTTTTCGCTGGCACTGTTTCGTACAGGGGCATTTGCCATTGCGCGTCTTAATGGTCGCGCAGGGCAATGCGTCTGCCCGAATAAATTAACCGTTCGAAAATACGTTATTGAGTGCAGCTTGTCATGGCTTGCCTCGATTGAGTGAATTCACATAGAGAAAAGAGTAATGATAGGGTTGAGCGAGTAGTTCAGTTGTGAGCAAGACGCGGTACCGAAAAGAGGGAGAAGTGTGCGAGTGCAATTGTGTTAATAGAATAATTTGATAAACAAAAAGATGTAAATAAAATCTGTAAAGATAACTATGTATAGGGCAGTGTGCGTTAGTTACTTAACAAAAAGGGTTTTTTTGGCTGCGGCCTTTTTCCCTTCAAACGTACTAGTTTTATTTCGGTTCGCAATTACACACACACGTAAGTAAATGTATGTATGTGTGAAACAGATTCTTTTCTGCTCTGCTTGTTGACGTTCGTGCTGTGTGCGTGTAATTACGAACTGTGTACGTGAGATGGCCGAACATACTTCGACTCCCAGGAAAATATCTGCCGGCCTTTGCTCTAAATGCTATGCTGTGTTCAGAATCGTCATTTAGTTTTGAAAAGGACTGTTTTGAAAAGTGTGTCTCTATTGAAGAAGTCAGCGACTTTCAGTACCTGGGTGTTTCTGTTGACAATAACTTAAGTTGGTCTACTCATATATCTCGCTTAAAGTTCTACATGAGAAGTACCCTTCGTTACTTTTATAGCTTGAGAAAGATTTGTTCAAACGCAACTCTTAAAGCTATATACTACGCGTTGGTCCACTCAAAGCTAGACTATGGTATAAGCTGTTGGGGAGGTACATCTTATTGTAGAATCCAGCAGCTTCTCACTATTCAAAAATGTGTCATAAGGAAAATATCGAATGCAAATCGTCTTCATCACACCATTGACCTGTTTAGAAACCTGAAAATTCTTCCCGTAAAGCATATGTACTACTACAAGGCTTTAAAGATATTTTTCGTTCGCTGTAGTTATTTGCATAGCCTGATCTCTGATAGCTACAATTTAAGGCAAAACTCACACGGACTTGTTTATGTTCCCACATCTCGCACAACTCACTTCAGTAACTTCTTCAGTATTGTTTCTTGCAAGGCCTTCAATACGCTACCTGGTAGAAATTAGCGTACATTTTTATTAAAGGTTAAATCATTTTTATTAGAACAATCACACGACGACATCAAAATTTTGCTGAACCCTACAACTTAGTAAACTTGCACTAAATTTTTAATCTCAAGAGCATGTACACCGCTTTTTCATAAACCAACTAAATTAAATTTAAATTTATCTTTACTTTTGTTATTGTGCATTAAATTCCTCTTGAGATGGCAATCGATACTAAAATATTAATACTTTTTACAGAATGCCTTACTTTTTATTTCTTTTAATATGTTATTATAATTTAAGTTAAGTTAACCCAGATACATATGTTTATTTTGAAAGAAAAATGAATAAATCAATCAATCAATAAATCAATTCCTGTCTGACCTATTGTGATAAGGTTGCAAAAAACCCCAAACTTGTATATCATCTCATGAGCACAAACCTCAGCACATAAAAAAAAAAAAACAACACGGTAGCCTATCTCTTGCCCTACCCTCTTAAGGCAGCAGGTTAAGAAAATCCACAGTAAATTTGCCAAAAGCAGTGTGGTGCGGCGATCACCGAGAGTAGTTGGTGCGGAGTTCTAGAAAGAAATAGGAAGTTTTACAACAACAAAAGAAAACCAGTTTTGCTAAAATTTAGTTATGTATTTACGCACATACGTTTGAGAGGAAAAAAATCGAATGTAATAATACATAATAGCCTGTTACGGAACGAAAAAGTGTGAAATGAGAGGGATAAAGTAAAATCAAAAGAAAAAAACTTCACATTTTTTGAAAAGCTGAAACTAAAATACATATACATACATACAAAATAAAACTTTGAGAAAATTTAAAGTTAAGCTAAAATTTCTTAACGTATTCGTAGAAGATTTTTGGCACGCAGTATTGCTAGCTGTTTTATGAACTATTTTAGTTTTCTAGGCTTGAGTAAAATTTCGTTATTAAGCATAATAAAATTATAAAAATGGAGTAAAAAAGTTAATCTTTGATTTCGTGCCATCGGTATGGGAGTAATGTAGTAGGTACAGCGATCAACCAAGTTGCTGGATGTAAGGTTGATCACGGTAAGGCGAGCTGTAGTGGTTGGACACTTCATCTGGGCCAACTACAATAAGCAAATCAGGAATGCAAAGACCACCCAACTCTTCCAATTTTTATTCATCCTTGCAATGATGCATCAGCACGCAAATTTTAAAATTTATTCGATCGTATGGTAGTGTGTTGAGCAAATTATAAGCGGCAAGAATCCCACCCCACTAGCCGACGAGACAGGAGCCGGAACCGAACGCGTGCATGTCCGCTTGTAATCGCAATGAAACGTTTTCTTATGTTAAGAGGTTCACACCCAGACAAAAGCCAGTACCACGGTTGCATGTTGCAATAAATTCCATTTCAAATTTGTATTGCGGGTCCCCTAAAAATTGTCTTCTTCGTCTATGTATATTTTTTTTACTTTTACCCATTCGGAATTCAGTATTGCCATATGCATCTTAGATGGTTTTATTTAACGGAATATAGGCCAGTGGGTAAATACATAGTTTTCTAAACACTTTTCGTGTTATATCATTTGTTTTGAAATTGCTTTCCTTAAGTAAGCTGGAACTACAGGAATTATGGCCTAGAGCTACTAACTGTCCGCATAGCAGGACTGCATATAACGATGTGATTTTATTTGAATTTTTTTTCCTTTAGGAACTTGCTGGTCGAAAAGTTACAAATAAAACAAAGACTAGTCACCAAGGCGGCCGCCGTGGTGTAGCGGTTAAGTGTTCGGCCTTCTACACCAAGTCGTGGCGGTTCGATTTGCCGGGCATCGAAACATCCAAAATTATTTAGAAAAAGAATTTTTCTAAAACGGGGTCGCCCCTCGGCAGCAGTGTATTTCTGCCATGAGAAGCTTCTCAGCAAAAAAATTCATTTGCTTTGAAAGTGCCGTTCGGAGTCGTAGGTCCCGCCAACTTGTAGGAAAAACTCAAAAGCAACACACCACAAGTTGGAAAGAGAAGCTCGGCTAAAAATCTCGTTAGAGGTTATGATAACCTGTTGGTATATCGCCGCCATTAGTTTTTTTTTTTTTTTTTTTAGTCACCAAGGAAAACCATATCCATTTACATATATATACATAAATTGTGTCCTGCATTCTTGATGGGCAAATTATATAAAAATACATGCTCCTACCGATGAGCTAGCTTCGAAATCAATAAGCTTCTATAGATTTTGTTAAAAAGTACAGTTTTCTTCAGCCACATACTTACCTATATTATTATATATAAAAAAAAAATGTTTTTTTCAATAACAACAATGTATTGTCACATTTGCACGTCAAGCATTGCCAGCACGTCCCAGATGGCTACCGTAGAGTGCAGCCATACATTTCATAAATCTTGCTTGTATAAATACTCACAAACGGCTGAGTCCTGCCCAGCATGTGGACAGAAACTAGCCCCTGCTAAAGCACAGCACAATCTTCAGACCCAACCGCCTGCACATCCCTCTAGTTTAACTACGACAGACCTTGAGGATAATACGGGAGTCGTCGGTGGCTCGAACCTTATGCAATTAAGTAAGTCACCACAGACCTCTCCCGAGCAGGTTCAGAATATGGTGAAGGCAGCAGTAAGCGCACAACAAGCGCGAATGTTAACTGAATTAAGTCAGCAACTCAGGCAACTTGTAGAAACTAATATAGAAGCAGGGCTAAGAAGATTCAGTACTCAAGTGACCTCAGGTACGAGTGATGGGCTTACCCCTGCTCAAATTCAGACCTTGCCAGCCGTAGAGCAACAAACCTTCGAACAACTGCTTGGGTTACCGCCAGCTCAGAATACCGTACAAATTACAGGCAACACTGGCCAATACAGAGGATCGACCGGACAAGGTCGGACACATTATCTACAATTGGAAGATTAAGTTTACAGGGGGTACAGATGATATTTCGATTGAGAATTTCATTTATCGCGTGGAAGCTTTAACGCTACAAACCCTCGGGTGAAGCTTTTCTCTATTATGCCGACACGCCAGCTCACTATTCGACGGGAAAGCAAGCGATTGGTTCTGGCGCTATCACAAAGTTGGACGTAATATTATTTGGCAAGAATTGTGCCAAGCCTTACGCCTCCAATATAAAGACACTCGAACGGACGTAGACTATCGTGAGATGATAAGAGACAGGAAGCAGAGAGTAAATGAAACATTCGATTCTTTTTCTGACTCCATATGTTTGTTGATAGCGGTTAACAGAGCCTATTCCAGAGGCATCACTGATAGAAATATTAAGGAGAAACCTACTACCTGATATACAACATGAAATACTCAATCTTCAAACTCCTTCCATTTCTCGGTTGAGGGAAGTTTGTAGGAAGCGAGAACTCTTCCTGGACGACTTAAATAGATGGCACTCCTCTCACCTCACAAAACAAAATCCCACACAAATGAAATCAGTAAGGAAACTGATGCCTTCGCTAACAACGAGGCAAATAGCGTTACCCTTTCAGCTGAAAATGAAATAGCTGCTATAACGTTAATCTGTTGGAACTGCTCGCAACCTGGTCACCGTTACCACACGGAGGGAAATCTATGGATCAATCATCCATAATTATTGATGTCACATTAAATAAAAATTGATATTTCTGTCCCATCAATGAATATGGATGTTTCATCAATGCTTTTTTGATAAATCACTATTGAAATGGTATCCATATAAACTATTGATAAATTCCATATAGTTTAAAAAAACAAAATTTTATATAATTTGACATCTGGTTTCAGTGAGACTCGAACCATGCTCCTCTGGCACGTTAGCCCAGTATTCTACCATTCGGCTACGGCATATTATACAATTTTTAGAAAAATGTTCAATCATAAGAAATTCAAAAAATTTTGAATTTAAAAAAACCGCTCCAACAAGTTGTAATATCATTAGAAAATCCATAGTAAAAATTGTTGAACTATTATGATTATGCGTCCCAGAAAAATTTACATTTCGTCCATATATATTAATACGCTGTCTCTACCATTATTACTATGTAGTAAATATGGATATGGATATACCGACAATAGAAATTCATATCACGACCATAGATATTGACATGCCGTTCTATCCATAAATATAAAAAATAGTACATCATATCGAAATGGTTGACATGTCATTTTACTTTTTATTGGGAGCAAATAATATTTGATAACTCGCTCATTCTGAATGAATATTGCATCAAACTCGGCGCTATCAATAGTGATATTGTCACAACATTCAATGCATTTCTCTCAGTGCAGGATTGCTTAGCTGAATGCAAAATTGTTTGTTACGGTTGCGGAAAACCAAATATGTATAAACCTACTTGCATACTCTGTACTCAACCAAAAAACATACAGGGAAGTACACGCAAACCAAACCAAGCAAACAATGTCAGCTAAATGACTCAAACTTATCTACCGGACTTGACCTATTAAAACCTCCTAAGACTATTGATCCCTTTAAACCATATCATATTCGACTCGCTGAATATCAGCAAGCGTGTCAGAAAATTTTTCCAAGCTCACCAAGATCCCCATCATTTGGAATAAAGTGCGGAAAAATCGTAAAAATTTTGTTACTTCCATCCCTGAAAAAATGGGTGACGTTCGCCCATATGCGCTGGTGCACATATTCGACAAGTCTATTTCAGGATTGTTAGATACGGGGGCATCAGTCAGCTGAGTTGTTGCACAACTAGTGAAAGAGCTCATCCGTTAGAACTGCAGACGGCCAATCACAATTCATCGTAGGATACATTGATACCGGTATAACCTTCAAGGGAGTTACTAAACCCATTACCGTCTTTATCATTCCAAGCCTCAGAGAAAGCCTCTATTTGGGTATTGACTTTTGGAAATCTTTTAACCTTCTTCCTACACCTCTGATTTGCGAGCTAGATGCAAAAGAACTTCCTAAGCATGACACTCACATAGCTCTATCAGAGGTGCAGCAAAAACAACTAGGGCTTGTTATAGACCTCTTCCCATCATTTGCTAAAGAGGGGCTGGGAAAAATCAATTTGATAACGCATGCCATTGACACTGGTGATGCCAAACCCATAAAGCAGAAGCACTTTCCAGTATCACCTGCGATTGAAAAACTGATGTACGAAGAGCTTAACCGAATGCTAGAGTTAGGCATAATAGAAAAGTCAGAGAGCGTATTGTAGTATATCAGAGCATGTCACTAACAACAGCAAAGCCACACGCCGAATGTTTGGCTGTGGAATGTAAACATTTTGCAGAGTCAACGTATTCATAATTACGTTCACTTTCTCACGCGCCCCAAATATATAAGCGGCACTAGTTATAGAGTTTCATATCGCCTTACATACGCTAGCCGCATATGTGTGAATGCGCGCGATATGTATTCTAGTAAATAAGAGTTTTAGAGTTAAGAATTATTATAAATGAGCTGAAATAATACTAAATAAACCAATTGCTGCTCGCCAAAGGCAACCAACAAAATTATTTTTATTTCATTTCCAAATACTTTATGGCGATCCTGCCTTGATACTGACGGCAAATATTGCTCTCTTAGCGATCTGCCAGATTTCAAAGGCAGGAAAACCAGGATAATAAAATTAGTATTTCATTAAATTATCCTGCCGTCCAAATTCGGCAGGAATAAAGTAACATAATTTTGAACGAGCAATTTCTTGAATCGGAACTATTGAGGAAAAACAAGAATTGTTAGCATAACAGAGGGGAAGTATCCAAATATTTAATGAATTATTGCCCGAACACGTTGTAATGGCATCCGAGGAAAAACAAGGATTGTTGGCATAACAGAAAGGAATTATCCAAAGAACTGGCTTATTAAAGGGACCACAAAGCATCAATCAACTAAATAATTAAGTATAAGAAAACATTTTTTTTTTTCAAAATTATGGCTGGCCTAACGGCCGCTTAAACTAGAAGGGCACCACCTAGTTGCCGTTTCGCATTGTTTTTTTTTTTCTAATCTGCCACATATTATTGTAAACACCAAAAAAAATATTATTGTAAAAATAAAATAATGTCAGGAGAGTCCATAAAGTCTTTTCCGGTATAGTTGAACGGGGCCTGGAAGCGACAAAAGCAATCAAAGAAGAGCAAGTCAGGCAAGGCCCTCAGCCGCTGACTTTAGAAGAGTATAGAAAAAGAAATAGAGCTCAAGTAATTGTTGAGCCACGCATTCCAGAGCCGGTAAAACATAATCGGAAAAGAGGAGGTCAAAAATATGCCAAAAGAAGGCAAATAGCCGAATTGTACCTACAAATAAATCTATGTACTAATAGAGATTTAAAGATAAAATTAAAAAGAGAGATTCAAATTTTAAGAAAACAGTCGAAGGATACAAATTTTTAAACAAACAAGTAAGGAAGTCTAAGTTCCGGTGAAACCGAACATTACATACCCAGCTGTGCACATAAAGTGGGCGTGATCGTTCACCGATTTTTCTTATTTTCTGTGGTAGTACTCTACATAAACATAACATGCCTGGTACCTAGTTTCGTAAATCTATCTCACACCGTTCTGAAGTTGTTAGCAGTCGAATTTAAAAATTGCTTGACTCATAAGTGGGCGGTGCCACGCCCACTTTCCAAAATTTTGAAAAAATTATGTAAAGAATATGAAAGTTGATGTATGTACCAAATTATATTATTATAGCGAAATCAGTTAATTAGATATGGACTTTTCAATATTTCCACCTCCTTTCAATATAACTTTTATGAAAAAGTAGGCGTGGTCGCGAAGCGATTTCGTTTATTTTCTATAGCTGAATTTACCACAACAATAGTATGGCCTCTACGAAATTTCGTTATACTAGCATAAACTGTTCTGAAGTTATTAAGAGTCAAAATTTTAAAATTTCTTCAAATATACGTGGGCGGTACCACGCCCCCTTTTCAAAAATTTTTATAAAATCGGCCTTAGAACATCTAAATCAATACATATTGCAAATTTTATCATTGTAGCTGCTTCTAATATTGAATTAACCCATTTTATACGTTTTTCGAAATTTTCGATATCGAAAAAGGGGCGTGGTTATGGTCCGATTTTACCCATTTTCAATAGCAATCTATTCTGAACCCAAATAAGTACGCATGCCAAATTTGGTGAAGATATCTCATTATTTGCTCAAGTTATCGTGTTAACGGACAGACGGACGGACGGACGGACATGGCTCAATCAAATTTTTTTTCGATCCTGATCATATTGATATATGGAAGTCTATATCTATCTCGATTCCTTTATACCTGTACAACCAACCGTTATCCTAACAAAGTTATAATACCCTGTGCACAAGTACAGCTGGGTATAAAAAAAATGTATATATATAATTTTATAGTTACTTGCAATCTATCCCCATGGATTGTGCATTGCCCGATGATCTTGACTACGAGGCAATAAACAAAATTGTAGACGAATTAGAGCGTCAAAACGAGGACATTGCTCGGAAGTCAAGGTCACGTAATAAAGGAAGCAATAGACACAATCTAAACTGGTTAAAACAATTATGGTCCTTTATAGGAATGGGTAGAGAACCGACAATGGAAGACCTTTTATATCCTTCCACTTTGGAAGAAGAACTAATTAGTTTTATAAGAAAAGTAAACCCCTAAGAAAGAACTTATGAATAAATAAAAATAAAAACTTGAACTCGAAAATGTGCTATTAATTTTTTTTTTTAAAGAAAAAAAAGAAGAGTAAGTAAAGACCATTTCCATTTGTATATCTGATTCTTAATATGGGGGGAAAAACTTCTAAAGTAGATACTCGGAAGGATTGGTATTTTGTAAGTGGCTGCCGGGCGAAGAGACCTAGTCTCCGCTCCAGACTCCTCCACTTTACGGTTCTCCCTAGCTGGACGAAGAGGCCATGTCTCCGTTCCAGAATCCGATGCGTAGAGCGAGATAGAGTCGTCCATCCGTTCCTGCGGTGATTCTAATTCTTCACTTAGCTGTTGACTCCATGGCTTACTGCGGGCTTCACTTAGCAGTTGATTGTCATCAACTTGCGTTATGTGGAGCGTAGAGTGGTGCTTTTTGGCGCAATATCTGCATCGTCCGTGACTTGGGCAGACGTCGGAACGGTGATCCATCCCCAAGCAGTTGCCGCAGAAGCGTCCGCGGATTGCTTCGTATAAACGCTGCTCGGGTTGCATGGACCTAAATACGCGGCATAGGCGGATCGGGTGTGGTTGGGAGCATAAGCGACAGTCGATGGTATACCGATGGGAGTTTTCGGCAGCGTGGCGATGCATGGCGGCAAATCGACCCATTTTTTCTGAAATAAGTAAAAATTGTAATGCAATAAAAAAACTCCCTTCGACTTTTAAATTTTTTAAGTTCATTTTTATAAAAGTTTTCTTTTTTAGTTATATCGAAAGCAATATTAAAAAAATTAAAATGTTTTGTTGGGAAAAACTAAAAACACTTTCAGGAACTACATAAGATGCAGTTTATAAGATACACAATGAAAAACAGCTAAGTTTTAACAATGTGAGTTGCAGAGTGATTGAGCATAACTTGCTTATAGCTTTCAAAATTTAAAGTGGACACATAAAAAAAGTCGGAACTACGCCCCACCCTTGTTAATTCTGGATCGACGTACTTGGTCAGCTGCGATATATCGGGTCATAGGTCATAAGTTAAATATACGTGTTTAAACGAAACATGGCAAATGGAAAACCTCAAAGTTGAAGCAAGGTTGAAATTTTGCAAACTCTCTAATTTTGCTTGCTTTGACAATCAGATGTGGATGATTTTGCTTTAATTTAAGAAATAAAATTTGGAAGAAATAATAATAAATTTTTCTCTATTAAATTAATAAATTTGCCAAAACACTCTGAGTGCAAATAAATAAATAACGAAAACAAATGAATAAAAGAGAAGCGTCAAAGCGTTCATTGTGGCATACCTCTGAGGTTGAGGTTGTAAATGTCAGGCGAGGTTAAAAAAGCTTTATATAATTGACCCTTTAGAATTAGCGTCTTGCATTGATAACTTCCTGAAAAACAATATTTTTTGTGAATACCCTTCCATCGTTGGCTAGGTGACCTTGATTATTATGTTCGCTAACATAAAACTTCAAGCTGTCAAACGACCTAACTCTGCTTGCAGCCACATACAACTGCCCATGGGTAAATACAGGGCGCTTCAACAATATCCCGACCTTTTCAAAGGTTTGACCTTGAGACTTGTTGATAGTCATTGCAAAGGACGGTATTATTGGGAACTGAGTCCGTTGAAAACTAAACGGTAGTATGGTTCCAGAGTAGGTTAATTTTATTCGTGGAAAAAGAATTCGTTTCCCTTTTGAATATCCCGTTAAAACTTCACAATCAATAGCATTGTTATGAAGGCCCTTAACCCTCATTCGTGTACCGTTCACTAAGGCTTCTTTTGTATTTAAATTTCTAATAAGAAGCACAACACAGTTAAGTTTGAGTGAAAGTTTGTGGGGTGGTAAACCGCTAATATTTAGAGAATTATGAAACTCTGTGGGATAATTATTGACCTCTCTTTCATCGTCGCAAATAACCTTATCAAAACTATTAAATGTTTTAAAAGCGCCTGGTATACATTAGGCATCGTACGAACTATACAGAAAATTAGGGAGAGTTAAGGATGTAGACTGCGAGGTGGAAACATCTGCAGATAAACTACAAGCAATTAGGAATAAGATTATGCAAGAGCTGAGGTTGGCCCACGAACGCAGTAAAAAGGTGTATAATACTAGGAGTAGGGATGTGTCGTTTAAAATTGGACAAATGGTATACCGCCAAAATTTCAAACAGAGTTCACAAATCGATAATTATGATCCCAAACTTGCCCCAAAGCAAGTGAAATGCGTTGTGTTAAAAGCAATCGGGAACTCTATGTATGAACTCGGTGATGTTAATGGAAAGAAAATCGGGGTATACCATGCTAAAGACATATTTGTGGCATGATGTTAATATATGTTGCATGTTACATGTTGCATGTTTTGTAATCACTTTTGTACCTGAAAATTTGACCTTAGGAAATTGACTAAAATTTTTTTATTTTTTTTTTATAATTATTTTTGTAATTATTTTAGGTTTTATTGACCTACTAATGTAATTATACAATTTTTGATTTGACCATTTTTTTTGATTATAAATTTCAGACTTGACAAATTTTTACATCTACATACTTGCAGCTTGACCAATTTTTTTTCGATCTGTGATATAGTTTTAGGTTTACCCTGTGATATAGAATTAAGATACCCATCTGTGATAACGTAGGTTAAGTTTGTTTAAACCCCAGTGATAATAGATTTAGTTTTTTGATAACTTTTTTAATTTGTGTGTCACAATTAATGCTTAGTGTAATACATGTTGTAGTAGATGTTGGGTAAGAAACGAACTTGAAGCCCGGCATTAGATCGTGGGTCGAGGCCACACGTTAGCCCTATACGTATAAACCAACCCAAGGCTGCGTTATGAATTTCTTTTACGCACACGCTCCATGGTGAAGGCACCATCGGCGGATGCGAGCCTGTAACGACAGCCTTTGAAGATTTCTCTGACTACGCGCAAGCGAGTATATGAGCAGAAGTATGGGCAACCGCTAACCGAACTCCCTTATTCGTTTTTACGATATTTGCATAGCGGATGGATAATGGTGTGAGTGGGTTAAAATGTTAAATATACGTGCCGCTTAAGTGACGGCGGCCGCCGTGGTGTAGCGGTTAAGTGTTCGGCCTTCTACACCAAGTCGTGGCGGTTAGATGCGCGGCAAAAGTAAAATCAAAAATTATTTAGAAAAAGAATTTTTCTAAACGGGGTCGCCCCTCGGCAGTAGTTTGGCAAACTCTCCGGGTGTATTTCTGCCATGAGAAGCTTCTCAGCAAAAAATTCATTTGCTTTGCAAGTGCCGTTCGGAGTCGGCAAAAAACTGTAGCTCCCGCCAACTTGTAGGAAAACTCAAAAGCAACACACCACAAGTTGGAAAGAGAAGCTCGGCTAAAAATCTCGTTAGAGGTTATGATAACCTGTTGGTATATCGCCGCCATTAGTTTTTTTTTTTTTTAAGTGTCGAACGCGGATTGGTTTGACCAAAGCAGGCAGGCAATTCGTGCCGTACGATGTCCGAAATGCCGCAAGGACAATGGTGTATAAAAAGGGATTCCGCTGATCGACAGAGCAAAATTGGAAAAGTCGCGGTCTTGATCGAGTGCCAAAGTGTAAAAAAAAGTTTAAGTTTAAAGTGCGTTTTCACCTTAAAGTGTAGGTGCGCGTGTGAAAAAAAAGTATATTATTGCAAGTGCGGTTTCACGTTGAAGTATACGCGAGCGTAAAATAAATTAGTGGATCACTGATACCAGGGAATCTTCCCTAGGTATCTGACCAGCGCCAGGAGAGCCGCCGCCCCAGGGCGAGAAAATCCCTTCAAGCAATCTGCAGAGTCACCGCTCACGAAGCCAACCGAAGGCCGCGACATTTAAATTCATAAACACTTTCCAACAAAATACATAAAACCACACACAAATTCACACATAGAAAAACACTGGAAAACAACAACAAACGATCATATCACACGTGCACATATATAGCACTGAAAATCTTGGAAGGAATTTTACTTGGCTAAAAGGCAGAATTTGGGACAAAAACCAATTTTGGAAACCAGGCTAAAAATTATATAGACACGCACACTCACTCACTCACACAAAACACAGGGAATCGACATCATACCAACATTTAATATCATACCGGCACGTCAAACACTACAAAAGAGGGTAGAACACAACATTTTTCCATTACAACACAGCATCAGTATGAGCAACATTCCTAATTGCCACAGCAACATGTACAGAATTTGGCCAAGATTATCAGCAACATAAATATCTACTTGGCAACATCGACTCTGAAACATTCAATCACCACTCATATACACGGCGACACAAAACATAGCACTAACACAGAAACACCGCAGAGAGGTGAGAGAGAGAGAGTAAGTAAACTCGGCTCAGCGACAGCTGCTCACCAACTTTGAAGTTTTACCACTACCACCATCACACACACTTTGGTATATTTAAAAGGGTGCATTACCCAACTAACCTTTTTGAAAAAAACTTTCAAACTTTGGAATTTTGAATTGTTAAATTTTTACATTTATGAATTTATTTACATATTTATTTTACTAGTTTTATAAGTTAGTGAGTAGAAGTTCGATTGTATTTTGAATTTTTCTTACCTTTAGTTTCTTGGTCTTTTTGTTTTGATACAATTTTTTTATTGTGCCGACTCCGGCTAAGGCATATGCGTAGGCACTGAAGTGCACGCTGCCACTGCTAAAAATTTAATTTTCAATCTATTTGAAAAAAAAAAGAATTTATTTTGCATATTTTTTTAAATTTTTTTTTAAACCTTTTTTTATTATAATTTTTATTCCTTTTGGCGCTTTTTTTTTAGACCTCGCCTAGATCCCTACCAAATTTCACTTTTTGTTTTCGAGACATTGTCGTCAAAAATGTGATAGATTTTTTTTTTTCAGGATTTCGCTTACACTTTCTCTTTTCATGTTTGCATTTTTTATTTTTTTGACCCCCCCCCCCCCCTGCGGTCGCTTTTTTTTACCTTTTTTCAATTTTTATTTCCAATCTACATTATTCAGATTCTATCGTCACTCACCACTTTTAATGTTTGAATCACTTTTTAATTCGATTCCGCGATTGTATTTTTTTACTTAACTTAATAATTGAAGCGCCGCGAGATTTTTTTTTGTATACGTAAATTATTTTTTAGCATATGCACAAAATAATGCATATGCACCGAACCGCGTTGTTAAACTAAAACCCAAAAGACAATTGTTCTTAAAAATTAGCCTTGACCACGGTCAAGCGGTCAAAGACCTCTAACTGAACCACTGTCTTTAATATAGCACTGTGTATGTTGTTTGTTTTTTTTTTCTCATTTCTTTTCAGCTCGCAACGTCACTTTGGTACCAACGTGGACTGTAAAGCGAGGTGAGTGTTTTGCAGAGGAAAAATAATATACACACACACACACATACACATACCTTCATAAATATATTGTTAGATCTTTTTTTACTCAGAGCGAGAATGCTCATACACACATAAATGTAGTTACCAATTTATCTGAGTGAGACCTTATACACATATATATATATAGTTTGTTTACAAATTGTATAGAGAGGGAGCGCACATACTTCCATACATATTTAATTATATTTAAATGTGTGCCTGTGCAAAAATAACTAGATACACATTAGGCTGGTTGAATTCTAAGAATTTTTTGAAGTTGTCAGTCGCCATTAAAATTTTGAATATCCTTTAAGTGTTAGGATTAGAAAATAATTAATAGTAATTTTTATAATAAGAATAAATTTTCAATTAGCGTAAGGGTTTATTTCTATCTTTGAATAATTGTTAATTATTGTAATTGTAAATTCCAAAGAAAATTGTCTTTGAAGTTTATGGGTTGAAGATTTTCTTTGCTTTAGTTACTTGAGTCCATAACATGTCTGACTAAAGACATATATTTGTTGGTGCAGGTGTTGCCCTCGTGGCAACCGATGGTAAGTTGGAGTAGTTGAGGCAGGTATGAAAAGCGAGTAAGTACACATAGACGGACATTAGCCAGGTTTAAGGGGACTCTACTCGGGAAGCGGAGCCATAGTAGAGTCCAAAGGCTGTTCACATCTCGTGAACAGGAGGGGTGGGAAGGCTCCACCTGACTCGGACAGGTTTTCTCCCGCTTTTTCTATATCACTATTTCCTTTTTTTTGCATATATTCTTTCCCCAGGCATGAACTCTAATTTTGCTTCGCAACTGTTGGGAAAGGAGAAGTGGCAAGAACTGCGCCCCGATGCCGACGAGCCTCAGCCGGGCTACAACCATGCCGACCCGCCACTCCTCCTCTCCCGCACCAGGCAGTTACGTAACAATGGCGCCCAACGGTAATTTCAATTTTTTTTTACTTTCTAATTTTCATTTTCTCATACTTTCTTTTACTTTCCTTTATACTATTTTCAGTTTTCCTATCTCTTTCACTTTCGTAAACTTTTCCTTCTCACGGACAGAGTTGGGGTCACGAGGGCAACATCACTTGTTGCAAGCAACGAGCGATATGTGCCTGAGTGACAAGACAGTGGGGGGAGTGCTGACGGTGATTTCTGAGTTCCTTTTAAGAACTCCAACGTTTGATAAAAGTGGTATCAGAAGTCATCGGCAGTACTTTATGACGACATTCTTTGTCTTTGTTTTTGTTGCATGCAACATTAGCTGCCATACGTATGGTCCAGCACCGTACGTATGTGAGGTTTTTGTGTGTCTGCAGGGGGTAAAGTAGATTAATAGGGTAAAGGGAGAATTGTGGCAACCACATCTTGAGCCAGCCTTAAGACGCTGTCGTGCCACATTCCATAGTTAAGTGGGGATTAGCTGACTTTGACCTTGGACAGAATTATTCATACTTTCCTCAACTACCCACAGAGTCCATCGGGCGAGGACAACACCAAATGCACCAACAGCACCACGATATATTTTTGAAAGTTTTTACTGTGACAGTTTATTCAAATCCTAAAAACTTTTTTTATAATTTTTATTATGATCTTTAATTTCCATATCTTTAGATTTTTTTTCCTAATTTTTTACTTTTACTAGCAAAAGTAAAATATTTATTTTCTTTTGCTACATACATATTTTTATTTATTTTTTTACCTGAAGAAAGTGTTTTGGATTTTTTTGATATCAAACCTAAATATTTCAGGCTAATTATTTTTGGAATCTTGTTGTTTTAGATAAACACGTTTAAATACACACAACTATAGAATTTTTGAAGTTTATCTTTAGAAAGTTTTTTTTTACATACATATATCTACATAATTGAGAAATTTTCATTTGGATTTTGAATTATATACCCATTATCTTTTGAGGCTCATTTATATACATATCCTACATTGATACCCATATTTATCGTATACATGCTGTATACGTTGTTGTTTTTGAATTGTTTCATATCTTTTTATATATGTATATAGTTTATTTCAATTGTTTTTCCTGAATTGAGAAATAAACCCATAGTTGAAATATCTAGTGGAATCCACCTGTTTTTACTTTCCACACCTCGTACGTTTCCGTGTTTTCGCGGCAGTTTTTTTCTCTCAACTTAAAAAAATTCACGATACGCTTTGGTGGTCAGATTGCGGACTCCCTTTGTAAACACATCCCATTAGTATATGGACAAGTCTGCAAACCAGGGAGCTATTCCAAAGAGGGTTCTAGATTTGTTAAGAGGTAACAGGCCAATAACGCGTAGCCTAGCTCGGGATCTAAGAAACGAGGTAGTAGGGTCTCTATTCAACCAGATAGACACCGGAATCGAATTACCATCCGACTTCGTCCCGATAGAGCTTTTGAATCGTTGCACCTCTAGGGTTTTTGGGCAGGGGTGTACAATCAAGGAGACGGTTACTTTAAACGCGGCGGACAATTCCCTCAGTTTTTCGAAGAAATTGGACCAGTTGTGTGAGATGTCAGAGTCAGAGGAAGGAGCTGTTGGCGGGGAGTATCAAGACCCTACGATACCAGCTGCAGCAACGAGCGAGAACAGACGTCCGGCAACTGTGGATCAGCGGATCGACCATCTGGCATGTATGATGGAGGTGATGATGCAGCAGAACGCTGAGATGAATCATCACATGGGCGAAGTGCGAAAGGTAAGAGCGGATATATCCACCCTTAGCAATCGGGTCGCTCATGTGGAAACGTCTATGCGCGCTGCTGTTGCATCAGCTCCTCCACCAAACACGTCCACGCCTGCACAGGATAGAGATGCCACAGCCAACCGCCACAGCACTGGGAACCACACAGATGCAGTCCACAGCCATTCCAGCTATTCGGGGCGAAAGAAGGTCGATCTAGATAAGTGGCACCTTAAATTCGACGGGTCGACAAAGGGTATGACGGTGGAGAGTTTTGTTTTCAGGTTAGAGCGAATGAGGGTCCAATACCAGTTATCTTACCAGCAACTGTTTTCTGATTTCCACTGCTTAGTGACAGGGCCAGCTCTCAAGTGGTATTGGCAGGTACTGGAAGATCACGCCGACGATGAGTCCTTCGACTATTTCGGGCTAAAGAGAGAAATTTTGTCGCAGTTTCAGTCGGCAGAGTCGGATTACGAGGTGATCCGAGAGATTATGGAGCGGAAGCAGCAGCCCCAAGAGAGTTTCGACGAGTTCTACGCCGACGTCCACGATCTCACGTTCCGACTGGGGCAAAGAATCCCGGAGAAAGAGCTGGTCAAAATTATAAAGGGCAACCTGAAACCGTACCTGGCAAATCTAACTTTTGCCGCAAAAACAGAAACTTTGGCGGAATTAAAGCTAGAGTGTAAGAGGGCAGGGAAATTAATTAAAGAAAATAGGTCTAGGGCGAAGTAGGAGTGAGTAGTGAGGTTTGGGCAGATGTTCAGGAGAATTATTTTAGTGTGGGAGCGTTCAGTAGGGGCAATAAGAATGTTAGTGTTAGTAGGAATGTGTCTCGTGCCCCTGTCACCCAAAATCCTCCTCCGAAACCCACCATTCCAACCAATTATCCTAGTCCTGTTGCAAGTTCTTCGTCCAATGTCCATTGTCAAATGTTACTCCTGTCCAAAACCAAATGTTTTGTCCGTCCCCGTTTCACCTTATGTTGTGTTATGCTTGTGGCATGTCGGTGGATTTTTATACTAAGAACCCGGCAGAAGCAGCAAAAGACACAAAGTGTAAGTCTAATTTCCATTTTATGAGCTGTTTTGCGTGTGGTGGTGATTCGTCTTTTTGTGTATTTAAGCCAAAGGCGGGAAACCGGGCGTTGGCAGAGATGTCCGGGAGCTCTGCCTCAAACCAGGATCGCCCGGAGAAATCGCAGAAAATAGGAAGATAGAAATTTTAAAGAGGGATAAAGAAATAGAGAAGAAGGAAACAGTAGAAGAAAAGAAAAGAGTCGAGTTAAATAGAGATAGTTTGCATGTTAGAAAATTAAGGTACGAAGAAGCCAGAAGGCGGATATTCTGTGAGGAAATCAGCGCCAAAAAGAGGAAGAAAAATTTTGAAAAGATAGGGAAAATGAGGGAAAAGCAGAAGTTATTTAAAAGAATTAAGAAAAAGATAATTTCGACGATAGTTACGGTGCAGGGCGACAACAGTTTGTTCACTAAAACGGAGATCGGTGGACGCGAGGTGCTCGCGCTCTTAGATTCAGGGGCCGGGGCCAGCTGCTTAGGGAAAAATGCCCATAAACTTCTCGAAGGTAAAGAAAGTCTGATTCTGCCGATACAGGGTCAAAGTGTGAAAACTGCTAATGGGGGTGAAACCGCGGTTAGCGGAGTAGTGACTCTTCCAGTGCTCTGGGACAATACCACTCTAGAGCTGGAATTTCTAATAGTGCCGGGGTTGCAGCAGGAGGTCTATCTGGGGATCGATTTCTGGAAAGCCTTCCAGCTTAATGTAGTCAGTAGGAGGCCCCAAATCAACTCAAAGGCTAATGTCGTGTCAGAGCTCGTGCCTGCCGAGGGTGACTTGTCATTTGACGCGGTGCAACACGAACTGAGCCACGAAAAAACTGTAGCGCTAGAACGAGTAAAAGCACAGTTTCCTTCGTTTGCAGTACTTTGGTTGGGAAAAACCGACGTAGAAGAGCACATCATCGAGGTAACAGACGAACACCTTCCAGTAAAGCAGCGCCACTACCCTATTTCTCCGGCAATACAAAAGTTAATCTTCGCAGAGCTGGATCGGATGTTGGAAATGGGCGTAATAGAAGAGAGCAACAGTTGCTGGAATTCCCCCGTATCTCTAGTCATCAAAGGAACCAAAAATCGTTTATGTTTGGACGCCCGAAAATTAAATGATCGAACCATCAAAGACGCTTACCCACTCCCTCATATCGATGGTATTCTAAGTCGGCTTCAGAATACCAGGTACATATCTGCCATTGATTTAAAAGACGCGTTTTGGCAGATACCTTTAGAGCGAAAGTCCAGGGAGAAAACTGCTTTCACTGTACCTGGTAGACCTTTGTACCATTTCACAGTCATGCCGTTTGGACTGTGCAACGCGGCACAACGTATGTGTCGTTTAATGGACAAGGTCATCCCCGCTTCGCTTCGTGATTCTGTGTTTGTTTATTTAGATGATTTGCTTGTTTGTTCTGAGAGTTTTTCGTCCTATTTGGATTTGTTGTCCCGTGTTGCAAAATGTCTTCGTGATGCAAAATTTACGATAAACGTTGAAAAGAGTAAGTTCTGTTTTAAAGAGGTGCGTTATTTAGGGTATGTTGTAGGCGATGGGTGTATCCGTACGGATCTAAATAAGGTGGCAGCAATGCGAGACTTCCCCGAACCCCGAACCCCGAAGCAACTCAGGCGGTTCCTAGGGATGACAGGCTGGTACCGTAGATTCATACAGGATTACGCGACTATTGCAGCACCACTGCACGACTGCCTCACAAAAGACAAAATAAAATCTTTTAAAATGACGGACAAGCAATGCAAGCATTCAATTGTTTAAAACAGAAACTCATTTCTGCGCCGGTGTTAATCCATCCGGATTTCAATAAACACTTTTATGAGCAATGTGACGCATCAACGGACGGAGTTGGAGGTGTACTCTTCCAACTAGACGAGGACGGAAACGAACGACCGATTGCCTACGTATCAGCAAAATTAAATAAAGCTCAAAGAAACTACAGTATCACAGAGTTAGAGTGTTACGCAGCGGTCCTGAGTATAAAGAGGGTCCGGCCTTACATTGAGGGATTGCCCTTTACGGTGATAACAGACCATGCCAGCTTGAAGTGGTTGATGGGTCAGAAGGACTTATCTGATCGGCTGGCAAGGTGGAGTTTGAAGTTGCAAGGATACAACTTTGATATCCAACACCGTAAAGGCGCCCAAAATGTAGTGCCGGACGCTTTATCCAGGGCCGAAATGAATGAAATTTTGTTAAGCGACAGGGTCCTTGATGTCGATATAAGCTCACCATGCTTTAAATCGACAGAGTATCAAGAACTCATAGACACCGTGACATCACATCAAGACAAACTGCCCGAAATGTGCGTATCAGACGGGTATGTTTATAGACGGACGCAATTCGACAGGGGGGAAGGGCTTCAAGGAGACCATGCCTGGAAACTCTGGGTTCCGACTGAACTGCGTTCAGGGTTGGTGGAAGCGTCGCATTGCTCGCCTTCTCCAGGTCATGGGGGGATTTATAAAACCCTTGCACGTATCCGCGAAAGGTATTATTGGCCAGGACTTGTGGCTGACGTGCAAAATTATGATAAAGGTTGCGATATTTGTAAAGGCAATAAAACACAAAATGCTTTCCACAAACCGTTGATGGGAAAACAACATATTACTGAACGCCCTTTTCGACGTTTATTTATCGATTTTATGGGTCCATACCCACGTACGTGTGATGGTAATGTTTATGTGTTTGTATGTTTAGATCATTTCTCGAAATTTGTGTTTTTGAAACCCATGCGTAAGGCAACCTCAGCTGAAGTAGTTAAATTTTTAGAAAAAGAAGTTTTCCATATATTCGGAGTGCCAGAGTACGTACACTCTGACAATGGCAAACAGTTCGTGTCAGAACTGTTCACGTCATTTTTGGCAAAATATGGTACGACGCATATAAGGACGGCCTTCTACTCGCCACAAGGCAATGCCGCTGAAAAGGTCAATCGATCGATTTTACAAATAGTTAGGTCCTACGTAGGAGAGAATCAAAAGAACTGGGACAAACACATTAGTGACGCTGCATTCGCTCTAAGAAGTGTGACCCATTCAGCAATTAACACATCCCCATATTTTGCTCTGTTTGGTATGCCAATGGTGCAACATGGGGCATCGTACGAACTATACAGAAAATTAGGGACAGTTAAGGATGTAGACTGCGAGGTGGAAACATCTGCAGATAAACTACAAGCAATTAGGAATAAGATTATGCAAGAGCTGAGGTTGGCCCACGAACGCAGTAAAAAGGTGTATAATACTAGGAGTAGGGATGTGTCGTTTAAAATTGGACAAATGGTATACCGCCGAAATTTCAAACAGAGTTCACAAATCGATAATTATAATCCCAAACTTGCCCCAAAGCAAGTGAAATGCGTTGTGTTAAAAGCAATCGGGAACTCTATGTATGAACTCGGTGATGTTAATGGAAAGAAAATCGGGGTATACCATGCTAAAGACATATTTGTGGCATGATGTTAATATACGTTGCATGTTACATGTTGCATGTTTTGTAATCACTTTTGTACCTGAAAATTTGACCTTAGAAAATTGACTAAAATTTTTTTATTTTTTTTTTGTAATAATTTTTGTAATTATTTTAGGTTTTATTAACCTACTAATGTAATTATTCAATTTTTGACTTGACCATTTTTTTGGATTATAAATTTCAGACTTGACAAATTTTTACATTTACATACCTGCAACTTGACCAATTTTTGGTTAAGATGCCCATCTGTGATAACGTAGGTTAAGTTTGTTTAAACCCCAGTGATAATAGATTTAGTTTTTTTGATAACTTTTTTAATTTGTGTGTCACAATTAATGCTTAGTGTAATACATGTTGTAGTAGATGTTGGGTAAGAAGCGAACTTGATGCCCGGCATTAGATCGTGGGTCGAGGCCACACGTTAGCCCTATACGTACAAACCAACCCAAGGCTGCGTTATGAATTTCTTTTACGCACACGCTCCATGGTGCAGGCACCATCGGCGGATGCGAGGCTGTAACAACAGCCTTTGAAGATTTCTCTGACTACGCGCAAGCGGGTATATGAGCAGAAGTATGGGCAACCGCTAACCGAACTCCCTTATTCGTTTTTACGATATTTGCATAGCGGATGGTTAATGGTGTGAGTGGGTTAAAATGTTAAATATACGTGCCGCTTAAGTGACGGCGGCCGCCGTGGTGTAGCGGTTAAGTGTTCGGCCTTCTACACCAAGTCGTGGCGGTTCGATGCGCGGCAAAAGTAAAATCAAAAATTATTTAGAAAAAGAATTTTTCTAAACGGGGTCGTCCCTCGGCAGTACTTTGGCAAACTCTCCGGGTGTATTTCTGCCATGAGAAGCTTCTCAGCAAAAAAGCAAAAAATTCATTTGCTTTGCAAGTGCCGTTCGGAGTCGGCAAAAAACTGTAGCTCCCGCCAACTTGTAGGAAAACTCAAAAGCAACACACCACAAGTTGGAAAGAGAAGCTCGGCTAAAAATCTCGTTAGAGGTTATGAAAACCTGTTGGTATATCGCCGCCATTAGTTTTTTTTTTTTTTTAGTGTCGAACGCGGATTGGTTTGACCAAAGCAGGCAGGCAATTCGTGCCGTACGATGTCCGAAATGCCGCAAGGACAATGGTGTATAAAAAGGGGTTCCGCTGATCGACAGATCAAAATTGGAAAAGTCGCGGTCTTGATCGAGTGCCAAAGTGTAAAAAAAAAAGTTTAAGTTTAAAGTGCGTTTTCACCTTAAAGTGTAGGTGCGCGTGTGAAAAAAAAGTATATTTTTGCAAGTGCGGTTTCACGTTGAAGTATACGCGAGCGTAAAATAAATTAGTGAATCACTGATACCAGGGAATCTTCCCTAGGTATCTGACCAGCGCCAGGAGAGCCGCCGCCCCAGGGCGAGAAAATCCCTTCAAGCAATCTGCAGAGTCACCGCTCACGAAGCCAACCGAAGGCCGCGACATTTAAATACATAAACACTCGCCAACAAAATACATAAAACCACACACAAATTCACACATAGAAAAACACGGAAAACAACAACAAACGATCATATCACACGTGCACATATATAGCACTGAAAATCTTGGAAGGAATTTTACTTGGCCAAAATACAGAATTTGGGCCAAAAACCAATTTTGGAAACCAGACTAAAAATTATATAGACACGCACACACACTCATTCACACAAAACACAGGGAATCGACATCATACCAACATTTAATATCATTGTGTATCAATATCAAGTGTGAACTCTTCTTTTGACAACACACATTAAAATGTCGGTTTGTTTACATCCTGCACATATTAAAATGTCGCCAGCACCGAATAACAGAAAAGCAAATGGCGTTGTTTAACATCCTGCACACATCAACATGGCGGTCTCCTATCTTTTACCTAATGGTAGAAAGAGATGGGAAGATGGAAAGAAGTGAGACAAAAAAGGAAATTAAAAACTGGTGACTAAACTCTCTTTGAAGTTTTCACCACTATGTCTATGATATCACACTTGTTATTAACCACAATCTCAAACAGGTGTTAAACTCATTTTGGAATTTTGACGTCTATGCAGAAGAGTTTACACTTGGTATTGATACACAATGTTTAATATCATACCGGCACGTCAAACACTACAAAAGAGGGTAGAACACAACATTTTTCCATTACAACACAGCATCAGTATGAGCAACATTCCTAATTGCCACAGCAACATGTACAGAATTTGGGCAAGATTATCAGCAACATAAATATCTACTTGGCAACATCGACTCTGAAACATTCACTCACCACACATATACACGGCGACACAAAACATAGCACTAACACAGAAACACCGCAGAGAGGTGAGAGAGAGAGAGTAAGTAAGCTCGGCTCAGCGACAGCTGCTCACCAACTTTGAAGTTTTACCACTACCACCATCACATACACTTTGGTACATTTAAAAGGGTGCATTACCCAACTAACCTTTTTGAAAAAAAACTTTCAAACTTTGGAATTTTGAATTGTTAAATTTTTACATTTATGAATTTATTTACATATTTATTTTACTAGTCTTATAAGTTAGTGAGTAGAAGTTCGATTGTATTTTGAATTTTTCTTACCTTTAGTTTCTTGGTCTTTTTTTTATACAATTTTTTATTGTGCCGACTCCGGCTAAGGCATATGCGTAGGCACTGAAGTGCACGCTGCCACTGCTAAAAATTTAATTTTCAATCTATTTGAAAAAAAAGGATTTATTTTGCATATTTTTTTTTATTTTTTTTAAACCTTTTTTTATTATAATTTTTATTCCTTTTGGCGCTTTCTTTTTAGACCTCGCCTAGATCCCAACTAAATTTCACTTTTTGTTTTCGAGACATTGTCGTCAAAAATGTGATAGATTTTTTTTTTCAGGATTTCGCTTACACTTTCTCCTTTCATGTTTGCTTTTTTCTTTTTTTTTACCCCTGCGGTCGTTTTTTTTTACCTTTTTTAATTTTTATTTCCAATCTACATTATTCAGATTCTATCGTCACTCACCACTTTTAATGTTTTAATCACTTTTTAATTCGATTCCGCGATTGTATTTTTTTACTTAACTTAATAATTGAAGCGCCGCGAGATTTTTTTTTGTATACGTAAATTATTTTTTAGCATATGCACAAAATAATGCATATGCACCGAACCGCGTGTCAAGCGGTCAAAGACCTATAACTGAACCACTGTCTTTAATATAGCCCTGTGTATGTTGTTTTTTTTTTTTCTCATTTCTTTTCAGCTCGCAACGTCACTTTGGTACCAACGTGGACTGTAAAGCGAGGTGAGTGTTTTGCAGAGGAAAAATAATATACACACACACACACATACACATACCTTCATATATATATTGTTAGATCTTTTTTTACTCAGAGCGAGAATGCTCATGCACACATAAATGTAGTTACCAATTTATCTGAGTGAGACCTCATACACATATATATATATAGTTTGTTTACAAATTTTAGAGAGAGGGAGCGCACATACTTCCATACATATTTAATTATATTTAAATGTGTGCCTGTGCACAAATAACTAGATACACATTAGGCTGGTTGAATTCTAAGATTTTTTTGAAGTTGTCAGTCGCCATTAAAATTTTGAATATCCTTTAAGTGTTAGGATTAGAAAATAATTAATAGTAATTTTTGTAATAAGTATAAATTTTCAATTAGCGTAAGGGTTTATTTCTATCTTTGAATAATTTTTAATAAAAGTTGTTAATTATTGTAATTGTAAATTCCAAAGAAAATTGTCTTTGAAGTTTATGGGTTGAAGATTTTCTTTGCTTTAGTTACTTGAGTACATAACATGTCTGACTAAAGACATATATTTGTTGGTGCAGGTGTTGCCCTCGTGGCAACCGATGGTAAGTTGGAGTAGTTGAGGCAGGTATGAAAAGCGAGTAAGTACACATAGACGGACATTAGCCAGGTTTAAGGGGACTCTACTCGGGAAGCGGAGCCATAGTAGAGTCCAAAGGCTGTTCACATCTCGTGAACAGGAGGGGTGGGAAGGCTCCACCTGACTCGGACAGGGTTTTCTCCCGCTTTTTCTATATCACTATTTCCTTTTTTTTGCATATATTCTTTCCCCAGGCATGAACTCTAATTTTGCTTCGCAACTGTTGGGAAAGGAGAAGTGGCAAGAACTGCGCCCCAATGCCGACGAGCCTCAGCCGGGCTACAACCATGCCGACCCGCCACTCCTCCTCTTCCGCACCAGGAAGTTACGTAACACGTGTTATGTGATGTTGTAAGACAATTTATGCAATACCGATGAGGCCGGGCCGACTCATATCGCTCATCTGGTGTCATCGCCAAGAACGCCCGACAATACCTCAACGAGTGTCTCTGGCAGCACAGACGACACGTGGTTACTGTAATGAGAGAGAAAAAAGAGAACAAGGGGAAAACGAAAAACGTTATTAGTTATGAGTTGTGATGGAGAGGAAATTGGGAGTAATGAACAGAGCCTTAGACTGCAAGAGAGTACTTTAGACTATGGAGGTGATAGTAAACAAAGTTTCGTAATGTTACGTGTAATAATCCCGGCTTGAGTGCGGGTATCCACCGGCTCGAAGGACCATGTATAATTTTGACCGACTATGCGGGCAAGTAAGGAGGACTATTTCCGGTTAACTAAAACACTCGCGCTGTATTTAATTTTAAATATAAATATATACCCTATAGGTAACTTTATTAAAATTCACTTTATAAACTTAAAAGGAAATGGGGTGAGTAAACTTGGGGGTATTTTATTACATTTAAGCACGTTTATATTAGTTCATTTTGGTGTGATACGATGGTACCGTAATAGCGGTGGTTTTTCTCGTTAAAGGTATATAATTTTTTAGAATATAAATAGTACACAATTGTTCATATATATGTATGTATTTGTTAATATACCGTATGGTATGATTTAAGGCTTAATTATACATCGATATCGATAAAGCCATATGCATAACGCTAATCAGCTGTTCCAACCAAACTTATGGAAATCAATGTAAACGATTAGTGATGCTATAACATAACGCTAAAGCTACGTTTACACTGCACCAAATGCGTCACTTTTGGCCAAGTTTCTTCGAGACCGTTCATCCGCAGATTGAATTTGATCACCAAATTAGGTCAAATTAAATTAAATTCATCTAATTTGGCAAACAAATTTATTCTGCGGACAAACATTTTCGAAATAACGTCGCCAAATGCGACGCATTTGGTGCAGTGTAAATGTATCATAACGCGTGTACATTGATTTCCAATGGCTGGTTGGAACAGCTGATTAACGTTATGGGTATGGCGTTAGCGATAACGATGTATAATTAAGCTTTTATTATTAAAACGATTGCGCGAACTTGACGCGACGATATCTGTCATAGTACTGGAATATCAGTTCGAAAACAAACGTACATAAGTTGAATGTTGAGTTGTTCAAAAGTCGGCTGGCTGCCAACTTTGTTGCATGCAATTTTGCAAGACCCGTTTACACGAGTAAATTTTCAGATTCAAAAAGAAATTGTAGGAAAAATCGATTAATGTAAATGCCCTTTTAGTTATAAATGATCTATGGCTGTCAGTCAATTGGTTTATCTTCTCGTCAGAGTAAAATGAGGTGAACAAATTTCCTCTGGTGTACAAAAATTTTCCATTTCGCTGTGCCAAACGAAAAGGTAAATTATGACAGTAGTAAGTTTTGACGTATGGAAAAAGCACGTGCTAAAGCAAATATTCTGTGAATAAATTTTTAATTCACGTGTTTTTCATGCATTTATATCGCGCATTATATTGGCCCGTAATCATAGTCGTTGCTTAACACGCGTATTAGTTAATATCTTCGCGGAATTTAAAGGAATTTAAAATTTTGGTCAATCATAGTCATGCTAAACAAATATATTAGCTGAAAAGAAATTTAAAAGGGACCCCTCATTAGAGCTGCAAAACTATCGACAGTGGCGCCATTCGATATTTTCGATAGTTGCAAAAATACTATCGATAGTTCGAAACTATCGTATGCTATCGTAATTTAAGTTTGGAGAACTTCAAATCCGATCATATCCATACATAATTTACATGTACATGTGCAAAAAAAAGTAAAAAATTACAAATATTGCAATTTGAGCGTTAATTTCTAAATAAGTACGATCACAGCGTCACTTAATATTATACGCATCACAAATTTTCATTGCACTGACACTATCGAAACTATCGACTATCGCAAAAAAAATCGATACATCGCCAAAAAAAAACTATCCATACTATCGAAAATACCATCGATAGTTTTGCAGCTCTACCGCTCATGAAAAGAAATTAAGTTTGTTGGTGGTATGAAGAATTTTTTTAACTTTGGCAGGATCACCCTGTGTCAGCTAATCTGAGTCACAAACCATTGCACATTTGTGCTAATAACCGACAGAGGGCAAACTCATGTACTCTTAACCACACAACCATAGACACACACCGCTTTATTAAAATAATAAAATGGCATTTTCTTCATTTTAACTTTAAAACTCCATATTAAGGCTGGTTTTCATTAGTTCAAAATGATTGACCTCAAAAACTGACTCAACTGTCACCATAAAAATTTGGTGGCATATGTGTTTTCATTACGTCTCTAAAACTGACATGAAGTCTCTGAAGAGATATTTCCAATCTAAGTTGCAAGTTTTCATGTGGTTGTTGAAATTACATTAGACTGCGCCTAAAAACGTCCAAAAAATGCGTACTATGCTCCATAAGAACACATGCAAAGAATATTTGGTCGCGTCATGTCGCTAGGTGTACCCTTAACCCCTATATCCACTTATTTTTGAGCGTGAACGTGGGTGAGCGTGAACAATTTTCTTTTGAGTAATATGTTGATATTACTCCACTTTTCCAAAAAAATCATGCGTAAGTGGATAAACAACTAAAATATCTTTGATATTAGTGCATTTAAACTTAAGTGAAAGTGTTAAATATGCTTTGAAATGCCTATGTTACTATCTCACAGTGAATTGTGTGCGAATGCAAAGTGGCACAAACCCTTCGCAAGTGAGTGTTGAAATTTGGCAATTACCACGCCATACTGTGATTTTTTTTGTGAATTTTTTGGAGATTTGAGCTCATTTGACAGATGTGCGTGAACGCACAAAAGAATTGATTTGGAATTCTTTTCCTTTGCGTACGCAATAGAAAGTCTCCACTCATTCACGCTCACGTTCACACGGTACTGTATGAGGGTCTTTAGCTTAAAAGTGGTTAATTAAGTTTAGCACACACCCGGACTTAAGGCTTAATTATACATCTTTACCGCTAACGCCATACCCATAACGCTAATCAGCTTTTCCAACCACCCTTTGGAAATCAATGTACACGCGTTAGCGTTATGTTATGGCATCACTAATCGTTTGCATTGATTTCCATAAGTTTGGTTGGAACAGCTGGCGTTAGCGATAACAGTGTATAATTAAGCCATTAGCACGGCCAGGTATGGGATTAACTCAGGGTCATTTCGCGAAGTGCGTTGGAGGTCGCTTTTGGAAGTTATACATTAGTTTCGTACCGTGGCTCCAGCCACGGTTGAGGCAAGCACCCGGACTTGGCATGGCGTAGCCTAGGGTTATTTATAATAAGCGCGGCCGAAGGCCGCCAACTCAGAAAGGTGTTCTGCATATAAATACCATGGATCACGCCCAAAGAGTGCGTGGCACGTTGACACGGTTCAGGCAACCACCCGGAGTTGGTGTGGCGCAGCCCAGGGTTATTTATCATGGTTGAAATAACTTTTAATAACCATAAAGGCCTGTTTACATTATTCAATTTTGGAATCAATTTTCGTCGCATGTGCAGTTGATTCCAAATTGAGTTGACTACCCGCTTACATTTATCAATTTTTTTTGAAAGATATATGACGGTTGTTTATGTCATCGAAAAAAAAAAATTTATGAAAAAAATAGAAAAAAATGCTGTTTTCATTGAACGCCGTTTGATCCACTTGTTCACAACAGGCCCCCGAACAGCATCCACGCACAGCAACGCATCTATGCAGAGGAACGCGATCTCCCGGGAGAGACCAGAGACTCTTGCCCAACTCCGAAATGGGCATTGTAATAGGCTAACTTTTACTTATCCAGACTGGACCCCGAAGTTCCAAATGTTCGCCCGACATGCGGATCTTCTCCTCACGACATAAACCATTCATTAAATACATTTATTAAATTTAAATTTTATTTAAATATAATCGATTGAGAAATGTCTACACCAACTTTTTATAGTACGCATACATTACAATCTCATTTTCGTATGGATAGGTGATTGGTTTAACTCGCGTTATTATATCTTCTAACGCGCCTGAACGTATGTCCGTGCATCGTGACAAACGTGCTATATCTCCACGCAATATATTCATCAGCAATATTGTCTGCATTATGTCCAGTTCCTGACTATCCACTTATAGTAATTTTACACCGCGTTTTAATGTTTACTGTTCTAAATACGAATATAAGTGCGCTCGTTATTTAGGTTATACTATTAATAAAACTTCAATTTATTGATATGAGAAAATACTTCACGTGTTAACAATACATCGTAACTATATCAAATCTGTATATGAGCGTTTCTTTTTCAAGTGATCCAAATTTTGTAAAAAATCAACCGTCATGTTACAGACTTTGTTCAAATTCGGTTAACGCGTAGGGACTATAAATTGATTTGACACGTATTTTTTGTTTTGCCATTTTTTCGATTTTCTTCTGAGATATGATCTGTCAAAGTTTGGAATTTTTCTTGAAGTAATGAAAACATGTCAATCCATCATATCTCCATCATAACAGGCTTTGCGTTTCTTAGTCAATTTTTTGCATTTTGCAATTTTTTTATTTTTATTATAATAATTGCATTTTTAACATTGCACCTGCACAGTGTTACCCACAACATTTTTAGTTCTAAATAACAGCACTCGATTGCTTATTAAATTCTCTACAAAAACAATATATTTCAAAAATGGGGTCTACATACGGACTTTTAATAAAATACATATTTATAAAACTAACTCTATATTTTTGTATGAAAAAAAAAAAATTATCAAATTTTTTAACTTTGTAGTATAACATTGACAGGTAATGCTATCCAAGTGAGATTTACTAGAAAGGAGCGAGATCGAACGGCCTAAAAATCTAAACTAATGGTTGTTTCAGGCAGAAATTCTGCGACTTCATCCTCCCTACTTTGTTAATGTGTTATGTTAAAATACCACTATCCTTCTTGTGGTAAACATATATTTTGCATAGTAGACTAGGATGGAACTTTATTTTATGACTTTGACTTGACAAAATAAGAAACAGGAAGAAAATAGATTGACGCAGTTACATCCTTGTATATTAGTGAAACCTACGAATAGTAATAAAATTACTCTAATAATTTCTAAAAAACGCTCGCTTAATAAAAATTGAATAATGCGTAAAACATCAGATAGAGAGGAGAGGCGATAGATGCTTCAATCCACATAGGCCGAATCCGCATCCAAAAACAAACTGAATCTTTGTTTTTTATTTATACAAAACAATTAGAAAACCAAATTTTCGGGGGGTCCAACTTCGAACTTCGAAAGCCCGTAACTTGGTTTTAGAGACTAACTTCGAAAAAGGGGAACCCCATCTTTTTTACTTATGTCTTAATCTCTTTAATATAGTTGATTTGGTCCCACAAAAAAAAACAGTTTCGGTTTCGTTCTTTTTCAGATCAAAATAACTGTTACGATTTCGGTTTTGGTTTTGAAAAATGAATCGGTTTTAATCGGTTACAATTACGGTTTCGGTTCCAGTCCCTGGTTAAAACAAAACACAGTTACTTATTACGATATCAAATTTAAATTAGTCTGGTGGCGGACGAGATTTATAATTGTTCCTCTATTCAATGTTGGTTGTAATTTTTATACCTTTCATGAACATGAAATGGCATTATAACTTTGGTCCGATGTTTGTAAGTATGAGAAGAAGAAGAGATAGACCCACTAATAAGTATACCGTTATGATCAGGACGATGAGCTGATTCCACAGTAGGGTTGCCCTAATTTGCCACATAGCCCCTATACAATTGATTGCATCCTTTATATATCAGCGTAGGAGCGTCACTCCTTTATACTGTGTTCATGCTTCAAATAACGTGACTCATACTCATGAAAGGTATAAAGCCTTCGGCAAAGCCGAAGACAGCCTTTTCCTTACTTGTTCCTTAAAATTGTACAAGCAAGCCATTAAGCATATGAAAGGGAATGATATTGCATGGTTTGCACAGAATTTAGAATTAGAAATGCATAATTATATCTATACAATTCATAGTATTAGCTCGCAATGTTATAATACAAAACAAAGCTTGTTAAAAAATTTGTGTTACATTTTTCTTTTTTTTCATACAAAAATATAGGGTTGGTCTTGTAAATATGTATTTTAGTAAAAGTCCGTATGTAGACCCCATTTTTGAAATATATTGATTTTGTAGAAAATTTAATAAGCAATCGAATGCTGTTATTTAGAACTAAAAATGTTGTGGGTAACACTGTGCAGTTGCAATGTTAAAAATGCAGTTATTATAATAAAAATAAAAAAATTACAAAATGCAAAAAATTTACTAAGAAACGCAAATCCTGATTCATTAGCTTTCAAATGAGCTCAATTTGAAGCTTGTAGCATTAGTACAAGCCGAGATATGATGGATTGATTAGGTACATGTTTTCATTAGTTGAAGAAAAATTCCAAACTTTGACAGATCATATCTCCGAAGAATATCGAAAAAATGGCAAAACAAAAAATACGTGTCAAATCAATTTATAGTCCCTACACGTGGTGGTTGGGGCATATCTTATAATTCGAATCTCCGGCCATTTCGATTTTGCATCTACTAGTACGAAAAAATGGTGGTTTCGAAATGGTCCAGCGTAATCAATGTGCACGCTTTGAAAATTTTCGGTCGGCTCTTCCCAATGGTGAGTTACTACCTTTGGAGGGCTTTTTTTAACGTCGGCACAACTAGGCACGATTTCACCAAACGCTCTATATCGGCGTCGATGCCCTTCCAAACACAGTACTTCCTTGCAAGCTGTTTAATTTTTACTATGCCCACATGTGTGTGATGTAGTTCTCTTAAAACTTCTGCGCGTAATCTTGATGGTATAACGACCCGGTCACCCTTAAACAAGATACCATCTTGCAATGAATAATTTGGATCACAGTTTTTGCCATCCAATAAGTCCTTCTTTAATTTTGCTAGTTCCACATCGCGCTCTGGTTCGTTTGAAATAGTAGTGGCGTTAATTGAAAAAGTTGATATTTGATTGATCTTTTCGTCTTGGATATTTCGTACTTCTTCATCCAAAAAGTGTTTAAACGTCGGTATTTCATTATTAGGTGCTCTCGATAAACAGTCTGCGTTCACATTATCTTCAGCTTTACGATGTTGTATTTTGTAGTTGAATCTCTGTAGAAATGAAGCATAGCGAAGTAGTCTTGCAGAGGTCATAGCTGGTGTTTTTGCACTCTGATGAAATATTCTTATTAGAGGACGATTATCCGTCAGTAATATAAATTCTCTTCCGTATAAATACATAAAAAACTTATCAACGGCAAAAATAATTACCAATGCTTCTCTGTCAAGCTGGCTGTAATTTTGTTCTGCTTTTGTTAATGCTCTTGATATTAATGCGCTCTTCCCCTTCGACAATATGCGAAAGTACCGCAGCTATGCCCGTTGGACTTGCGTCACATGCTAATGTAATCGGCAAAGCTTCGTTGAAAGGTACTAAAACCCTGTCTTTAAGAATTTCCTGTTTAAGTTTTTTAAAAGAATCTTCGCATTGCGTTGTCCAATTAAACATTTTATTTTTTTCTAAAAGCTGGCGTAAAGGAAATCTAAGTGATGACACATCTGGTAGAAATTTTGAATAGTATGTAATCATTCCAAGAAATCTTCTTAATTGCTTTATATTTTGAGGTCTTGGCATGTCAATAATCGGCTGTACTTTATCTAGACATTTTGCAATTTTGTTATGGCTCACTACATAGCCGAGGTATTTAATTTTTTCTTTAAAATATTCACATTTTCTTTTGTTGACGTGCGATTGATATTTATTTAATCTTTCAAAGCATTTGATCAGACGCTCTTCACATTCTTTCAGCGTTGCACCATGTATAATTATATTGTCAAAATAAGAAATTGTACCTTCGAGGCCTTGTAATATTTGATCTAAAATACGGTTAAACTCACTCGGAGCAGTTTTAATTCCAAAAGATATTTGATTCATTTTGTACGTACCTCGGTGCGTTGAAATAGTTTGCACTTCTTTACTTGTATTAATTTTTTGTAATTATACCATCTCGTTCCAAATTATCCAGTTCACGTTCTACTTTTTCACGTATGGCAAAAGGCACTGGCCTTTCCTTTAAGAACACTGGCTTTGCACCCTGCCGTAATTTTAAGCTACAAACCAAATCTGGAATGCATCCAACGCGTTCTTAGAAAATTTCTGAAAATTGCTGCTCGATTTCTGATATTGAATTTATTATATTGTGGCTTATGATGTTTTTAGTACTGTCTTGGACGATTTCATGTAGATTAATTTTCAAATGGCGTATCCATACGCGTCCCAATAAAACGGTACGTTTCGACGATACAATGTACAAATCTTCGTTTGATTTCCTATTTTTGTACTTTACGTCCACAGTAACGACTCCTATTGGCACAAAAACATCATCTGTATAAACGCGAAATGCAATATTTGTTTTCCACAGTAACGACTCCTATTGGCACAAAAACATCATCTGTATAAACGCGAAATGCAATATTAGTTTTCCTTAGCGGTGTTTTGATATTAAGTTTCATAAATTGATTTTCCGGTAGTAACGTGTAGCCTGCACCTGAGTCAACTTCGAAGTTTTACTTTTTTCATTAATTAATACGTCTGCATAAAATTTTTATGCGTCCATGGGTGCTATTTTTGCAGTGCTATGTTCATAAATGTCGATAACTTGATTTACACCATAATATTCCTCTTCGGTTGTGAACGATTCAATAGCATTTGATGTAGCGGCGTTATTGTTTGCACGTTTTGATTTCTTTTGCTTTATTATATCCTGAATGCAAACCTTTTGCACGTGCTCAGTTTTGCCACAAGAGTTACAGTATCATCTATTTGATACCGACATCGAAGGAACGGATGATATCTTAGAAAGCCAAGGTATTACCATCCGCACAGGAGATGTCGATCTGCAAATCATTAACATCTACATACCCCCTGTCTCAAGTTGCCCCACCGGTTATCACCCCGATATTAGCTTGCTACTACGAGGAGATAACCGCGTGATCCTGGGCGACTTCAATGCGCACCACGACATGTGGCACTCAAACTTGCCAGCAGACAATAGGGGGCATGTACTCGCAGAACAAATAGATGATACGGCTTTCTGTACATTGAACGGAGACGCCCCACCGAGAGTATCGGGAGTATCGGGTAACTGCTATAGTTCGCCAGATATTTCTATCGTAAGTGCAGGACTATTGAACAACACCAATTGGCGACCCATACTCACGTTGGCGTCTGACCATCTCCCAATAGTCATTACCATCGAACGACCGACGGACTTTATAACACCTGAGCATGGTACATACATACATCAACTTTACCAAGGCGGACTGGGACAGTTTTCAGACATATACGGACGAATCCTTGGCTGCTCTATCCATTCCTACGGACGTACGCAAAGGCGAACGAGACTTCCGCAACATCATTGACTTGGCCTCTAGACGCTTCATTCCTGCGGGTCGAATATCCCGAATAAGACCAAATTTCCCCGCGGAGGCAGCGGCCATGGCTAGAGAAAGAGATGAAGTGCGAAGTCTCAATCCCGCAGACCCCCGTATAAGGGATCTCAACGCGGAAATTCGTAGGTTGGTCGATAAACACAAACTGGCCAAATGGAAACAACACCTAGAGCAATGCAACCTCTCTGACGGTGTTGGCAAATTATGGACTACGGTCAAAGCTCTATCTAATCCAACACAACACAAGGATAAAGTAGATATTACTTTCGGTTCAGGGTGAAGAAGGACCCTAAGGGATGTGCGAACTCCTTCTGTAGACAATTTGTACTACATTCCCCACCCGATAGAGCTAAACGTAGAACCATGCGACAGGCGCGTAAATACAAAAACCAAAACACGCCCATTGTCATCACTGCCTCAGAGGTCAAGGAAGCCATCAGACAGGCTAAGCCCTCAAAATCCATCGGCCCCGAAGGCATTGCCATGAAGATGCTGAAACATCTAGGCCAGGAGGGACACAAATACTTAGCGGCTCTATTCAATCTTTCACTGAACACTTTCGTCATTCCTGAAATATGGAAAAAGGCGAGAGTGGTTCCATTATTAAAACCTAGAAAGCCGGCAAACATAGGCGATTCATATCGCCCTATATCACTTTTGTCGCCGGTAGTGAAGACGGTAGAGTCCATTTTGCTCCCGTATTACACCGCAAATCTGCACCTGGCTAATCATCAACATGGCTTCCGTAAGCTGCACAGCACCACCACCGCACTAAATGCCATTACAACGCAAATAAATAGCGGTCTAAATCAAAACCAACCAAATCACAGGACTGTGTTAGTGGCACTTGACTTGTCGAAAGCTTTTGACACAGTCAACCATGCCACTCTCATACAAGATCTATTAGAAACACAAATACCTGATGGGTTAAAGAGATGGACCGCTAATTACTTGAATGGGCGGCAGGCGTCGGTCAACTTTAGAAACGCAACATCAAAACCAAGACGAATTAGACAGGGGGTGCCACAGGGTGGTGTCCTATCCCCGACACTGTTTAATTTCTATCTATCGAAGATGCCCCCACCACCAGAGGGTGTCTCCGTCGTTTCTTATGCCGACGACTGTACAATAATGGCGACGGGAAAGGGCCCCTATACTGATGAACTCTGTAATAAAATCAACGGTTACCTCTGCGACCTTTCCAGGTTTTTCACAGAGCGAGATCTGACGATATCTCCGACTAAATCAACGGCGACGCTCTTTACGACGTGGACACACCAGGTGAGAAATGAATTAGACATTTTCGTTGACGGCACTAAGCTACCAACTGTCAGTCACCCAAAGTTATTAGGGATGACATTGGATAATACTTTCTCATTTGCTGGTCATGTGTCTGCAATGGTCTCAAAGGTACGTGGTCGCAATAAGATCCTCAAGTCACTTGCCGGCAGTACTTGGGGAAAAGACAAAGAAACGTTGCTGACTACATATAAGGACATTGGCCGACCAGTCTTTGACTATGCTGCACCCATATGGTCGCCTAATGTACATAACACCAACTAGACGAAGTTACAAGTCTGCCAAAATACTGCCATCAGAACTGCTACGGGATGTCTCCTCATGTCTTCCGAGTATCACCTCCATCAGGAGGCAAAACTGCTCAATGTAAAAGAGCATGCGGAAATGCTGAGCAAGCAATTCCTTCTGAACTGCCACAAGCCAGCACATCCAAACCGTCATCTTTTGGACATAGATCCGCCCCCGAGAGACATAAGGAAACATCTCCGTAAACATTATGATGAGATCCGGCATCATATTACCTTGCCGTTTGATCTGCAGAATCATAAGCGGGCTCTAACCGACATCCACACCGAGTCGGTAGATACTTTTGTCGGATCTCTACCTGTGAACCCCGTTCTGAACAGTCCTCCACCGGATATTGCTGAAGAAGAACGCACCTTACCAAGGGAGACAAGAGTTACCTTGGCACAGCTTAGGTCTGGATATAGTGTAAGGTTAAACTCCTACTTGCCCAGACTTAATGACACAATCTCAAACACATGCCCTGCATGTGGTAGGACCCCCCCATGATACTCTACATCTCTTTAATTGTTCATTTGAACCTACTCTTCTAACCCCTCTGTCCCTCTGGACAAACCCTGTTGAAACTGCACGTTTCCTTGGACTCCCCTTAGAAGAGCTTGATGAAGATCTTCGGAATGATCATACACTCTAGACAGGGCAATGTATTGTTAACAACAACAACAACAACAAGAGTTGCATTTTAATTTGCCTTTATTTACATTGCATTCTTTGGGTAAATGATAGTTAACTGTCGTCGACCACTTTGAATTTCTATTGCGAGAAAAACTCCTATTGCGATTTCTACCGCGTCGATAGTTATGATTACTAACATGTTGGCGGATTTGTTGCACATCGCTTGTTGAACCGGTTGCTTTGTTTGCAATCACATTATTATTTATTTTAGCAGCTTCCAACGTTGTTGCTTTTCCAACTATTTGCTTGAATGTTGCTTTCGGATCTTGTAGCAGCTGTTCTCGAATATGCCCATCACGTATACCTCTGATTAGTTGGGCTCTAAGAAAAATATCTGTGATAGACTTCCCACATTCACATATAAATCCGCACTCCATTGCTCTTTTCTGTAGGGTAATTAAAAAATCTGCTAAAGACTGTTCGTTATTCTGGATTTCACAAAGAAATTTATGTTGCTCTACCAAAATGTTCTTTTCGGGACAAAAGTGTTTTTCCAGTAATGCCACTATTTCATCATATTTTAGCTCGTTTATATTTTTCGGTGAAGCCAACATTGCTAATCGGGAATACGATGCTTGGCCGATGTACTGTAGTAATAGTTTGGCACACATCTTGTTGTCCCCAACAATTTTTTTTTGTGGAAATGATTTTGAATGATTTGAAAGAGCGGCTTTGTATGTCCTGAACGACTCTACTTTTGGGGCAAATGCTTCGAACCCTGAAATTATGTTAACGTTCGTACTGGTTGTTTGTTGATTTGATGCAATCTGCTGTTGCTGCTGCTGCATTGCTGTCGTCATTGTTGTAATTGCCTGTATCAATTGCTGGACTTGGGCCTCCATTTTACTTAGAGGTTATGTTGAACTGTGACTGCTCTACACGTTTAGTTACTATTTCTGAGTGTATTGCAATTTTTTTTATCACTCGTCGCCATTTGTACTGTCCTAAATACGAATATAAGTGCGCTCGTTATTTAGGTTATACTATTAATAAAACTTCAATTTATTGATATGAGAAAATACTTCACGTGTTAACAATACATCGTAACTATATCAAATCTGTATATATGAAAATTGTATGGATGTCAAAATGACAGTAGGAAAAAGGCATAGCATAATGCTTGTCGCCTGAAGACGCCACAAAATGTATTACGTTCAACCTGTTCAAAAATGCGATCCATATTCCAGCCATATAGTTCGTCGTATGACAAGATTTTGAGTGACATAGCATAGTCGTCACGATTTTGTTTAACAGTTTTCAGGCTGTGGTCTCGGCAACCAGTCAGCTACAGCAACTTTTTCTCAACGTTTGAATAAATTACTAGCCCTGGGGGCTAGGTCAATTTTTGACAATCAATAATGTGAGCACAGGGATACATTTGCTGTTAACATTCATATTATTTCACATAAATTTATGTTCACATGCGTTATTTAACACTAAAATATAATATAATGCGAATAATACGCAATATAAATGCATGAAAAACATGTAAAATGAAAATTGATTCCAAAGCATCTGCTTTTGCACGTGCTTTTTCCATACGTCAAAATTTACTACTGTCATAATTTAACTTTTCGTTTGGCACAGCAAAATGGAAAATTTTGGTACACCATAGAAAATTTGTACCCCTCATTTTACTCTGACGAAAAATGTTTTCGATTGACACACAGCCTTATATAAACATTTTTTTTGATGACGTCAAAATTTAAATTTATTTTATTTACAAAATTTTACATCAAAATCTGACATGCGTAAACACAGGCAGGATTGTACAAAAGTTGAATCATAAGTTGAACAAAAGTCGGATGGCTACCAACTTTGTTGCATGCAATTTTGCAAGACCCGTTCACCCCACCAAAGAAAATTTTGTTCAAATTCATAACAGAATTAAAGTACATTTACACCGCACCAAATTTGGCGCTTTTTTCTATACAAATCTCATTTTCCAAAATGTAAACAAATGCTTCTTCTTCCTCTTTTCTAAGCGTACGACGCCTGGCGACCAGCATTGTCATACGCTGAGCAGCATGTAGATTTCATGCTTTGCCACTTTCGTGCAGCTGCCGATTCGTGTGCAGCTCTTCATGCAAATATATGTGTTCCGCAACAAAGCGTACAAAAATCGAATGTAGCGTCTAATACGCGTCTATGACGATTCGGTCCGAGTGCGGACACGCTCAGTTGAAAAAACAAGAGACACGCATGACATCTCAGTAGGGCGATTCACTAGGTAGGTAGGTAGAAGTGGCTGCCGCAAAGGCACACCTAGGCCAGTAATAAAAGGCCCGTTGTGATACCACCAAACACTAGGAAAGTCAGTCCCGGGGCCCGGCCATATGAAAAATCCCAGTGCTGTCGGGACTCTCCATATAGCCGAAACCCGGGACTGACACTCCTAACCGACACCGCTACCCCTCCTCGAACCATTTTGATAACTTGATGAAGGCCATCAAGTCCTTTATGTCTAGCTCCGCGACCTGGCTTAAGCTAACCAGGAAGGGAACTCCCAGAGAGCGCCTTCTCGCTCCGCTTAAGGCCGGGCAGTTGCAGATGAGGTGCTCCACCGTTTCCTCTTCCTCATCCTCTTTGCAACTCCTGCAGCATCGTCGGTAGGGAACGCCTAGCCTTGCTGCGTGCCTACCAATAAGGCAGTGCCCGGTTAAAACACCTATTAATATGGAGATTTCCTTCCTTTTTAGGGCGTATATGTGTCTAGATCTTTTAAGATCGCATTTTGGCCAGGTTTGCTTGGATATCCGGCACCCTGGGGCTTGTAGCCATCTTTCGTTGGCTTCGCGGAGTGTATGCTCCTTCAGCATTAGCTTGCACGTGGCAAACGGCATACCTATGCGCTCTTTATCTTGAAGAATCTGCTTGGTCGTGCCCTGCCTGGCAAGTTCGTCTGCCCTACAGTTTCCCTCAATGTCCCTGTGTCCGGGACCCATGTGAGGTTCACGCGGTTCTGTTGGGCCATCTCTTGAAGAGATCGACGACAGCTGAGCGTCAGTTCAGAGTTGAACGAGTAAGAGCCAAGGGATTTGATGGCCGCTTGGCTGTCGCTGAAAATACAGATATCCTGTCCGATGGTGCGTTCACCTATCCAAGTCACGGCGTCCATGATTGCAGAAACTTCAGCCTGGAAGACGCTGCAGTGATCAGGTAGTCTAAAGGAGAGTTCTAGGTCCAAATCCCTTGAGTAAACCCCTCCTCCGACTCTGCCGTCTAACTTCGAGCCGTCGGTGTATATAAAAGTGCCGCCATTAGTAGCGGGACACCGATCTAGTTCTCCCAGTCTTCCCTGCTGGGAATGTTTATTCTAAAACAACAATCTCCGGCTGTTGTGGTCGCACACCGATCAGTGCTCAGAGGGAGAAAGCTGTAAGATCTTAGAATACAGGAGTGTCCAATAGTGCTTGCGCCCCAGACGGACGTTTCCCTTAGACGCACAGCCGATGCTGCTGCTGCCCGGTACCCTTCCAGATCGAGTGGCAAAAAGCCAAGAATGGCCTGGAGAGCTTCATTGGGCGTTGTTCTTAACGCCCCGCTTATACAGATCATGCTCGATCTGTGGACTTTCCCTAACAGATTTAGGTTTGTTGCCTTTCTTAGCGCAGGCCACCATACCACGACTCCATACAGCATAATTGGCTGGATTATCGCAGTGTAGATCCATCTGCAAATTTTGGGGCTGAGCCCCCATTTTTTGCCAATGGCTCTTTTACACGTGTAAAGTGCAATGCACGCTTTCCTCTGGCGCTGGATGACATTCTCCTTCCAGTTAAGCTTTCTATCTAGAACTGTGCCTAGGAATTTGGCTTTGTCAGCTAAGTTCAGGCGCACGCCATCTAGTTCTGGTAGGTTCAACGGTGGTATCTTGTACCGCCTGGTATAAAGGACAAGCTCCACCTTTCCCGGGTTGATGCTAAGTCCGCAGCGAGAGGACCATGAAGAAACTTCTCGCAGTGCTACTTGCATCAAGTCACACAGGGTTTGTGGGAATTTGCCCCTATATGCAATAGCTAAATCGTCTGCATATGCCACTATTTTCCCGCCCCCCCACCTTGTGTCTCGTAGCAGCGAGTTTACGGTGAGGTTCCATAGGAGCGGGGAGAGAACACCCCCCTGAGGCGTTCCTCTTGTGACATAGCGTGAAAGATCAACTGTTCCCAATGAAGAAACTATTTTCCTTCCCTTTAGTAGTTGATAAATTAGTCCAATAAGAGACCTATTTATGCCCAGGTTTGTTAAAGCAGTGTTAATAACCTCCGGCCTTATATTGTTGAAAGCCCCTTCGATGTCCAGAAAGGCCACGAGACAGTACTCCTTTTCGTGCAATGATTTTTCAACAGCGCAGTTTCCGTTGATTTACCTTTGGTGTATGCATGTTGATAGCTAGAAATAAGGTTGCTATCAATAGTAGAGGAGAGATAATCGCTAATTATCCTCTAGAAGGTTTTAAGTGCAAAGGACGAGAGACTGATCGGTCTGTAGTCTTTAGGCTCATAGTGTGAGGCCTTCCCAGCCTTTGGAATAAAGACTACCGTGGCGCTTCTCCAGGAGCACGGAATGTAATTAAGAGCCAGGCAGGCTGAATAGAGAACTACCAGCCATTTAGCTGATATTTCCAGCGTGTTTATAAGTTGTGCGGGGAAAATCCCGTCTGGCCCAGCTGCCTTGGACGGCTCAAAGCTTTTGATTGCCCACCTTACCCTTTCCTCCGTAATGGGTATGTTTACCGCCAGGTTTGTTGCAGATGCTACAGGTGCCTCATACAAGTTCCCCGGAAAGTGTGTGTTCAGGAGCAGCTCCAGGGTTTCCCCTTCCGTGCTGGTCCAAGATCCGTCAGGCTTCCGTAAATAGCTAATGGCTGTTTGAGTTTTTGATAGCACTCGTCTAAGTCTCGCTGTATCATCGACTTTTTCGACCCCGGTGCAGAAATTTCTCCACTAAGTTCTCTTCGCTTGCCTTAGAGCCTTTTTATAGGCCCCCAGTTTAGCTTTATATTCGAGCCATTCAGGCTCCGTACCGATGCTCTTGGCCTTGTTAAATTGCTTCCTGCATGATATACGGAACGAATCCAGGTCGTAAGACCACCAGTGGGGTCTATGTTTGCCGCGTGGTTTTGGTACTGGACAAGCCTGCTCTAGGGCATTTGAGAGCGCCGTTGTAAAGGTCGTTACCAGATCATCCAGTTCTCCCACTGATGAGGGGCCTTTTGGAGGTAATACTGGTAGGTCCCTAGCTAATATTTGGTTATGTAGCTGCCAGTTAGTGTTGCGTGGATTTCGTTTCATAACTGGCTGCTCAACAATAAAGTCTAACACAATTTCTATGTACCGATGGTCAGAAAATGAATGCTCATCAAGAACACGCCATTTTCTGACCCACTCATAAGCGCCTTCGCTATAAACAGTGAGGTCTATAACCTCCCTACGAGCTTTAGTTATAAAAGTAGGCTCGTTACCCACGTTACAAACCACCAGGTTAGTTGTTAGTAGGTAGTCAAACAGAGACTCGCCCCTAGCGTTAATATCGGAGCTTCCCCACTGGACGTGATGAGCATTAGCGTCAGCTCCAATAATAAGATGGCCCGTACAGAATCTATCCACCAGATCTTTGACCTCCTTTTGTGGAGGAGGTTCTTCGGCGTCATAGGGCATATAGACCGACGCCATCGTTAGGCTGGTGCTGCCGACTGTTAAGCTGGCAGCTGTAACGTCACCATTTGAGTAGTTGAGTAATAGAAAGGTGTTTAGCTCAGACTTTACCAAAATACAGGTTCTGACCTTGCCCTCATCATTGGCTTGGATGAGCTTGTACCCCTTAGTCCCCAATCCACAGATCCTAGAGCTATTGACCCAGGGCTCTTGGATAAGGACCACGTCTACGTCGCCTTTAGAAAGACGACTGCTTAAAACAGCCGAGGCTGCTTTAGATTTGTGCAGATTTATCTGAAGCACCACCAACATGAGAGAGCTCAGACTTCCCTGCCGCCAGCGTGTCGAGGGCGATTCACTAACTTTTAACGTTTCGACAAACGTTATTTTTAACATAAACATTTATCGTTTACTTTAACAATTGTGCGATTCACTATCTTTCTTTTAACAACACTTGTTAACTATCTTGTAAATTTGAGAAAGAGTGGCATCACTATTGTCAAAATGTCAAAATTTACGAAAAGATCAATGAGGAATGAAAAAAAAACTATGTTCGCGCCATTTATTTTTGCAGATTTCAACAAAAGGGAAGTATTTCTTACATTATATATATTTTTAAACATTTACTGCCCTTTATTGTTACTTTTTTTCCAGAATGGCATCAACAAGCACAGCAGCATCAAAAAGAAGTCGGACAACGTAGGAGCAAAAGAAGGGATTAGTGGATCTACTTCAAGAAGTTCCTGGCTTGGCATCGGGCAGATTCCACCGCATGAACGGCAAGCTGGAACACCAGAAGAGGTGGGAGGAAGTGGCGAAGAAGCTGAACGCCATGGGAGGAGCTAGGAAGACAGTGGAGCAATGGATGACGGTAAGTACTAAGTGAATAAAAAGTTGCTAAGCAATTGTATGGAAAGGTGCATCGTGTGTAATTTTGTCATAGCTTTTGATAAGTTTTCATCTATATGAAAAGGTTGTAGCTATTTGCACATGACCGTATACCTAGTTCCGCACAAAATATACGGTCATGTCCAAATGGGGTGTAATGGAGTGTGGTTGCTAAGTGACCTTACTCAATCCCGACTCTTGTGTCCTCGTTCGTGTACTCTGGGCAACGGGAGCTACCTAGGCTCGCGGCAGAAAGAGAGGGAGCCCCGGTGGGTCCACTCTGACATACTTGGTTTAAGGGCTCACCGAGGTTTTTGCGTAGCGTCTGTTCACCATGAGGTGCGGCTGCAAGCGGGCGTCTGTCTGGAAGCAAGCGGCTCGCTATATAAATGTGTAAATATTTTCCAAAACCCCGAAACGGGTTGTGCGCTGGGTTTGGCACCCGCCACGTAAAAACTTAATTCCAATGAAAACAAATGCAAAGCCTCAGATGAGAACCCCCTTTAATATTGACGACCCGGCAAAACGAATAAGGCATACTGATTTGGATATTAGGGCATGTACCGGGAATGTCCGGACCCTTTCAAGGGACAGTACCACTGCCCGACTGGTTGATGTCCTCGTAGGCGCAAAGGCCGACATCACCGCCCTGCAGGAAATGCGATGGACGGGGCAAGGAAAGACGACCATCGGTCCTTGTGACGTATACTACAGTGGCCAGACACGCGGCAAAGCGCGTGGTGTAGGATTCGTGGTGCGAAAGAGACTTCTCCGCCAAGTATTAGCGTTCACTCCTGTGAACGAGCGTCTCGCTGCTATCCGCATCAAGGCGAGGTTTTTCAACATAACATTTATCTGCGCCTATGCGCCGACTGAGGAGACGGACGACGCAGAGAAGGACTCCTTCTACGATAAACTTGAACAGACTTATGTCGCTGCCCCCAGCATGATATCAAAATCGTGCTGGGCGACTTTAATGCCAAGGTGGGCAAGGAAGGAGTCTTTAGTCCCACAGTTGGAAAATTCAGTCTCAACGATATAACATCCCCCAACGGCACTAGGTTGATTGACTTCGCCGCTGCTCGCAATATGATCATCAGTAGTACCAGGTTCCAGCATAAGCGAATACACCAAGCAACATGGCTGTCCCCTGATCAAAGAACTAGAAACCAGATTGATCATGTCTTGATTGACGGCAGACATAGCTCCACCGTTCTGGACGTGCGTACACTGCGTGGTCCCAATATTGACTCTGACCATTATCTTGTCGCAGCCAAGATACGCACACGCCTCTGTGCAACGAAGAAAGTGCGCACAGTAACGGAAGGAAAGTTTGACGTCGAGAAGCTGCGCATGACACAGACAGCTGATAATTTCACAACTCGACTCTCACACCTGCTAGCAGAGGGCAATCCTCGACCTAACGATGTAACCGAGCAATGGAAACATATCTCTCACTCATTGCGTACCGCCGCTGAGGCCACTATAGGGTTCCAGCTAGCCCGCAAGAACAACTGGTACGATGAGGAATGCAAAACTGCCTCGAAAAAAAAGGACGCTGCCTACAAGGAGACGTTGCGAACGGGCGCAACCCGCAGTGTATGGCAACAATATCGTGAGGCAAAGAAGGAAGAGAGACGCCTTTTCAGAAAAAAGAAAAGTGAGGCCGAAAGGCGTGAGTGTGAGGAGCTTGAGATGCTGGCTGACAGGAATGCATGCTTCCGGATTGGAATTTAAGTGTGCTTTGCCCAATCCAAAAGAAAGGCGATCCCGCTAACCGCACCAACTACCGCGGAATTAGTCTTCTTAATATCGCATATAAGGTTCTTTCTAGCGTTTTGTGTGAAAGGCTGAAGCCCATCGTAGACAAACTGATTGGACCTTATCAGTGTGGCTTTAGACCTGGTAAGTCTACCATCGACCAGATTTTCACGATACGCCAAATCCTGGAGAAGACCCATGATAAGAGGATCGACACTCAGCATCTCTTTGTCGATTTTAAAGCCGCTTTTGACAGCGTAAAAAGGAGTTGCCTGTATGCCGCCATGTCTGAATTTGACTTCCCTGCAAAGCTTATACGGCTTTGCCAAATGACGTTGAGCAATACCAACAGCTCCGTCAGAATCGGGAAGGACCTCTCTGAGCCATTTGAAACCAAACGAGGCTTCAGACAGGGCGACTCCCTTTCGTGCGATTTCGTCAATCTGATGCTGGAGAAGATAATTCGAGCAGCAGAGCTAAACCGCAATGGTACAATCTTTTACAAGAGCCTGCAATTGCTGGCGTATGCCGATGATATTGATATCATTGGCCTTAACAACCGCGCCTTAAGCGCTGCCTTCTGTGGACCGGATAAGGAAGGGAAAAAAGTGGGTCTTGCCGTGAACGAGGACAAGACGAAGAATTTGCTGTCATCAAAGAAAGAATCGGCGCACCTGCGCCTTGGCAGCCATGTCACTGTTGATAGTTACAAATTTGAAACTGTGAGGGACTTCGTCTATTTGGGAACCAGTATCAACACCGAAAATAATATCAGTCTAGAAATCCAGCGGAGAATCACTCTTGCCAACAAGTGCTACTCTGGACTGAGTAGGCAATTGAGAAGTAAAGTCCTCTCTCGAAGAACAAAGATCACGCTCTATAAGTCTCTCATCATACCTGTCCTGATGTATGGCTCAGATTCATGGACAATGTCAAGAGAAGATGAGATGGCCCTTGGAGTATTTGAGAGAAAAGTTCTCCGGAAGATTTATGGTCCTTCCCGTGATGCCAACGGCGAGTATCGAAGAAAATTTAACGATGAGCTGTACGAGCTCTACGCGGATCTGACCATAGTCCAGCGAATTAAAGCCCAAAGACTCCGCTGGCTGGGCCATGTTATGCGAATGGACAAAGAAGCTCCAGCACAGAAGGTTTTCCTATCGTCGCCTGAATTCGGCAGCAGAGGAAGGGGGAGGCCTCGACTGAGATGGAAACAACAGGTGGAGGATGACTTGAACTCCCTTGGGGTTTCCAATTGGCGTCGGTTATCGCTAAAAAGGAATGACTGGCGTGCTTTGATACGAAACGGCCAAAATCGCTTAGGCGGTTAAGCGCCAATAAATGATGATGATGTCCAAATATACACTTTCATATAAAAATTTGGTATTGGTTTCCTTTAGGTGTCAACTGCTAATAAATTAGCTAAAATTATAGGAGATAGCTCAGGCAACCACCCGGACTTGGGATGGCGTAGCCCAGGGCCAGAAAGGTGTTTCGCACATATATACCATGGATTCTGGCCCAATTTTGGTATCAGACTCGGGTCATTTTTCGGTTTTTTGACCATAACTTTTCACTAAAACAAAAAATTAAAAAAAGCGCTTCCGGATTCCTGATCCTGAGGCCAAACCCCGTCTTTTGAGCCATCTCCCATAGTTTCAGCTTTAAAGGAAACAAATACCAAAAAGGTGTTGAGTTAAGAAGAACACTTTCAAAATTACATACGGCGTACTTTCGGGGTAATCGGTAATATGATAAAAGATTTGTCTATTTTTGTCTCTTTTTGTCAGTGCTTAATTAGTGAACTTCACTAATACTATTAGGTACATACGTGTTAATTTTGTCCATGCTTTGCAGGTGTGAGCGTTCATGTGCGAGAACGCAACAAGCAGCTCTCACAAACGGGAAATAGACCAATCACTTCGGCACCTCTAACAGAATTAGAGTTGCGCGTAGTTGATCCAATTGGGCACAACTACGTTCAAGGCGCAGACGATGTCATACACAGCCTGCAACTGGATGAGGTGAGTTTAGAGCTACAGACATAAAGCGACTTATTGATTCTTTTTTATAAGCTTTTATTTAGTTTCACCTGACGGCTGTCTGTTATCAAATCTTGCAAGCTAAATTTGAGACACTTCCCGGTGTCCGATTGATTTGAAATTCTGCACCCATGTATAACCCTGATGACAATGCAATATTATAAAAAAAAAATTCGATAGGTGGCGCGTGGGTCGCTATATTTTCAAAATTCGCATTTATGGTCCGATTTAGCTGAAATTCGTAACATGTATTACTACCATGAAAAGAAATATTTTTGTAAAAAAAAATTCCGCTAGGTGGGGCTGAGATAGCGGTAATAAAAACTCAAAATCGTAATTATGGACCGATTTGGCTGATATTTTACGTGTGTGTTACTTAATTAATTTCTAAATGTTAAAAAAAAATTGGACCCGCTAGGTGGCGCGTGAGTCGCTTTATTTGAGAATTACGAAGGTCTGTTTTCAGTGTCGATTAATTCGTTTTTCAACGAACTTCCCGTTGAGGTAGGATCTTGAAATTTTCATCATCGTTTAGTTTTCAGCCTCCACGCAAAATAACAAAAAAAAATAATTCCGATAGGTGGCGCACGAGTAGAGATATTCGAAAGTTTTCATTCCAGGAAATTTGGCTTTTGATATTGTACTAACTTGCAGTTAAGATGGGATTTTGCAAATTTTAATCATCGTTCAGGCTTCGCTAACAGTAAATAAAAAAATTAGCTTAATTTCAAAAATCCCATTTATCGTTTAGTTTAGTCTTTATTCCAATATCCCAAAAGTAACTTTATTAACCACGCGGCTTTATTGTAAAAGATTCTATGGTTTCTGTTGCTGCTAGCAGCCAATAGATGTCGCTGCGACATTATTACCTCTTGTTGATAAACCGAAAGTAACTTTATTAACCACGCGGCTTTATTGTAAAAGATTCTATGGTTTCTGTTGCTGCTAGCAGCCGATTGATGTCGCTGCGACATTATTGCCTCTTGTTGATAAACCGAACTAAAAAGTAAAAAATAAAATTAAAGAAAAAAAACTTTTTTAAAAATAAGCTTTTATTATTGGTTTATAAAATTAACTAAAAAGTAAAAAATAAATTGACTGTAAAGGAATATAACACTTTATAAGTTCATTGTATCCTTTAAAGATAATTTGGCTTCTTCCTCTGCCACAAAATAATTCCATATTGTACATAATTATATATTTCTAACATTAAAACTTTACACCTAAATTATTAAATCTTCCAGTATATATCACATTCCTAATTTTATTAATAATAAAAGCGTGTTAAATTTTGATGGTATAATTAAGAACATTTAGGACCTTCTTTTCTATTTGATGGTATAATTAAGAACATTCACGACCTTCTTTTCTTGCTATCGAAATTTAACACGCTTTTATTATTAATAAAATTAGGAATGTGATATATACTGGAAGATTTAATAATTTAGGTGTAAAGTTTTAATGTTAGAAATATATAATTATGTACAATATGGAATTATTTTGTGGCAGAGGAAGAAGCCAAATTATCTTTAAAGGTTACAATGAACTTATAAAGTGTTATATTCCTTTACAGTCAATTTATTTTTTACTTTTTAGTTAATTTTATAAACCAATAATAAAAGCTTATTTTTAAAAAAGTTTTTTTTCTTTAATTTTTTTTTTAAACTAGGAACTAAACTTGCTGGTGGATGAAAATGGGCAAGTGGAGTATCTGCAGGAAGATGATTCCATCGGAGTCCAATCAAATTTCGAGGTTCAAAACCCCCCAGCCACACCTAGTCAACGATGTGCTGCAGCCACACCTTCAACTCATAAAATCACTTTTATATTCCGATCGAAATAAAATGTTTAAAAATAACTTATTTTCCGATCGAAATTTAAAAATTGGAAAATAACTTATAAAAAAAGTATCTGTTTTTGCGATCCCTGATTCAAATTGATACTTTATTCAATCAAATCACTTAAATAAAATTGCGAATCCATAGTTGACTGTGGAACCTTAGTTAACCTACCATGTTTTTTACTTATTTGTGCTTATTTATTTTTTAATTTTATTATTTTTATTCCCTAGTTGCTGGCCGAAAATCAGGCTAAGTTGATCGCAAACCAAGAGAGGCAAACGGAGGCGATGTTTGCGGTGGCCGCATCAAACAACAACGTGGCCGAGTCAAACAACAATGTGGCTAAGTCCAACACACTCCTGGGGGAAGGGTTGAAAGTCGCTGCGGAGGCTTTCAACAAATTATCAAGTGTGATAGTTGCGAACTTGCACGAATAACTAGATTTAGTAATAGCTTTAAGTAATATAGTTTAGTTTTAATGTTTTGAATTTAAGTAATTTTTAAATTAAAGTAATTTTCTAGTCATTTTAATTTAAATTAAATTGTTATGTTTCCTTTTTTCTGTAATTTAAATGAATTGTTATCTTCTGAACTTTTTCTAGTCCTTTTTTACTTTTTGTTAAAAACATTAAATGTTTCAAGTTTTGTTTGTCATGTTTTCATGTTACCGTTTTTTATGATTTAAGTTTCTACACTTTTCAACCGAATAATGACCTTATGGCATTTTTTTAAATATTTTATTTTATATTATTTTTTCTTGTTTTGTAACTACGCTATTTTATAAGAATGATATTTTATATTCACTAATGTATTTTGCTAATAATCTACTTATAATTCACTTTGACATTCATTCCACTTAATTTCATTTCACTTCACTTCATTCATCAGATAACAACACTGTAAATCACTTTTGACATTCAATCATATAACATACCTGTTACTTTACTACTACTACTTTTTATAACATTGCTGTACACGTATATTTATGTTATCTTGCAACCCTGTACAAACACCTGTCAATTTCATTCTGTATAATATATAATTTCATATATTGCTTTGGACAGCTCTTAAGCTGGAATTATTGGTGATGTTTGTCGTAACGCTGTAGTCGTAACCAATCAGCTGATTCGACCAACCTTATGGGATTTAATGCAATCGATTATTGGCGCCATATCGTAACGCTAAGGTCGTAACCGGATCGTAGCCAACCAATTGGTGTTTGGTTTTCCGCGGTAACGTAAACAGCTGATTACCTTTTTTGTTCATTTAATTTATTTGTTTTGCATTAATTTTTCGAATTTATTGGTTTTTGCTATTTGGTGAGTTATCATTTTACATTTTTTAAGAAAATATTAATTAAGATTGTGTTCATAGCTGAGTTTTTGCAGTCAATCAGCTGTTTACGGTTACCGCACCAATAATCGATAAAAATGTATCGCATAGGGTTGCGTTAGGGATACGACTACAGCGTTACGACAAACATCACCAATAATTCCACCTTTACTACGGAACAAAAGCAAAGCTTGCGCTTGTATGTGTGTGTGTGTAAAGTACTTGTGCAATATTGTGTTGACAGGTGCTCTGCATATAACTTGCATGCGTACAAATATATTTTTTGAGCATATATCAACAATTTTAAATAAACTATCTACTGTTTAATATAACAAATCAAAATAGTATTGAACTTGCTGCCGAATCCCCTTTATGAATTATTTCCTTCGTTCCAACAACAACGACAAGGCTTCAGTTTTAATTTAGTTTATTTATTTAATTTGTTTTAATTATTATAATTTTTTTATATTATTTTGTTTCCTCTTTTATTTTTTGTGTTATTTCATTTTAGTTTTTATTTTATTTTGTTTTTATTTTATTTTAATTTTTTGTTTTATTTTTTTTTATTTTGATTTATTGTTTTATATTAATTTTTATTTATATTTAGTGTCTTTCATTTTTTTATTAAGTTTTATTTTATTTTAGTTCGTTTAATTTTTTATTTTACTTTATTTTGTTTTATTTATTTTATTTTTTGGTCATTTATTTTTTTTCTTAACATATTTTTTTACTTATTTCATTCCATTTTATTTTCAATTTTTTGTCATTATTCGGTTGAAGAGGTGTAGTATTTTTTAAGCTTACAGTACCTGTAACTATAGGTAGGTAGGTAGGTGGAATGGCTGCGACAAAGTCGCCCAATTAGCTTTAAAAGCCGTTTTGATGCCATAAAACTCGTAGAAACCTACTGCCGTGAGTATATGCTACAACCACCCAGAGCTGTTTATAAACTCCAGGATGCTTGGGATCCCTAATTCGGACACTCTCCCTAGATTTTCCAAAAAAGGGGTCCCAAACACTTTCAGTCGTGTTCTGGCTAGACCGGGGCACTTACACAGTAAGTGCTCAACGGTCTCTTTTTCATTAATGTCTTTACAGCTTCTGCAGTGCCTATCGTCCAGTGGCCCGTGCAGACTGCTACAAGCTTGTAGGTGTCTACTCTGGACCTGCTTAGAAGTCCCCTTGTCCTGTAACTATAGTTTTTAATAAAATTTTTTAAATGTTTAATAAATTGAAATATGTACGAGTATGTGCCTTCCCTAATTTAATAAATATCTTTAAATGTTTTATGAATTGAAATATGTGCCTTACTTACTTTAAACCATTTGTTAAATGAAATATTTTTTTATTTTGTATTTTAGGTAATTTTTTTATTTTGCATTAAAAAATATTAAGTTTTGTTTAATAAAAAAAGTTTGTCAACTAATTCATGTCGTTTTCAATTATAAAAATCATGGTTTTATTTAATTTTTGGTATTTATCAGTATCGCATTCATCTAAAAGGTCTGGAGAGGTATCAAAATACGGGTTTTGACCTCGGAATGCATAATCCGAAAGCGAAGACTCAATTTCAATAACTTTTCGCTGGAACAAAAATTTAAATTTCTGCTTTCGGATTTTTGAAATATACACCCCTTATAATAATTATAGGACACTGCGTTTTGACATGTGTTAAGCCCCGATGTCATTTTATTTTAATTTTAATTTTTTGCTTATAGAGCGGATACTTTTACTGTTTTCAATTTAGAATTCTATAATAAGCAAAAAATTTAAATTAAAATAAAATGACATCGGGGCTTAGAACATGTCAGAACGAGCTGTCCTATAATTATGATAAGGGGTGTATAATACTTAAAACTTATATAAAATACTTAGGTAGGTAGGTAGAAGTGGCTGCCGCAAAGGCACACCTAGGCCAGTAATAAAAGGCCCGTTGTGATACCACCAAACACTAGGAAAGTCAGTCCCGGGGCCCGGCCATATGGAAAATCCCAGTGCTGTTGGGACTCTCCATATAGCCGAAACCCGGGACTGACACTCCTAACCGACACCGCTACCCCTCCTCGAACCATTTTGATAACTTGATGAAGGCCATCAAGTCCTTTATGTCTAGCTCCGCGACCTGGCTTAAGCTAACCAGGAAGGGAACTCCCAGAGAGCGCCTTCTCGCTCCGCTTAAGGCCGGGCAGTTGCAGATGAGATGCTCCACCGTTTCCTCTTCCTCATCATCTTTGCAACTCCTGCAGCATCGTCGGTAGGGAACGCCTAGCCTTGCTGCGTGCCTACCAATAAGGCAGTGCCCGGTTAAAACACCTATTAATATGGAGATTTCCTTCCTTTTTAGGGCGTATATGTGTCTAGATCTTTTAAGATCGCATTTTGGCCAGGTTTGCTTGGATATCCGGCACCCTGTGGCTTGTAGCCATCTTTCGTTGGCTTCGCGGAGTGTATGCTCCTTCAGCATTAGCTTGCACGTGGCAAACGGCATACCTATGCGCTCTTTATCTTGAAGAATCTGCTTGGTCGTGCCCTGCCTGGCAAGTTCGTCTGCCCTACAGTTTCCCTCAATGTCCCTGTGTCCCGGGACCCATGTGAGGTTCACGCGGTTCTGTTGGGCCATCTCTTGAAGAGATCGACGACAGCTGAGCGTCAGTTCAGAGTTGAACGAGTAAGAGCCAAGGGATTTGATGGCCGCTTGGCTGTCGCTGAAAATACAGATATCCTGTCCGATGGTGCGTTTACCTATCCAAGTCACGGCGTCCATGATTGCAGAAACTTCAGCCTGGAAGACGCTGCAGTGATCAGGTAGTCTAAAGGAGAGTTCTAGGTCCAAATCCCTTGAGTAAACCCCTCCTCCGACTCTGCCGTCTAACTTCGAGCCGTCGGTGTATATAAAAGTGCCGCCATTAGTAGCGGGACACTGATCTATGTTCTCCCAGTCTTCCCTGCTGGGAATGTTTATTCTAAAACAACAATCTCCGACTGTTGTGGTCGCACACCGATCTGTGCTCAGAGGGAGAAAGCTGTAAGATCTTAGAATACAGGAGTGTCCAATAGTCCTTGCGCCCCAGACGGACGTTTCCCTTAGACGCAGAGCCGATGCCGCTGCTGCCCGGTACCCTTCCAGATCGAGTGGCAAAAAGCCAAGAATGGCCTGGAGAGCTTCATTGGGCGTTGTTCTTAACGCCCCGCTTATACAGATCATGCTCGATCTGTGGACTTTTCCTAACAGATTTAGGTTTGTTGCCTTTCCTAGCGCAGGCCACCATACCACGACTCCATACAGCATAATTGGCTGGATTATCGCAGTGTAGATCCATCTGCAAATTTTGGGGCTGAGCCCCCATTTTTTGCCAATGGCTCTTTTACACGTGTAAAGTGCAATGCACGCTTTCCTCTGGCGCTGGATGACATTCTCCTTCCAGTTAAGCTTTCTATCTAGAACTGTGCCTAGGAATTTGGCTTTATCAGCTAAGTTCAGGCGCACGCCATCTAGTTCTGGTAGGTTCAGCGGTGGTATCTTGTACCGCCTGGTATAAAGGACAAGCTCCACCTTTCCCGGGTTGATGCTAAGTCCGCAGCGAGAGGACCATGAAGAAACTTCTCGCAGTGCTACTTGCATCAAGTCACACAGGGTTTGTGGGAATTTGCCCCTATATGCAAAAGCTAAATCGTCTGCATATGCCACTATCTTCCCGCCCCCCCACCTTGTGTCTCGTAGCAGCGAGTTTACGGTGAGGTTCCATAGGAGCGGGGAGAGAACACCACCCTGAGGCGTTCCTCTTGTGACATAGCGTGAAAGATCAACTGTTCCCAGTGAAGAAACTATTTTCCTTCCCTTTAGTAGTTGATCAATTAGTCCAATAAGAGACCTATTTATGCCCAGGTTTGTTAAAGCAGTGTTAATAGCCTCCGGCCTTATATTGTTGAAAGCCCCTTCGATGTCCAGAAAGGCCACGAGACAGTACTCCTTTTCGTGCAATGATTTTTCAACAATAGAGACTAGGCTGTGGAGCGCAGTTTCCGTTGATTTACCTTTGGTGTATGCATGTTGATAGCTAGAAATAAGGTTGCTATCAATAGTAGAGGAGAGATAATCGCTAATTATCCTCTCGAAGGTTTTAAGTGCAAAAGACGAGAGACTGATCGGTCTGTAGTCTTTAGGCTCATAGTGTGAGGCCTTCCCAGCCTTTGGAATAAAGACTACCGTGGCGCTTCTCCAGGAGCACGGAATGTAATTAAGAGCCAGGCAGGCTGAATAGAGAACTACCAGCCATTTAGCTGATATTTCCAGCGTGTTTATAAGTTGTGCGGGGAAAATCCCGTCTGGCCCGGCTGCCTTGAACGGCTCAAAGCTTTTGATTGCCCACCTTACCCTTTCCTCCGTAATGGGTATGTTTACCGCCAGGTTTGTTGCAGATGCTACAGGTGCATCATACAAGTTCCCCGGAAAGTGTGTGTTCAGGAGCAGCTCCAGGGTTTCCCCTTCCGTGCTGGTCCAAGATCCGTCAGGCTTCCGTAAATAGCTAATGGCTGTTTGAGTTTTTGATAGCACTCGTCTAAGTCTCGCTGTATCATCGACTTTTTCGACCCCGGTGCAGAAATTTCTCCACGAAGTTCTCTTCGCTTGCCTTAGAGCCTTTTTATAGGCCCTCAGTTTAGCTTTATATTCGAGCCATTCAGGCTCCGTACCGATGCTCTTGGCCTTGTTAAATTGCTTCCTGCATGATATACGGAACGAATCCAGGTCGTAAGACCACCAGTGGGGTCTATGTTTGCCGCGTGGTTTTGGTACTGGACAAGCCTGCTCTAGGGCATTTGAGAGCGCCGTTGTAAAGGTCGTTACCAGATCATCCAGTTCTCCCACTGATGAGGGGGCTTGTGGAGGTAATACTGGTAGGTCCCTAGCTAATATTTGGTTATGTAGCTGCCAGTTAGTGTTGCGTGGATTTCGTTTCATGACTGGCTGCTCAACAATAAAGTCTAACACAATTTCTATGTACCGATGGTCAGAAAATGAATGCTCATCAAGAACACGCCATTTTCTGACCCACTCATAAGCACCTTCGCTACAAACAGTGAGGTCTATAACCTCCCTACGAGCTTTAGTTATAAAAGTAGGCTCGTTACCCACGTTACAAACCACCAGGTTAGTTGTTAGCAGGTAGTCAAACAGAGACTCGCCCCTAGCGTTAATATCGGAGCTTCCCCACTGGACGTGATGAGCATTAGCGTCAGCTCCAATAATAAGATGGCCCGTACAGAAATTATCCACCAGATCTTTCACCTCCTTTTGTGGAGGAGGTTCTTCGGCGTCATAGGGCATATAGACCGACGCCATCGTTAGGCTGGTGCTGCCGACTGTTAAGCTGGCAGCTGTAACGTCACCATTTGAGTAGTTGGGTAATAGAAAGGTGTTTAGCTCAGACTTTACCAAAATACAGGTTCTGACCTTGCCCTCATCATTGGCTTGGATGAGCTTGTACCCCTTAGTCCCCAATCCACAGATCCTAGAGCTATTGACCCAGGGCTCTTGGATAAGGACCACGTCTACGTCGCCTTTAGAAAGACGACTGCTTAAAACAGCCGAGGCTGCTTTAGATTTGTGCAGATTTATCTGAAGCACCACCAACATGAGAGAGCTCAGACATCCCTGCCGCCAGCGTGTCGTCGAGGTCTGGCCTGTTCCGGGGGCTGTCTCTCAACGAGGAGTTGTTCAGAGCACCTGCACGATTTGGCGTGGCGGGAACCCTGCTGTCTGAAGCAGCATCAACGTTAGTGTGCTCAGGTTTAGCCACGATCGTGACGTCGAGGCCTTCTTCGTCAAGCAGGCTTTCTTCTATCGCCGAGTTGTTCGCAGCACCATCGCAATTTGACGTGGCGGATAACATACTTTCCGCGTCGGACTCCTCTGCTTTCCCTTCCGATGCCTCGATCTCCGAGTCCTCCGGAGCGTCCGGAATAGCAGCGCGCTGTGCATCGCCACGGTATACGTGGATCACGATCTGACCCAAGCCGTAATGCACTCGTCCGTTGCACCGTTTAAGGGGCTCGAGCGCCTCCTTATTCAGAGTGATAACCACCTGTCTATTGGGCCCAACCACATCATCGACCAGATTGACGCCCCAATCCTGCGTCGGGAGAGACGGATTCCAGACCTGCAGCATCTCAAGAATATTCTCGGGTTCTGCAGGGACGGCAGGAATCCATGCCCTTGCCCTTGGCCGAGCAGGAATGTCCTTCCAGTCGACGACATCTAGTCTTGCCCCTGGATAGACTTCACCCAGTCTTGCAACTGCTGCCTTATACAGTGCGACAGTTCTTGCATCCTCGCACGCGAATATTTTGATCTGACCTTGGTGCCAGCCCGCGTCAGTACCTCGCGGCGGACTACCCGGAGACTCACGCATTAAGTGGAGGAGGGCCCTGCCCATTTCATTCCGGACATACAGCCACTGGTCTTTGGGGATGGACCAACGGTCGTTACCTCGGTCAATGAAACCTATAAGGATTCTGTCCTTGGTTACTTCAGCAAAGCTGAGTTTTCCCACTACGGGGTTGACCTGATGCCGCTTCGGATGGGGGTCTACCTCTCCGTCCGATCTCTGGCGTTTGAAGGGATTACCGTTCACCCTCTTAGGCACATAGGGCCTCTGGAAATTTGGTATCAGAGCTTTCGCTTCCTCCACCATCTTCCTTTCTTCCGGCGACAGCTTCTCCTGCGATGCTCCCTCATATCTTTTAAGGATCCTTGCGGCCTTTCTTTTATCCCAGTACGCAAAGCGTCGGGGAGATGCCTCTTTGGGGGGATTCAGACTCGTAGTTGCCATCGCGGTCTCTCCCTTTACGGCGTCGTCCTTCTCTTTCGAAACTCTGAAACCAGGTCGTGAGACCATTGCCCCAGATGTGAAGAGATTGGGTTTCGTACCAGCGCTTGATGGAAGCTTAGCTTCCGCCGTTTTCTGCTTGACTGCGTAGGCAGCCGCACTGTTGCTTGCTCCCATCAAGTCACTCTTACTTGATAGCAGTTTGGGGGATGACTGACCCGTAGTTTCCATCGTTGTCGGCCTCCCAGTTAACTTTGAGGCGGAGTTTGTCCTCCGGCGTTGTGTTTTCGCTTGCTCCAGCATAGTTCTTCTCTGCTGCGGAGTAAACGAAGTCGTTAATTGCTTTGTATTTTGTGTGTTCTTCATCTTGTTCGTACGACCCCTCGCCGGACAAGGCCAGCTTAGGGTCAAGGGTAGTGTAAGGGGAAGTGTGTCGTCCGCCGCGGCAGAGCCCCATACCGCGGTAAGACCATAGTTACTCCCTGAGGCGGCCCGGTATCAGTGAGGCTCCGTTCGACTACAGCCACGATTTGCCTCCCGGCTGCAAACGTCCAATGGGCACGGTATCGCATAACACCCTGGATTGGGAGGGATATAAAATACTTAAATACTTAAAAATTAAAATAAAGGAAGTTGTATACCTGCGAAAATAAATATTAATAATATGCGAAGAAGTTAAAGCCATGAACGTAAAGGTTGTGGCCCAATGCACGCTTGCTTTGCTTACATTAGATTATCTTGCTTTCCTTTGAAAGCTTCTATGGCCAAAAAGAAACCTCAAAAGCTGTCTAAAATACAGCGACAAAACAACAAGACAAATAGTGAAGCAGGTAAAGCGCTGTCAAATAGAGATTTTGGCTATTCGATGTTGTAAAGTGCTTCAAGCAAGCAAAGTAAGGCTGCCACTTGTCCAGCTTTTATACATTTCAATAGAGTTCAAAAGAATTTTGACTCTTCTCGACGCAAAGCCAGCAAAGCAAGCGGCAAAATTACAAGTATCAACTTAACTAAACGTATTGGTATTGTTTTCCAAACCAGAATTTACTTAGTTGATACGCGTGTACGTTTATTGCAACGGAAATTCAAGCCAATGTTCTGTAGATATTTCTGTGTAGGCGAATGGCAAACAGAGATACAACTGAAACGAAATAAAGCTTATTATAATTTGTAGATGACCTCAAATTGCATTAGTTACTTGAAACCCAAAACTAATAACAGGTAGGTCCTCTTGCACCGCTGCTAATTCATGTCCGAATTCATGCACTATGGTGCACAACAGCAGCGTCAACGTATAGTAGCCCACTTCTTCGATTGGCAAATTCACTCCAGGCAATAATATTTCCACTTTAGGTGCATTTTGAGCATACTGCTATCACTACTGCAACCATTTTCAGTCACGCTAGAACCACTTACACTACTGCTATTATTGCTTTCATTGTTGAACAATAACATCGGTATCCATAAACCAACGCCAGCCATGGCGTTCACAATGGTCAATAGCTTCTTCCTTTGAGCTGAAATCCACTTGCCTATTTGATAGTGGGTCACCGCTGAGTATTAGCATTTACTTAAAACCTTATATTTTTAACTTACGATGATGTCCATCCCATTAAGGGATTTTCCTAGCGTTCGCAATTGTCGAATTCAAATTGCCAATGATTGACATTATCCGTGCCACTTTGCATAGCATTTTTTGGTGGTATATGTATGCGTACACGTCGAACCTGGGACTTACGTCTACTTTGGTGGGTGCGATTGCACCGCTTAGCTGCTTCTTGCGCTCGACTTCTTCTCGGCGTGCAAAAGCCGTGGAAACTTGAAAATTGGCGGAGCGGCGCGTGCGCCCGCAGAGAACATGGTGCGAGTGTAGTTGGACATCGTCTTCGCACTATAAAGAAACAACAAGTTAATAGTATGGAAAACACAGAAAATTGATGAAATATTTACCATTGTGCCTCTTGAGCAGTTTTTGCAATAAGGTTCAAGTGGCTGCCGCAGAGGCACACTTAGTCCAGTTTTGAAAGGCCCGTTGTGATACCACCAACATAAGGAAAGTCAGTCCCGGGACCCAGCCATATGGAAAATCCCTGAGTTGTTGGGATTTTGCACATAGCAGAATCCCGGGACTGACACTCCTAAACCGACACCGTTACTCCTCCTCGCACCACTTAGATGACTTTATGAAGGCCATCAAGTCCTTTATGTCCAGTTCCGCGATCTGGCTTACGCTATCCAGGAAGGGAACTCCCAAAAAGCGCGTTCTCGCGCGCTTAAAGCCAGACAGTTGCAGATGAGGTGCTTCACTGTTTGTTCCTCCTCATCATCTTTGCAACTCCTGCAGCATCGTCGGTAGGGCACGCCTAGCCATTCTGCATGCCTACCAATGAGGCAGTGACCGGTTAATACCCCTATCAATATGGAGATTTCCCTCCTAGTTAGGGCATAAATGCGTCTAGACCTTTTAAGATCCCATTTTGGCCAGGTTTGTTTCGATATCCGACACCCCGGGGATTGCAGCCATCTTTCGTTGGCTTGACGGAGTGTGTGCTCCTTCAGCATTAGTTTGCATGTAGCAAACGGCATACCTAAGCGCTCTTTATCCTGAAGAACCTGCTTGGTCGTGCCCTCCTGGCAAGCTCATCTGCCTTACAGTTTCCCTCAATGTCCCTATGTCCCGGGACCCATATGAGGTTTACGCGGTTCTGTTGGGCCAACTCCTGAAGAGATCGACGACAGCTGAGCGTCAGTTCAGAGTTGAACGTGTATGAGCCAAGGGATTTGAGTGCCGCTTGGCTATCGCTGAAAATAGCGATATCTTCTCCGATAACACGTTTGCTTAACCAGGCCGCGGCGTCCAGGATTGCCGAGACTTCCGCCTGGAAGACGCTGCAATGATCAGGTAGTCTGAGGCAGAGCTCAAGGTCTAAATCCCTTGAATAAACCCCTCCTCCAACTCTGCCGTCCAACTTCGAGCCGTCGTATATGGAAGTGCCACCATTTGTTTCGGGACACCAATCCGTCCTCTCCCAGTCTTCTCTGCTGGGAATGTTTATTTTGAAACAGCTATCCCCGACTGTAGTGGTCGCACAACGATCTGCGCTTAGTGGGAGAAAGCTGTAAGATTCCAGAATACTGGAGTGTCCAATACTACCCGCACCCGCACCCCTTAGGCGCAGAGCTGATGCCGCCGCAGACCGAAACCCTTCCAGATCAAGTGGCAAAATGTCCAGAATGACCTGGAGGGCTTTGTTGGGCGTTGTCCTTAGCGCACCGCTTATACATATAATATTGGATCTATGGACTTTCCGCAACAGATTCAGGTATGTTGCCTTGCTCAGCGCAAGCCACCATACGACGACTCCACACAGCATGATTGGGCGAATGATGGCCGTGTAGATCCAACTGCATACTCTAGGGCTGAGCCTCCATTTTTTGCCAATGGCTCTTTTGCATGTGTAAAGAGCGATGCAAGCTTTGTTCTGGCGCTGAAGAAAATTCTCCTTCCAATTCAATTTCCTGTCCAGAACTATGCCTAGAAACTTGGCCTTATCCGACAAGCCCAGGCGCGTGCCATCTAGTTCTGGTAGGCTTAGTGGCGGTATTTTGTACCGGCTGGTGAAGAGGACAAGTTCCACTTTCCCCGGGTTGATACTAAGTCCGCAGCGAGAGGACCACGTCGAAACTTCTCGCAGTGCTACTTGCAACAGGTCACACAGAGTTTGTGGGAACTTGCCTCCGAATGCAATAGCTAAATCGTCTGCGTATCCCACTATCTTCCCGCCCCCAGCTTGTGTCACGTAGCAACGAGTTGACTGTGAGTTTCCATAAAAGCGGGGAAAGAACACCAAACTGGGGCGTTCCCCTTGTGACATAGCGTGATAACTCAACCGTACCAAGTGAAGAAGCTATTTTTCTTCTATCTACGCCCAGATTAGTTAGAGCGGATTCGATCGCCTCCAGGCTTATATTGTTGAAAGCCCCCTAAATGTCTAGGAAGGCCACGAGACAGTAGTCCTCTTCACACAGCGATTTCTCAATGACAGATACTAGGCTGTGCAGAGCAGTTTCTCTTGATTTACCCTTGGTGTATGCATGCGGATAGCTAGAGATAAGTTTGCTATCAATAGTCGTTGAGAGGTAGTCGCTTAGTATCCTCTCAAAGGTTTTGAGTACAAAGAACGAGAGACTGATCGGTCTGTAGTCTTTTGGCTCGTAGTGGGATGCCTTCCCAGCCTTAGGGATAAACACTACCGTGGCGCTTCTCCAGGAGCCCGGAATGTGGTTGAGAGCCAGGCAGGCTGTGAAGAGAAATACCAGCCATTTAGCTGATGTCTCCAACGTGTTTATAAGTTGCGCGGGGATAATCCCGTCCGGCCCGGCAGCCTTTTACGGTTCAAAGCTCTTGACTGCCCACCTTAGCCTTTCCTCAGTGATGGGTATATTTACTGCCAGGTTTGTTGCAGGTGCTAGTGGTGCGTCATGCAGGTTCCCCGGAAAATGTATATTCAAGAGCAGCTCAAGGGTTTCCTCTTCCGTGCTGGTCCAGGATCCGTCAGGTTTTCGCAAATAGCTGATGGCTGTTTGACTTTTCGAGAGGACTCGTCTAAGTCTCGCTGTGTCGTCGACCTTTTCGACGCCAGTGCAGAAATTTCTCCACGAGGTTCTCTTCGCCTGTCTCAGATTTTTTTTGTAGGCCCTAGGTTAAGCTTTATATTCGTGTTAAATTGTTTCCGGCATGATTTGCGGAGCGAGTACAAATCGTAGGACCACCAATGTGGCTTGTGTTTACCGCGTGGTTTTGGCACTTGACAAGCCTGTCCTAGAGCATTTGAGAGCGCCGATGTAAATGTAGGAACAAGATCCTCCAGCTCCTCTACTGATGAGGGGGCTTGTGAGGGTAGTACTGGTAGGTCTCTATCTAATATATCATTGTGTAACTGCCAATTAGTGTTACGTGGATTGCGCTTCTTGATTGGTTGTTCTACAATAAAGTCTTAAACCATTTCTATGACGCGGTGGTCGGAGAGTGAATGTTCTTCAAGAGCCCGCCATTTTCGAGACTCATAAGCGCCTTCACTACAGATAGTGAGGTCTATGACCTCCCTGCGGGTCTTAGTGATAACAGTAGGCTCATTACCCACGTTGCAAATTACCAGGTTGGTTGTTAAGAGGTAATCAAACAGAGACTCGCCCCTGGCATTGATATCGGAGCTCCCCCATTGGACATGGTGGGCATTAGCGTCTGCTCCAATAATAAGATTACCCGTGCAGAAATTCGACACCAGGTCTTTCACCTCCGTTTGTGGTGGAGGTTCTTCGGCGTCGAAGGGCATATAGACCGACGCCACCGTCAGGCGGGTGCTGTCGACCGTTAGGCTGATAGCGGTAATATCACCATTGGTGTAGTTAGGTAGGAGAAAGGAGTTCAACTCAGACTTGACCAAAATACACGTTCTGACTTTGCTCTCCTCGCTGGCCCGAATGAGCTTGAAGCCCTTAGTCCCCAATCAGCAGATTCTTGAGCTATTGACCCAGGGTTCTTGGATGAGGACCACATCCACGTCGCCTATAGAAAGACGACTACTTAAAGCAGCCGAGGCCACTTTAGATTTGTGCAGATTAATCTGAAGCACCACCAACATGAGAGCGCACAGACTTCTCTGCCGTCCCCATATCGTCGAGGTTTGCCCCATCCCGGAGGTTGCCTATCAACGACGAGTTGCTCCGATTAACTGCCCGATATGGCGTTGCGGGAGTCCTGCTGTCTATAGCGCTAGATGTTAATCGCTCAGCGTTGGCTGCTACCACCGTGACGTCGAGGACTTCCTCGTCCTGTAGGCTGTCCTCCATCTCCGAGTTGATCACAGCACTATCGCCAAGGGACGTGGCGGATAACATGCTTCCTCTTCCTCTTCTGATATTTCGTCTTCCGGTTCCCCCGGAGCAGCCGAGAAGGCAGCGCGCTGAACATCACCACGATATACGTGGATAACGATCTGGCCCACGCTGTAGTGTACTAGGCCATTGCACCTTTTGAGGGGCTCGATTGACTCTTTATTCATGGTGAAAACCACCTGTCTGTCGGGCCCTACCGCATCCCCGACCAGATTGACACTCCAGTCATGCGTTGGCAGGGACGGATTCATTAGCCGTAGCATCCCGAGAATTCTCTCGGGTTCGTCAGGGATGGCCGGAATCCACGCCCTTGCCCTTGGACGAGCTGGAATGTCCTTCCAGTCGACGACCTCTATCTTTGCGCCCTTGTAGACTTCACCCAGTTTAGCAGCTGCTGCCTTGTACAGTGCTACAGTTTTTGCATCCTCGCATGCGAGTAATTTAATCTGACCCTGGTGCCAACCCGCATCCGTTGAGAAGAATGTTGCCGAGTTCATTTCGCCCGTAACGCCACCGGTCCTTGGTCCTCGGTCAAGGAAGCCTATAAGGATCCTGTCCTTGGTTACCTCAGCAAAGCTTAGTTTGCCCGCTCCAGGGGTATTCTGATGCCGCTTGGGAGGGGGATTTAACTCCAGGTCCGATCTCTGGCGCTTAAAAGGGTTAACTTTTAACCTCTTTGGCAAGTAAGTATTTTGGAAATCCGGTATCACAGCTTTCGCTAGCTCTACCGATTTACTGGAATTCGGCGACAGCGATTCCTGCGGTACCCCTTCATACCACTTCAGGATCTTTGCACGTGGTACGTGAAGCGGCGGGGAGATGCCTCCCGGGAGTGCGGACCCGTAGTTGCCATTGCGGTTGCTCCCTTTGCCGAAATCTCAGTTGCAGCTTCCTTCTCCTTCGAAACTCCGGGGCCAGGTCGTGAGACCGCTACCACGGACGTAAAGATACTGGTTTTCATGTCAGCGGTTGATGGGAGTTTAGCATCAGCCGTTGTCCGCTTAGCTGCGTTGGCAACCGCACTGGTGCTAGCTCCCATCAAGTCAATCTTACTCGATAGAGGTTTGGTTGACCGACTCGTAGTTGCCATCGCTGTCGATCCCCCCTTGATTGTGGAGCGGAGGTTGTCCTCCGGCGTTGTTGTTGCTTTCTCGCTTGCTCCTCAATAGATATCCTCTGCTGAGGAGTGAAATTTGGCGTTGTTTGTTTTTTAGGTTTTTCGTTTTTATTTACGTTATTTGAGTTCATCTTGTTCGTACGACCCATCGCCGGACAAGGCCAGCTTAGGGTCAAGGAAGAGTAGGGGGAAATGTGTCGTCCGCCGCGGCAGATCCCCGTACCGCGGTCATGCTTACTCTCTGAGGCGACTCGGTATCAGAGAGGCTCCGTTCAAATACAACCACGATTTGCCTCCCGGCTGCAAACGTCCAATGGGCACGGTTTCGCATAACACCCTGGATTGGGAGGGGGAAGATTTTTGTCGTCGCGCCAGAGAGGCTAGGCTGCTCTCGTGATGAAGTGCCGTACGGAGCCATGATCACAAGGGCAGCGTAGCCGTGTGGCTATCGACTTAAGCCCTCGTACCGCGGCAAGGTATCCACCCTTCACGAGGGAGTTTTTGCAATTACTTGACACACTAAATACACTATAAATTTATCGCAATATATCTTTTTTTTGCAATTACTTGACACACTATAGATATATTACGATAAATTTATACATTTTTTATCACATAAACCGTATTAGGTTATATTTTACACCATTTTTTAAAAAAAATGTTTATAAATATAATTAAACATACATTTTTCCTACGCGAAGCAAAAGTAAACAACACTTTAACAACACAAAAATAATCTGCGATAAAATAACAATTGTCATATCGACAAGGATAAATTGATCGAATTTAGAGTTGACAAAAGGTTAGCTAATCGCAATGTTAAAATTATTGTTAAGTAAATTTAACGTTAACAAATATCGTTAAAAAAAATTTGTGAATCGCGCTACAGATCTCAGCTCAACTTGAGGAGCAGGAGGCCCGGCTATCTTCGAAAATAGCATTGTAGTTGGAGGAACAGGAAGAATGCGTTTTTTCACAGCTAAAAATACTGGACAAGAAAATAATGCAGCTTGAAGAGAAAGTCGAGGCCGAGGATGCGTTAAGAAGTCGTACCCAGGAGTTGCAGCTGATTCGTCCAAGTATTTCCACAAGCACGTCCAATGTTATAACTCCATCTTTTGACGGTTCTGTTCCCTTCCAGGTGTTTAAGCTACAATTTGAGGAGACCGCATCGGTGAATAACTGGAGCGGTGAGGACAAAGTCGTTGCACTCTTCGTAGTCTTCGTAGGACCGGCAGCCGAAATCTTACAGACTATTCCTGATGGCGAACACAACATCTATGAAGCATTGATGGGTGCTGTGGAGAGACGTTATGGTAGCGAGCATCGGAAGCAGATTTACCAAATAGAGCTACAAAATCGATTCCAGAAACCCACACCCCGATTATAAACGACAATTCCGCACGTATTTTTTCGATTCTCCCTCTTCCCGTATTCTGAATACAAATTCCGCACGTACTTTCTCGCTTTTCGCCTATTCTAAACGATGTTCGAAAAATCGAAAACTGGTTTGGCGAGTAAAGTAGGTTTCACGAATGAAAAGAAAAGTGAGGATACACACAAATTTATTGCGAATTAATTCATCAGACAATTTTAAGTGAGCGCTGAACAAAATGTGAGTAAATACAACATTTAATGATAAAAAATCACTTTTATAAAATAAAATCGTATTGTTTTTGGTTTTTTAAGACGAAGAGCATAAACAAGCAGCAAATAGAGATTTTAGTGAGCCTTATGCAATAGCAGCCACAAATTGCGATAAACTTTTATAAAGGGAACAAGGAAGTGTTAAATCGATTCTGGCGAAATGCCGAGGAGGAGTTAAATTCTGCAGGACCACCAACAAAATGTATCGCTCAATGGAAAAAGGTACATTACACATTTATAGCACACGTTGTACTATTAGGAGTTTGAAAAAACTGTCGAATTACAGGTATGGGGCGATCAAAAAAGATACGTGAGTGGAAAAGCAGCCAGCAACATGAAGTATGCGAAAGGTACTGGCGGTGACCCAAACCGTCAGTACAAACTATCGGCGACGGAAACAGCGATATATGAATTATTGGCATGAAGGAATCCGTGGAAGGAGTGGCGAGGAAATGTGGGTTGCCACAGGCGGCAAAAAAGGTGGTTTCTGAGACGACCAACGTACCGACAGGTAACAAAGAGGTGATAGAGTGCGTGGTTATGGATTGCGATGTGGTGAATGAGGTGGAGATATCTAGTGACATTGCGTGGTTAGATGTCAGTGTGAATGTTGGGGAGGAGCAACCTACTTGCTCGATTAAGTCAACGGCTGAAAATACTCGTTCGGACGTTCTCGAGGAAGAGCTGCCAATCATGATTGAAGAGTGTCCTACTTCCTCGCGAAAGCCGAAAAATAAAAAGACTTCTTCAGACGTTCTCTAGCAAGAGTGGTGAATCCAGCGTAAGATGTGTGGTTGGATGAAAGAGAGAGCTTTGGAAGCGGCAAAGCAAACTAAAATTCAAAAAAAAAAAAAAAAACATTTGCTCTTAAAAGGAAGCACTTTAAAAGAATTGAGCAGATGAAAAGAGAGAAGCTTGAGCTATTAAGAGCGCAAACAGATGTATTGCATGATATAATGCAACAGAATAATGCATAATTTAAATGTACTTAGTAAGTGAGTGAATTCTTTTTTTTAACCAGTATTAGACTTTAATTTCTGTATTTTAAGTAATTTATTTTGAACTATTTTTTTTTTTACTAGTATTAGACTTTGATTTCTGTATTTTAAGTAATTTATTTTGAATACTTTTTTGTTTTTGTGTGCGAGAAACAGGGCCAAAGCTGAAAATGGATTTATTCTCCAAATATATCTGTGTTTTTAATATTTTTCAATTTAAAATTATCGATATATTGACATAAACAACATAAATAAGAGTTTCAAAGTTTACACAAAGATCGTGAAAGTTAATCAAATTTGAATTCACAGACATTTTTTATTTTAATTTTTTTAAATTTAATATGTTGTTTCTGTAATAGATTTCGGTATATTTTAAATGAAAACTTAGATGAGACTTTATATACACATACATAAGTACCTGAATTATTTTTTTAGACCTAGTTTTAATTAAGTTCCAACCTATAAATGTGATTTTATACATATGTAAATACTTTTATATTGAATACTTTTTTGGTTTCGTTTACATACCTACTTTTATAATTCACACATTTTTTATTGATAAATACATAGAAATTTTAAGACTGCATTTTTGTATACATATAAATATGTACCTGAATTCAAACTTTTTTTTTTAATTAGTTTGTTGTATTTTAACGTATACCAAAAAAAGAATTAGTCTAATTATATAAAAAGTAGTAATGATTGGTGAAAATTTAAATTTTATAGTGTACACTTTCTTCTGATAATGAATACTTTTTTGTTTTCATACTTTCATTTATCAATTTTTTTTGTTTCTTTAGTTGTTTACAAGCTTGTTTAAAATAAGGCCTTTTTAGGCTTGAGTTTATTTCAGTTGTTTATCACCTTTTAATTTTATGTTGAATACTTTTTGTTTTCATGTACATACTTTCATTTATCACATTTTTTTCTTTAGTTTTAAGAACATTGATAATTTTTAGCTGTTTGTTTAATATAAGGCCTTTTTAAAATTGCGTTTATTCGTTTGTTTATCGGCTTTTAATTTTATGTTAAAAAGTGCATGATTTGGTGGTTTCTTCGGTTCATTATTTGATACTGAATTTATTTTTGTTTCTTTGGTTTTTTTTCCAAAACTTTATTCCTGCAATAAATCTTTTTTAATAATAAAATTATATGTCTTTTATTTCATGAAATAGTGTTTTCTATTCTATTACGTATACTTTGTGCTGCAGCCAAATACTGTGGAGGTGTCAAAGGCACGACATCTGTGTTTTCACTAACCGGTTCGTGTTGTTCCTCTGTATAATTTATTGCGGTCAAATCTGTGTATGTTTTGAAATATATGCATAAATTGTGCAACGCGCAACACACATTGACTATTTTGGCTGCTTTTCTGGGGGTGTAGTGCAGCTCTCTTGCCCCAAGGAGACACCTCAATCGGTTTTTGAGAACTCCATTAGTTCGCCCTATTATATTGCGGCATTTCGAGTGGGCATCATTAAATTTCATTTGCGTAGAGCCTTCTTCCGCGTTTAGATGTGGCGTCAAAAGCCATGGTTCCAAAGGGTAACCAGCGTCTCCTAATTGAAAAAAACTTAATTTGGATGTACATACCTCCATAATATGTGTTTAGTTATGTTTACCTAGTAACCAATTATTAGTTTCGCCACTCAAATATTGACTTTCGAAAAACGCCCTCAAGTCACTAACGTTCCAAATAAAAGAATCATGGGAGGCTCCAGGGTGAGAGGCATCAACATATCGTATCTTTAGCTCACGATCGCACATCTGAAAAAAGAGAATGATACGATAGTAAATTGAAACAATTTACATTCACTAGAGGTCCCCGCACCGAAATACACTTGCATGCACCCATATTGTGAATCATGACGTTTCTAAAGCCCACTTGCTAAAAGTGCAGTTTTCAGTAACTTCCGAAATTTGAAGCGAAAAATTAAAAGAAGGGCTCCAAAGACAAATATTTACAAGCAGATTGAGAATCACCGCGCTTATTTAAAAAATTGCTTTAAATTTGCTCTTGAACGGTTTTGCAACTAAAGCAGTAGTACATCAAATGAAAGGTAATTTAATTACCAAAAAAATGGAAATAAAAATTTGAAAATCGATTCATTGGTTTTTGAGAAATTTTGATTTTAGAAATGCTTCAATTGAACTTTGACCCTTAATAACTTTTGAACGGATAAACAAAATTTATTTCCGTGGGGACCAGAAACTGCACTACTACCGCCCACCGCAAACATAAAACTTTATCCATTGCAGACACATGACTCGGAATGAAATTCTAGGCAGGTCGAAGCACTTTTAACAACAACATCAGTTCAAACGTTTAGAAAGACTTCAGTCACAACCGGAAGCACTATGTAAATATTCAACTTGTTATTTTATAAATTGACTTACCAACATCACATTTAGGCTATAGTATCCCTTCCGGTTGTAGTACAGATTCTTGTTTTGAGATGGAGCCATGTAACGGACATGCGTTCCATCGATACACCCAAGGACACTAGGAATGCCATGCGAAGTATAAAATGAACGTGAAATATGTTGTGTGTGCGTCGTTAAGATGTCCAACAAATATTTAAATGCGGGCTTGTTTACTTATAGTATTTAATAAATCTGCAATACAACTGAATTAAGAAAAGGACTAAAAATAACTTTGTTAGCACTTGCAATGTTTCCGGCAACTCCAGTGGGTTTGTACTGTCGCGCAACCTTCTTCTTATAGTCCTTTGTTGAGGCTCTTGTGCTACCGAATCCTCTATTTCCTCTTCTGCTACCATTCGGATGACAATGCTATGCATTTTTTATTATTTAAATCACTTTTTATTAAAAACTTTAAAATTTTCCATTCACTGAACACAAAAACAAACGATAAAAATTAAACGTCAAACAGCGACAGCTGATTTCGAAAAATCGAAATTCCTCTTCGCCAATTTTTATTTTCACTAGCGAAAGAGAATTGCCGGAAATTTTTCGGGCGAATAAAAAATTCCGCAAGAAGAGAATTCCGCGCGGATTTTTAGAATCGAGGGGCCAATGAGACTTTTCAAGAATTTGCATCGGACATCGAGAGGTTAGTACATCTATCAAACGCGGATGCACCTGTAGAGTACTCGGAGAGGCATACGTGATGTTGAGACGAAGCGTGCCACCTATGCAAATCCAAAGAGATAATTTGCGGAGACGGTATCACATGCGCTAACTCAAGAAACAGCATCTCTTTTGTGCAAACCAGCGTACAAAGCTCATCGTGTGGAAGTAGAACGACCAGAATGGGTGAACGCAATCCGAGAAGCATTGAACGGAAAGCAACAGAAAAATGAAGCTGCCATTAAATGCTTCAAGTGCGGAAAATCTGGTCACATTCCACGTTATTGCGGATCGGGAACCAATAATTCCAGCAATGCAGGTGGGCGTAAGGGCAAAGCTGAAGGAGATGAGCAAGTCTCCCAACCAAAGCAACCGTTAAACTAAAGAGAATCAGTCGCAAGGGGCGTAAGCTGGCTCCCGCAATTGGATGCCCCATAATCTCTGTCTCACAGATCGGAAGGAAGTCGAGTAATGTTACTGTTGGAGGACTCGTGGTTGACTGTTGATACGGGCGCATCTCACTCCATCATTCGATCTGATTTAGTCAACAAAGAAGTGAGGCCATTACATGGAGCAAAGTTGCGTACGGCGACTGATGAGGACAGCCAAGTCCAAGGAGAAGTAACATGTGAAATCGCAATTGGGAATGTCACTGTACTGCACAATTTTATAATGGCAGATATTGTTGATGAGATCATAGTTGGTGTGGATTTCTTAAGCAACCAAGGCATCAAGATCGACATGCAAAACCGGACTCAATTTTGGTTACGAGAACAAGTACATCAATAAGCGGGTCCTCTTGGAAGAAAGCCAACAAATTCCACCGAAGTCGGAGGCGATCGTTTGGGCAAGGATTGATGGAGATTACGGGACAAATAAATTGTGGGTGGTAGAGGCAGCAAACAAATCAAAGACGGATATACTAGTAGGAAAAACACTGGCTATGACAAAACAAGATGGACGTATACCGGTAAGAGTACTAAATGAGTTCAGATCGCCGATTAAGCTTTCCAAGGGAGCTATATTGGGACAATGTCAGGAGGTGGAGGTGGTTATAAATTGTGAACAGCTCCAGGAAAATGTTTCTACCAGCAACATTAATCTTTCAGATGATATCACGGCGGCGACGCAAGAGCTCGAAGAAGACCACCAGAATAAGGCGAAACAACTTCTCTAGCATATTTGACAAGGATGGTTCTAGGCCAGGTCGCACGAATGTAGTGAAGCATCAAATTGATACCGGCGATGCGAGACCAATCCGCCAAGCTCCTCGAAGTGTTCCCTTGGCCAAACGCCAAGTGGTAAGAGAAATTATACAGAAAATGAGTGAGAGTGGGGTGATCGAACCATCAGCTAGTCCATGGAGCTCACCGGTAGTGCTAGTAAAGAAAAAGGACGAAAAAAATGCGGTTCTGTGTGGATTACCGGAAATTGAACGACGTAACGAAAAAGGACAGCTATCCATTACCCAGAATATACGATACTCTGGACTCACTATCTGGTACGAAATGGTTCTCTACACAGGAATTGAAAAGCGGCTATTGAAAAGTGGATGTTAAAGATGAGGATAAGGAAAAGACAGTCTTCAGCTTTGTTGGGAAAAAGCTTTGAGGAACACCTTAAGAACTTGGAGGAAGTTTACCAAAGGATAGCTGGCGCCGGTCTGAAATTAAGTCCCAAAAAGTGTGCATTGTTCAAGAAGGAAGTAAGTTACTTGGGTCACAAGGTTACTACGTAGGGAATTTGCACTGCTAAAGAGAAGGTCGAAGCAGTAAAGGATTGGCCACGACCGAACCATTTAAATGAGTTACGAAGTTTCCTTGGACTGTGCACGTATTATCGCCGATTTGTACCGAATTTCGCCAGCATAGCCAGTTACCTCCATGAGTTGACCAGGAAGAATATGTCATTTGATTGGAAGAAGGAACATGAAGTGGCTTTCCAAACATTAAGGGAACGGCTGTGCACTGCCCCAATGTTAGCGTATCCAATCCCAGGTTCAACGTTTATTCTGGATACAGATACAAGTGGTTATACGATTGGAGGAGTTTTGTCACAGATTATCGATGGGCAGGAGAAGGTAGTGGCGTACTGTAGCCGCACAATTTGAAAGCCCGAAAGGAACTATTGTGTAACACGAAGAGAACTACTGGCATTGATGGAGTGCATCAAACATTTCCACAAGTATCTCTATGGACAGCGATTCCACTTCAGGACAGACCATGAAGCGTTTAAATGGCTCTTGCAGTTCCGTAATCCGGAAGGTCAATTGGCACGGTGGATAGAGCGACTACAAAGTTATGACTTTTTCATAGAGCATCGCAAAGGCAGCAACCACGGTAATGCTGATGCAATGTCCCGGCGACCATGTAACCAATGCAAGCATTGTTCGAAGGCTGAGGCCAAGGAAGATGTTATAGATGTACGGCTGATGACTATAACATCGTCGGGCGAACGGGTCATGACTTAACTAAGGAAGTATCAGCTATAGGATCCAGATCAGGTACGCGTGATGCGGGGAATCGAGCAAAACGAACGGCCAACCAGAGAGGAGATGTCAGCAGAGAGTCCTATTGCCAACTCATATTGGGCACAGTGGAACAGTCTGAAATTAGTATCCGGTTGCTTACATAGAGTATGGGAAAGTAAAGATGGCCAATGCGATCGGAAGCTAATAGTTGTCCCAAGGAAGAGAATCTCTGATGTTCTGAATGATCTGCATAATGGTCCAAGCGGAGGTCATCTCGGAGTCACGAAAAAGTTGGAGAAAGCCAAGCAGAGATTCTATTGGGTTGGTTGCCGGCAGTCGATCGCGGAATGGATTGCCAACTGTGAGGTGTGCATCAAAGCAAAGGGTCCGAAGTCGAGAAACCATGGACAGATGAAACAGTACAATACAGGTGCACCGTTTGAGAGGATTGCCATGGATGTAGCTGGTCCATTTCCTACTAGCGCACTCGGAAACAAATGCGTACTTGTTGTTATGGACTATTTCAGCAAATGGCCAGAAGTTTACCCGATTCCAAATCAAGAGGCAGAAACCATTGCAGAGGTGTTTATTAACAATTGGGTAGCGAGGTTTGGTGTACCAATGGAGTTACATTCTGACCAAGGCAGGAATTTCGTATCGGTTGTACTCCAAGAAATGTGCAAGATATTGTGTATTCGGAAAACTCGAACAACTGCACTGCATCCTCAGTCAAATGGCATGGTGGAACGTTTCAATCGAACCTTGGAAGAGCACGTGAGGAAAGTAGTGGCTAAGTTCCACAAAGATTGGGACACGCACATCTACTTGTTCCTGATGGCATATCGCTCGGCAATACATGAAACAACGGGTGAGACTCCGGAAAAAGTACTTTTTGGGAATGATCTTCGGTTTCCAGCTGACTTGAAGTTTGGGATAAATGCTGATGAAGGAATAAATACCAGGAATCCACTAGCATCTTGGAAGAAGAAATGAGAGAAGTACATGACCTTGTAAGACAACGGACGAAGATAATGAGCGATAAGATGAAAGCCAGATACGACAAAGCAATCAACTCGGAAGGTTTTAAAGAAGGAGATTTAGTGCTGCTATACAACCCACAAGAGAAATAAAGGTTTGTCCCCAAAATTGCAATGTAGCTGGGAAGGTCAATATAAAGTAATAAAGCGGATAAATGATGTTGTCTACCGCATACAAACTGTTGGAAGACCACGAAACAAAATGAAGGTGGTTCACCTGGAGAGGCTAGCAACGTTTGGATCGGGAAATGTGTCTGATCGGGACGATCAGACTTAAGGTACGGGTACACTTAGCGACACCACGCGACGCGACGCGACCAAATAGTTGCCTATTTGATCAACATTGCTGCGTCGCGTCGTGTCGCGTGGTGCTGCTGTCGCTAGGTGTACTCTGTTCCCTAAGAACACATGCAAAGAATACTTGGGCGCGTCGTGTCGCGTCGCGTCGCTAGGTGTACCCTTAGCTTTAGGTGGAGGGCAGTGTGGCGAATATTCTCAAGAATCGCTCATCTCCCGCCACTAGCGTATTTCCACCACTAGCGTCACTACCACAACTACAGCTGTTTAGATACATGACGTGAGAGCGAGAGAGGGAGAGGCAGCTCGCGTGTTTGCAAATGTGGCACAAAGAGGAGATGACGATAGATAAACCCTTCGAGAACACTGTTGCACGAATAACCCAGAATTGTGTAGACATTTCTAGGTGATGAAGCCGCAGTCTACTAGGGTATATAAAAGCGCAAAGACAACGCACGTCAAGCAGTTTATTTTGAAGTGTTGTACAGTGAAGTACTGAACAGTGAATTAACCCGCGATATTGTACTACGGTTTTTAGTACTGAATAAAGCGTACTACTTATTAAGCAGAATCGGAGTGTTTTATTTAACGTACAGTGATCGAACTCAGGGAAAATAATCAAGGAATCATCGAATTCGTCACAATTGGTGTCAGAAGGACATTGAAAAGGATAACAAGGACATTGTAAAGGTAACAAGGACATTGCAAGGATATGGCAAAGTTTAATGACTTGAAGATCCAACAACTCAAAAACGAGTTGGAGAAACGTGGAATGGTAACAACAGGCAATAAGCCAGAGCTACTATCACGTCTACGCGAGGCTATGGAAGCGGAAGGAATCAACGTTGACGATTATGTTTTTCAGCTTTCGGAAGAGGGAGCGACGAAAATAGAAGAGCAAAAGGATACTCCGGATTCAGTGACAAATGTGGACACAAACTCGCTGTTGGCTGTATTGGCTCAGATGTCGACGAATATAACATCAAAGTTTGAAGGACAGAAAACTTGCATGGCATCTCAGTTGGAGCGACAGAAGGCTTATATGTCATCAAGGCTGGAAGAGCAGGAGACACGAATGTCGTCGCAAATTTCGGCACAGGTATCATCGCAGATCTCCACTCAAATGGAAGAACACAAGGCTTATATGTCATCTCATCTGGAGGCACAAGATGCAAAGATTGCAGAACTTCAAGATAAAATTGACTCTGAAGTTAATGCGTTGAGAGGACGGATCCAGGAGTTGCAGCTAAATCGTCCAACTGTTTCGACAAGCGCACCCAAGGTAAAAACCCCATCATTTGACGGTTCTGTTCCTTTCCAGGTATTTAAGCTACAATTTGAGAAGATCGCATCGGTGAACAACTGGGGCGCTGAAGACAAAGTCGCTGCACTCTTCGTAGCATTGAAAGGACCGGCAGCCGAAATCTTACAGACAATTCCTGATGGCGAACGAAGCAACTATGAAGCATTGATGGGTGTTGTGGAGAGACGTTATGGTAGCGAGCATCGGAAGCAGATTTACCAAATAGAGCTACAAAATCGCTGCCAGAAGCCCAACGAGACCTTACATCGAGAGGTTAGCGCACCTAGCAAACGCGGATGCACCTGTAGAGTACATGGAGAGGGTAAAGATACAAAGTTTCATAAATGGAATACGTGATGTGGAGACGAAGCGGGCCACCTATGCAAATCCAAAGAGATCATTTGCGGAGACGGTATCACATGCTCTAACTCAAGAAACAGCATCACTTTTGTGCAAACCAGCGTACAAAGCTCATCGTGTGGAAGTAGAACGACCAGAATGGGTGGACGCAATCCTAGAAGCATTAAACGGAAAGCAACAGAAAAATGAAGCGGCCATTAAATGCTTCAAGTGCGGAAAATCTGGTCACATTGCACGTTATTGCGGATCTGGATCTAGCAAGATGAATGCCCCATAGCTTCTGTCTCGCAGGTCGGAGGGAAAGCAAGTAATGTTACTGTTAGTGGTTTCTTGGACGGAAAAGAGCGGTTACTCACTGTGGATACTGGCGCATCTCTCGCGCAAAGTTGTGATTGGCAATGTGACTACATACCACAACTTCTTAGTAGCGGATATTGTGGACGAAGTCATCATTGGCATCGACGTCTTGGCTGAGAGAGACAATCACATAAACGTGAGATATAGAGTTATGACATACAATGGCCAAGAAGTACCTCTGATCTTTGGACACAACATTGTGTATTGCACCAAAGGAGTTTCATTGGAGGTGAAGCACAGGGACACTCGGAAAGCAAAGGTACCTCCTCGACCAATGGCTTCGATAGACAAATGCTTGCTTGAGACTATTCGGAGAAGTCAACAGAAAGATTCAGATCTGGCATGTGTGATCCGAGGGCTTGAGCGAAACAAACGACCAGCAAGAAAAAAATGTCAGCGGCGAGTTCAGTTGCCAAGTCATATTGGGCACAATGGAACAGTCTACGAATGGTTTCCGGTTGTTTGCATCAGATGCACCGGTTGAGAGGATTACCTTGGATGAAGCTGGTCCATTCCCCGGAACTATAAGCAAAAACATGAAAACCAGGTACGACAAAGCAATGGAAACGGAAGGTTCCTGGAAGGAGATTTAGTATTCCTATACGGGCCACAACGGAGGAAAGGTGTGTCTCCCAAAGTTCAATGCAACTGGGAAGGACCATACAGAGTTGTGAAACGGATCAACGACGTTGTTTACCGCATACAGGCTGTTGGAATGCCACGGAACAAAATGAAGGTGGTTCCCCTGAAGAGGCTAGCAACGTTTGGATCGGGAAATGTGTCTGATCGGCACGATCAGACTTAGGTGGAGGGCAGTGTGGCGAATGTTTTCAATAATCGCTCATCTTCCAACACTAGTGTATTTCCACCACTAGCGTCACTACCACAACTACAGCTGTTTAGATACATGACGTGAGAGCGAGAGAGAGAGGCAGCTCGCGTGTTTACAAATGTGGCACAAAGAGGAGATGACGATAGATAAACGCTTCGAGAACACTGTTGCACGAATAACCCAGAAATGTGTAGACATTTCTAGGTGATGAAGCCGCAGTCTACTAGGGTATATAAAAGCGCAAAGACAACGCACGTCAATCAGTTTATTTTGAAGTGTTGTACAGTGAAGTACTGAACAGTGAATTAACCCGCGATATTGTACTACGGTTTTTAGTACTGAATAAAGCGTACTACTTATTAAGCAGAATCGGAGTGTTTTATTTAACGTACAGTGATCGAACTCAGGGAAAATAATCGAGGATTCATCGAATTCGTCACAATAAACCGTAGTGCAATATCGCGGGTTAATTCACTGTTTAGTACTTCACTGTACAACACTTCAAAATAAACTGATTGAAGTGCGTTGTATTGGCGCGGTTTATATACCCTAGCAGACAGCAGCTTCATAACCTAGAAACGTCTACACACCTCTGGGCTATTCGCGCAACAGTGCTCTCGAAACATTTACCTTTCTTTCGTTGTGGGTTGTATAACAGCACTAAATCTCCTTCTTTAAAACCTTCCGAGGTGATGGCTTTGTCGTATCTGGCTTTCATCTTATCACTCATGATCTTTGTCCGTTGTCTTACAAGGTCGTGTATTTCTCTCATTTCTTCTTCCAAGATGCTAGTGGATTTCCTGGCATTTATTCCTTCATCAGCATTTATCCCAAACTTCAAATCAGCTGGCAACCGAAGATCATTCCCAAAAATTACTTTTACTGGAGTCTGACCCGTTGTTTCATGTATTGTCGAGCGATATGCCATCAGGAACAAGGAGATGTGCGTGTCCCAATCTCTCTGGAACTTATCCACTACTTTCCTCATGTGCTCTTCCAAGGTTCGATTGAAACGTTCCACCATGCCATCTGACTGAGGATGCAGTGCAGTTGTTCGCGTTTTCCGAATACCCAATGTCTTGCACATTTCTTGGAATACAACTGATTCGAAATTCCTGCCTTGGTCGGAATGTAACTCCATCGGTACACCAAACCTCGCTACCCAATTGTTTATGAACCCCTCTGCAATAGTTTCTGCCTCTTGATTTGGAATCGGGTAAACTTCTGGCCATTTGCTGAAATAGTCCATAACAACTAGTACGTATTTGTTTCCGAGTTTGCTAGTAGGAAATGGACCAGCTACATCCATGGCAATCCTCTCAAACGGTACACCTGTGTTGTACTGCTTCATCTGTCCATGGCTTCTCGACTTCGGACCCTTTGCTCTGATGCACACCTCACAGTTGGCGATCCACTCCGCGATCGACTGCCGGCAACCAACCCAATAGAATCTCTGCTTGACTTTCTCCAGTGTTTTTGTGACTCCTAGATGACCTCCACTTGGACCATTATGTAGTTCATACAAAACATCAGAGATTTTCTTCTTTAGGACAACTACCAGCTTCCGAGCGCATTGACCATCTTCGCTTTCCCATACTCTACGTAAGCAACCGGATACCAATTTCAAACTGTTCCACTGTGCCCAATATGACTTGGCAACAGGACTCTCTGCTGACATCTCCTCTCTTGTTGGTCGTTCATTTTGCTCGATCCCCTGCATCACACGTACCAGATCTGGCTCCTCTAGCTGATACTTCCTTAGTTGATCCATGTTCCATTCGTCCGTAGATGTTATAGTCATCAGCCGAACATCTATAACATCTTCCTTGGCCTAAGCTTTCGAACAATGCTTGCATTCCAGGTTACATGGTCGCCGGGACATTGCATCAGCATTACCGTGGTTGCTGCCTTTGCGATGCTCTACGGAAAAGTCGTAACTTTGTAGTCGCTCTATCCACCGTGCCAATTGACCTTCCGGATTACGGAACTGCAAAAGCCATTTCAACGCTGCATGGTCTGTCCTGACGTGGAATCGCTGTCCATAGAGTTACTTGTGGAAATGTTTGATGCACTCCACCAATGCCAGTAGTTCTCTTCGTGTTACACAATAGTTCCTTTCGGGCCTTCCAATTGTGCGACTATAGTATGCCACTACCTTCGCCCATCGACAATCTGTGACAAAACTCCTCCAATCGCATAACCGCTCGCGTCTGTATCCAAAATAAATGTTGCGCCTGGAATTGGATACGCTAACATTGGGGCAGTGCACAGCCGTTCCTTCAAGGTTTGGAAAGCCACTTCATGTTCCTTCTTCCAATCAAATGACATATTCTTCCTGGTCAACTCATGAAGGCTACTGGCTACGCTGGCGAAATTTGGTACAAATCGGCGATAATACGTGCACAGTCCAAGGAAACTTCGTAACTCGTGTAAATTGTTCGGTCTTGGCCAATCCTTCACAGCTTCAATCTTTTCTTTAGCAGTGCAGATGCCCTCCGTAGTTACCTTGTGACCTAAATAACTTACTTCCTTCCTGAACAATGCACACTTTTTGGGACTCAATTTCAGACCGGCACCAGCTATCCTTTGGAAAACTTCCTCCAGGTTTTTAAGGTGTTCCTCAAAGCTTTTTCCAAGCACGATGATGTCGTCCAGGTACACCAAACATGTTTTCCAATGTACTCCTTTCAATACTTGGTCCATGAGTCTCTCAAAAGTAGCTGGTGCGTTACATAGTCCAAAGGGCATTAGCGTAAATTGCCACAGCCCCTCTCCAACGCTGAAGGCTGCCTTTTCCTTATCCTCATCTTTAACCTCCACTTGCCAATAGCCGCTTTTCAAGTCCAGTGTAGAAAACCACTTGTTGTTGTTGTTGTTGTTAACAACAAAACACTCCCGAAGGTTTTGGGGAGTGATGCCGAAGTTGACAGTCCTTGGCCGGATATGACCCCGGTACGCTGCGGTGCTCCCTTGCGGTACTGCCCGACTGTCGTGGTAGCGATTTGGTATGACCAGTGGAACCTTCTAGGTCATGGCATCCCTCCATCCATGAGGAAGGAGAAGATGGGTAATGAGAGGTGAGAGGCATCATATCCGTAGATCAACCATCGAGTTAGCACGTCAATTACCTATGTGCATATTAGTCGCCTCTTACGACCGGTATGCCTACCTCGGGCATATTCTAAACCCCTAACCCGCAGGGTAATAGAAAACCACTTCGTACCAGATAGTGAGTCCAGAGTATCGTCAATTCTCGGTAATGGATAGCTGTCCTTTTTCGTTACGTCGTTCAGCTTCCGGTAGTCCACGCAGAACCGCATTTTGCCATCCTTTTTCTTCACTAGCACTACCGGTGAGCTCCATGGACTAGCTGATGGTTCGATCACACCGCTCTCACTAATTTCCTGTATAATTTCTCTGACCTCTTGGCGTTTGGCCAAGGGAACACTTCGAGGAGCTTGACGGATTGGCCTCGCATCACCGGTATCAATTTGATGCTTCACAACATTAGTTCTACCTGGCTTGGAACCATCCTTGTCAAATATGCAGGAGTACTTTAGTAGAAGTTGTGTTGCCTTATTCTGGTGGTTTTCTCCGAGCTCTTGCGTCCACGCCGTGATATCATCCGAAAGATTAATGTTGCTGGTAGAAACATTTTCCTGGAGCTGTTCACAATTTATAACCACCTCCACCTCCTGACATTGCCCCAATATAGCTCCTTTGGAAAGCTTAATCGGCGATCGAAACTCTTTTAGTACTCTTACTGGTAAACGTCCATCTTGTTTTGCCACAGCCAGTGTTTTTGCTACTAGTATATCTGTCTTTGATTTGTTTGCTGCCTCTACCACCCACAATTTGTTTGTCCCGTAATCTCCATCAATCCTTGCCCAAACGATCGCCTCCGACTTCGGTGGAATTTGTTGGCTTTCTTCCACGAGGACCCGCTTACTGATGTACTTGTTCTCGTAACCAATATTTAGTGGCACATCCATTGTCTTATAGCTCATAGTCCTGTTTTGCATGTCGATCTTGATGCCTTGGTTACTTAAGAAATCCACACCAACTATGATCTCATCAACAATATCTGCCACTATAAAATTGTGCAGTACGGTGACATTCCCAATTGCGATTTCACATGTTACTTCTCCTTGGACTTGGGTGTCCTCACCAGTCGCCGTTCGCAACTTTGCTCCATGTAATGGCCTCACTACTTTGTTGACTAAATGAGATCGAATGATGGAATGAGATGCGCCCGTATCAACAGTCAGTAAACGCTCCTTTCCGTCCACGAGTCCTCCAACAGTAACATTACTCGACTTCCTTCCGATCTGTGACACAGAGATTATGGGGCATCCAATTGCGGGAGCCAGCCTTCGCCCCTTGCGGCTGACTCTCTTTAGTTTAACAGTTGGTTGGATTGGGAGACTTGCTCATCTCCTTCAGCCTTGCGCTTACGTCCGCCTGCATTATTGGAATTGTTGGAGCCAGATCCACAATAACGTGCAATATGACCAGATTTTCCGCACTTAAAGCACTTAATGGGGCCATCGCTTTTCTTCTGTGCCTCATTCAATGCTTCCAAAATTTTGTCGATTTTGTTGACCAAGCCTGGCGTCTCCACTTCCGCACGGTGAGCTTTGTACAATGGTATGCTCAAAAGAGATGCGGTTTCTTGAGTTAGAGCATGTGATACTGTCTCCGAGAATGATCTCTTTGGATTTGCATATGTGGCGCGCTTCGTCTCCACGTCACGTATTCCATTTATGAAACTTTGGATTTTCACCCTCTCGATGTATTCCACTGGTGCGTCTCCGTTTGCTAGATGAGCCAACCTCTCGATGTCCGATGCAAACTCCTGTAATGTTTCGTTAGCCTTCTGAGAGCGATTTTGTAGCTCTATTTGATGTATCTGCCTCCTATGCTCGCTGCCGTAACGTCTTTCAACGGCTCCCATCATCGCTTCATAGTTGTTTCTTTCAGCGTCCGGAATAGTCTGTAAGATTTCGGCTGCAGGTCCTTTCAATGCCACAAATAAAGCAGCGACTTTGTCCTCAGCGCCCCAGTTATTCACAGCTGCTGTCTTCTCAAATTGTAGCTTAAATACCTGGAAAGGGACAGAACCGTCAAAGGATGGTGTTTTTACCTTGGGTGCGCTTGTTGAAACCACTGTGCGATTCAGCTGCCACTCCTTGATGCGATTTCTTAACGCATCCACCTCGGCCTCGACTTTCTCCTCAAGTTGCATTATTTTCTTGTCCTACATTTTTAGCTGTGATGACATACGCTCTTCCTGCTCCTCCAGCTGCAATGCTATTTTTGAAGATATCCGGGCCTCCTGATCCTCAAGTTGAGCTGAGATCTGAGAAGTCATGCGTGACTCTTGTTGCTCCAACTGAGATGCCATGCGAGTTTCTTGTTGTTCCAACTTTGATATTATGTTCGTCGACATCTGAGCCAATGCAGCCAATAACGAGTTTGTGTCCACATTTTCCATTGAATTCGGAGTATCCTTCTGCTCTTCAATTTTGGTCGCTCCCTCTTCCGAATGCTGAAAAACATGATCGTCAACGTTGATTCCTTCCGTTTCCATAGCCGCTCGCAAACGTGATTGAAGCTCTGCTTTATTGCCTGCTGTTGTCAGTCCACGTCGTTCCAACTCAGTTGCTGGATCTTCAATTCACTTAACTTTGCAATGTCCTTGCAATGTCTTTGCTATCCTTAAAATGTCCTTGTTATCCTTGCAATGTCCTTGCTATCCTTGCAATGTTATCTTGTTATCCTTGCAATGTCCTTGTTTATTTAACAATACCGCTTCTGACACCAATTGAGACGAATTCGATGAATCCTCGATTATTTTCCCTGAGTTCGATCACTGTACGTTAAATAAAACACTCAGATTCTGTTTAATAAGTGGTACGCTTTATTCACTACTAAAAACCGTAGTACAATATCGCGGGTAAATTCACTGTTTAGTACTTCACTGTACAACACTTCAAAATAAACTGATTGAAGTGCGTTGTCTTGGCGCGGTTTATATACCCTAGCAGACAGCAGCTTCATAACCTAGAAACGTCTACACACCTCTGGGCTATTCGCGCAACATTGCTCTCGAAACATTTATCTATCGTCATCTCCTCTTTGTGTCACATTCGCACTCTTTCGCTCTCGCGTCATGTACCTAAACAACTGTAGTTGTGGTAGTGACGCTAGTGGTGGAAATACGCTAGAGTTGGGAGATGAGATGAGACAATAATTTGGCGAATGTTCTCAAGAATCGCTCATCTTCCAACACTAGCATATTTACACCACTAGCGTCACTACCACAACTACAGCTGTTTAGATACATGACGTGAGAGCGAGAGGAAACTCGCGTGTTTGCGCATGTGGCACAAAGAGGAGATGACGATAGATAAACGCTTCGAGAACACTGTTACACGAATAACCCAGAAATGTGTAGACATTTCTAGGTGATGAAGCCGCAGTCTACTAGGGTATATAAAAGCGCAAAGACAACGCACGTCAATCAGTTTATATTCAAGTGTTGTACAGTGAAGTACTGAACAGTGAGTTAACCCGCGATATTGTACTACGGTTTTTAGTAGTAAAAAAAGCGTACTATATATTAAGCAGAATCTGAGTGTTTTATTTAACGTACAGTGATCGAACTCAGGGAAAATAGTCGAGGAATCATCGAATTCGTCACAATTGGTGTCAGAAGCGGTATTGTTAAATAAATACAAGGACATTGAAAAGGATAACAAGGACATTGAAAAGGATAACACGGACATTGAAAAGGATAACTAGGACATTGTAAAGGTAACAAGGACATTGCAAGGATATGGTAAAGTTTAATGATTTGAAGATCCAACAACTCAAACACGAGTTGGAGAAACGTGGAATGGTAACAACAGGCAATAAGCCAGAGCTACAATGACGTCTACGGGAGGCTATGGAAGCGGAAGGAATCAACGTTGACGATTATGTTTTTAAGCTTTCGGAAGAGGGAGCGACGAAAATAGAATAGCAAAAGGATACTCCGGATTCAGTGGCAAATGTGGACACAAACTCGCTGTTGGCTGTATTGGCGCAGATGTCGACGAATATAACATCAAAGTTTGAAGAACAGAAAACTTGCATGGCATCTCAGTTGGAACAACAAGAGACACGCATGGCATCAAAGTTGGAGGAACAGAAGACACACATGGCATCTCAGTTGGAACAACAAGAGACACGCTTGGCATCTCAGTGGGAAGAAACGAAGACGCACATGGCATCTCCAATATTGCAGTTGTCTACACAGCTGGAGGAACAGGAAGCACGTATGTCCTCAAAACTAGAGACGCGCATGGACGAGAAACTAATGCAGCTTGAAGAAAAAGTCGAAGCCGAGGTGGATGCGTTAAGAAGTCGTATCCAGGAGTTGCAGATGAATCGTCCAAGTGTTTCCACAAGCGTACCCAAGGTAAAAACCCCATCATTTGACGGTTCTGTTCCTTTCCAGGTATTTAAGCAATTTGAGAAGACAGCAGATGTGAACAACTGGGGCGCTAAAGATAAAGTCGCTGCACTCTTCGTAGCATTGAAAGGACCGGCAGCCGAAATCTTACAGACTATTCCTGATGGCGAACGAAACAACTATGAAGCATTGATGGGTGCTGTGGAGAGACGTTATGGTATCGAGCATCGGAAGCAGATTTACCAAATAGAGCTACAAAATCGCTGACAGCAGCCCAATGAGACCTTACAAGAATTTGCATCGGACATCGAGAGGTTAGCGCACCTAGCAAACGCGGATGCTCCTGTAGAGAACATGCAGGAGGTAAAGATACAAAGTTTCATAAATGGAATACGTGATGTGGAGACGAAGCGGGCCACCTATGCAAATCCAAAGAGATCATTTGCGGAGACGGTATCACAAGCTCTAACTCAAGAAACAGCATCACTTTTGTGCAAACAAGCGTACAAAGCTCATCGTGTGGAAGTAGAACGACCAGAATGGGTGGATGCAATCCTAGAAGCATTAAACGGAAAGCAACAGAAAAATGAAGCGGCCATTAAATGCTTCAAGTGCGGAAAGTCTGGCCATATTGCGCGTTATTGCAACATCGGCTACGGAGACTTCGGCAATGCAGGTGGACGTAAGGGTAACGCTGGAGGAGATGAGCAAGATGAATGCCCCATAGTTTCTGTCTCGCAAATCGGAGGGAAAGCAAGTATTGTTACTGTTAGAGGTTTCTTGGACGGAAAAGAGCGGTTACTCACTGTGGATACTGGCGCGTCTCATTCCATCATTCGCAGTGACTTGGTCCATAAGAGAGTGGGACCATTACAGGATGCAAAGTTGCGGACCGTAACTGGTGAAAGTAAGCTGGTCCATGGAGAAGTGCGGTGCAAAGTTGCGATTGGGAATGCGACTACATACCACAACTTCTTAGTGGCAGATATTATGGACGAAGTCATCATTGGCGTCGACTTCTTGGCCCTGAGCGACATTCACATGAACCTGAGAAATAGAGTTATGAGATACAATGGCCAAGAAGTACCTCTGATCTTTGGACACAACATTGGGTATTACACCAAAGGAGTTTCATTAGAGATGAAGCACAAGGACACTTGAAATGCAAAGGTACCTCCTCGACCAATGGCTTCGATAGACAAATGCTTGCTTGAGACTATTCGGAGAAGTCAACAGAAAGATTCAGATCTGGCATGTGTGATCCGAGGGCTTGAGCTAAACGAGCGACCAGCAAGAAAAGAAATGTCAGTGGAGAGTCCAGTTGCCAAGCCATATTGGGCACAATGGAAAAGTTTACGATTGGTTTCCGGTTGTTTGCATCGAATATGGGAGAGTGAGGATGGTCAATGCGCACGGAAGATTATAGTTGTTCCAAGGAAGCGGGTGTCTGATGTTCTCAGGGAAATGCATAACGATCCAAGTGGAGGTCATCTAGGAGTCAAGAAGACCTTGGAGAGGATTAAGCAGACATTTTATTGGGTTGGTTACGGTCAGTCGGTAAAGGAGTGGATTACCAAATGCGATGAGTGCATCAGGGCAAAGGTGCTGAGCTCCACGCGTCATGGTCGAAGGGGCCAGTGCAACTCAGGTGCACCGGTTGAGAGGATTACCTTGGATGAAGCTAGTCCATTCCCCAGAACTATAAGCAAAAACATGAAAATCAGGTACGACAAAGCAATGGAAACGGAAGGGTTCCTGGAAGGAGATTTAGTATTCCTATACGGGCCACAGCGGAGGAAAAGTGTGTCTCCCAAAGTTCAGTGCAACTGGGAAGGGCCATACAGAGTTGTGAAACGGATCAGCGACGTTGTTTACCGCATACAGGCTGTTGGAATGCCACGGAACAAAATGAAGGTGGTTTCCCTGGAGAGGCTAGCAACGTTTGGATCGGGATATGTGTCTGATCGGGATGATCAGACTTAGGTGGAGGGCAGTGTGGCGAATGTTTTCAAGAATCGCTCATCTTCCAACACTAGTGTATTTCCACCACTAGCGTCACTACCACAACTACAGCTGTTTAGATACATGACGTGAGAGCGAGAGAGAGAGAGGCAGCTCGCGTGTTTACAAATGTGGCACAAAGAGGAGATGACGATAGATAAACGCTTCGAGAACACTGTTGCACGAATAAACCAGAAATGTGTAGATATTTCTAGGTTTTGACGCTGCTGTTTGCTAGGGTATATAAACCGCGCAAAGACAACGCACTTCAATCAGTTTATTTTGAAGTGTTGTACAGTGAAGTACTGAACAGTGAATTAACCCGCGATATTGTACTACGGTTTTTAGTACTGAATAAAGCGTACTACTTATTAAGCAGAATCGGAGTGTTTTATTTAACGTACAGTGATCGAACTCAGGGAAAATAGTCGAGGATTCATCGAATTCGTCACATTATTGTGGCGAATGTTCTCAAGAATCGCTCATCTCCAAACTCTAGCGTATTTCCATCACTAGCGTCACTACCACAACCACAGCTGTTTAGATACATGACGTGAGAGCGACAGAGGGAGAGGCAGCTCGCGTGTTTGCGAATGTGGCACAAAGAGGAGATGACGATAGATAAACGCTTCGAGAACACTGTTGCACGAATAAACCAGAAATGTGTAGATATTTCTAGGTTTTGACGCTGCTGTTTGCTAGGGTATATAAACCGCGCAAAGACAACGCACTTCAATCAGTTTATTTTGAAGTGTTGTACAGTGAAGTACTGAACAGTGAATTAACCCGCGATATTGTACTACGGTTTTTAGTACTGAATAAAGCGTACTACTTATTAAGCAGAATCGGAGTGTTTTATTTAACGTACAGTGATCGAACTCAGGGAAAATAATCAAGGAATCATCGAATTCGTCACATTATTGTGGCGAATGTTCTCAAGAATCGCTCATCTCCCAACTCTAGCGTATTTCCATCACTAGCGTCACTACCACAACTACAGCTGTTTAGATACATGACGTGAGAGCGAGAGAGAGAGAGGCAGCTCGCGTGTTTACAAATGTGGCACAAAGAGGAGATGACGATAGATAAACGCTTCGAGAACACTGTTGCACGAATAAACCAGAAATGTGTAGATATTTCTAGGTTTTGACGCTGCTGTTTGCTAGGGTATATAAACCGCGCAAAGACAACGCACTTCAATCAGTTTATTTTGAAGTGTTGTACAGTGAAGTACTGAACAGTGAATTAACCCGCGATATTGTACTACGGTTTTTAGTACTGAATAAAGCGTACTACTTATTAAGCAGAATCGGAGTGTTTTATTTAACGTACAGTGATCGAACTCAGGGAAAATAGTCGAGGATTCATCGAATCCGTCACATTATTGTGGCGAATGTTCTCAAGAATCGCTCATCTCCCAACTCTAGCGTATTTCCATCACTAGCGTCACTACCACAACCACAGCTGTTTAGATACATGACGTGAGAGCGACAGAGGGAGAGGCAGCTCGCGTGTTTGCGAATGTGGCACAAAGAGGAGATGACGATAGATAAACGCTTCGAGAACACTGTTGCACGAATAAACCAGAAATGTGTAGATATTTCTAGGTTTTGACGCTGCTGTTTGCTAGGGTATATAAACCGCGCAAAGACAACGCACTTCAATCAGTTTATTTTGAAGTGTTGTACAGTGAAGTACTGAACAGTGAATTAACCCGCGATATTGTACTACGGTTTTTAGTACTGAATAAAGCGTACTACTTATTAAGCAGAATCGGAGTGTTTTATTTAACGTACAGTGATCGAACTCAGGGAAAATAATCAAGGAATCATCGAATTCGTCACAATTGGTGTCAGAAGCGGTATTGTTAAATAAATACAAGGACATTGAAAAGGATAACAAGGACATTGTAAAGGATACCAAGGACATTGAAAAGGATAACAAGGACATTGAAAAGGATAACACGGACATTGAAAAGGATAACAAGGACATTGCAAGGATATGGCAAAGTTTAATGACTTGAAGATCCAACAACTCAAAAACGAGTTGGAGAAACATGGAATGGTAACAACAGGCAATAAGCGAGAGCTACAATCACGTCTACGGGAGGCTATGGAAGCGGAAGGAATCAACGTTGACGATTATGTTTTTCAGCTTTCGGAAGAGAGTGCGACGAAAATAGAAGAGCAAAAGGATACTCCGGATTCAGTGGGAAATGTGGACACAAACTCGCTGTTGGCTGTATTGGCTCAGATGTCGACGAATATAACATCAAAGTTTGAAGAACAGAAAACTTCTATGGCATCAAAGTTGGAGGAACAGAGGACACACATGGCATCTCAGTTGGAACAACAAGAGACACGCTTGGCATCTCAGTGGGAAGAAACGAAGACGCACATGGCATATCAAATATTGCAGTTGTCTACACAGCTAGAGGAACAGGAAGCACGTATGTCCTCAAAACTAGAGGCGCGCATGGACGAGAAACTAATGCAGCTTGAGCAGAAAGTCGAAGCCGAGGTGGATGCGTTAAGGAGTCGTATCCAGGAGTTGCAGATGAATCGTCTAAGTGTTTGCACAAGCGTACCCAAGGTAAAAACCCCATCATTTGACAGTTCTGTTCCTTTCCAGGTATTTAAGCTACAATTTGAGATGACAGCAGCTGTGAACAACTGGGGCGCTGAAGATAAAGTCGCTGCCCTCTTCGTAGCATTGAAAGGACCGGCAGCCGAAATCTTACAGACTATTCCTGATGGCGAACGAAACAACTATGAAGCATTGATGGGTGCTGTGAAGAGACGTTATGGTATCGAGCATCGGAAGCAGATTTACCAAATAGAGCTACAAAATCGCTGCCAGAAGCCCAATGAGACCTTACAAGAATTTGCATCAGACATCGAGAGGTTAGCGCACCTAGCAAACGCGGATGCACCTGTAGAGTACATGGAGAGGGTAAAGATACAAAGTTTCATAAATGGAATACGTGATGTGGAGACGAAGCGGGCCACCTATGCAAATCCAAAGAGATCATTTGCGGAGACGGTCTCACATGCTCTAACTCAAGAAACAGCATCACTTTTGTGCAAACCAGCGTACAAAGCTCATCGTGTGGAAGTAGAACGACCAGAATGGGTGGACGCAATCCTAGAAGCAGTGAACGGAAAGCAACAGAAAAATGAAGCGGCCATTAAATGCTTCAAGTGCGGAAAATCTGGTCATATTGCACGTTATTATGGATCTGGATCTAGTTCCAATAATTCCAGTAATGCAAGCGGACGTAAGCGCAAGGCTGAAGGAGATGAGCAAGTCTCCGAATCCAACCAACCGTTAAAATAAAGAGAGTCAGCCGCAAGGGGCGTAGGCTGGCTCCCGCAATTGGATGTCCCATAATCTCTGTCTCACAGATCGGAAGGAAGTCGAGTAATTTTACTGTTGGAGGACTCGTGGACGGAAAGGAGCGTTTACTGACTATTGATACGGGCGCATCTCATTCCATCATTCGATCTGATTTAGTCAACAAAGGAGTGAGGCCATTACATGTAGCAAAGTTGCGTACGGCGACTGGTGAGCACACCCAAGTTCAAGGAGAAGTAACATGTGAAATCGCAATTGGAAATGTCACCGTACTGCACAATTTTATAGTGGCAGGTATTGTTGATGAGATCATAGTTGGTGTGGATTTCTTAAGCAACCAAGGCATCATGATCGACATGCAAAACAGGGCTATGAGCTATAAGAACATGGATGTGCCACTCAATTTTGGTTACGAGAACAAGTACATCAGTAAGCGGGTACTCGGGGAAGATAGCCAATATATTCCACCGAAGTCGGAGGCAGTCGTTTGGGCATGGATTGATGGAGATTATGGGACAAACAAATTGTGGGTTGTCGAGGCAGCAAACAATTCAAAGACGGATATACAAGTAGGAAAAACACTGGCTATGACAAAACAAGATGGACGTATACCGGTAAGAGTACTAAATGCGTTTCGATCGCCGATCAAGCTTTCCAAAGGAGCTATATTGGGACAATGTCAGGAGGTGGAGGTGATTATAAACTATGAACAGCTCCAGGAAAATGTCTCTACCAGCAACATTAATCTATCAGATAACATCACAGCGTGGACGCAAGAGCTCGAAGAAGACCACCAGAATAAGGCGAAACAACTTCTACTAAAGTACTCTACCATATTTGACAAGGGTGGCTCCAAACCAGGTCGGGCCAATGTAGTGAAGCATCACATTGATACCGGTGACACCAAACGGCAAGTGGTAAGAGAAATTATACAAGAAATGAGTGACAGCGGCGTGATGGAACCATCAGCTAGTCCATGGAGCTCACCGTTAGTGCTAGTGAAGAAAAAGGATGAAATGCGGTTCTGTGTGGATTACCGGAAGCTGAACGACGTAACGAAAAAGGACAGCTATCCACTACCAAGGATTGACGATACTCTGGACTCACTATCTGGTACGAAATGGTTCTCTACACTGGACTTGAAAAGCGGCTATTGGCAAGTGGTTAAAGATGAGGATAAGGAAAAGACAGCCTTCAGCGTTGGAGGGCGGCTGTGGCAATTTACGGTAATGCCCTTTGGACTATGTAACGCTCCAGCTACTTTTGAGAGACTCATGGATCAGGTATTGAAAGGACTGCATTGGAAAACATGTTTGGTGTACCTGGATGACATCATCGTGCTGGGAAAAAACTTTGAGAAACACCTCAAGAACTTGGAGGAAGTTTTCCAAAGGATAGCTGACGCCGGTCTGAAATTAAGTCCCAAAAAGTGTGCATTGTTCAAGAAGGAAGTAAGTTACTTCGGCCACAAGGTTACTACGGAGGGAATTTGCACTGCTAAAGAGAAGATCGATGCAGTAAAGGATTGGCCAAGACCGAAAAATTTACATGAGCTACGAAGTTTCATCGGACTGTGCACGTATTATCGTCGATTTGTACCGAATTTCGCTAGCGTAGCCAGTAGCCTTCATGAGTTGACCAGAAAGAATATGTCATTTGATTGGAAGAAGGAACATGAAGTGGCTTTCCAAACCTTGAAGGAACGGCTGTGCACTGCCCCAATGTTAGCGTATCCAATCCCAGGTTCAACGTTTATTCTGGATACAGATGCAAGTGGTTATGCGATTGGAGGAGTTTTGTCACAGATTGTCGATGGGCAGGGGAAGGTAGTGGCGTACTATAGCCGCACAATTGGAAAGCCCGAAAGGAACTATTGTGTAACACGAAGAGAACTACTGGCATTGGTGGAGTGCATCAAACATTTCCACAAGTATTTCTATGGACAGCGATTCCACGTCAGGACAGACCGTGTAGCGTTGAAATGGCTTTTGCAGTTCCGTAATCCGGAAGGTCAATTGGCACGGTGGATAGAGCGACTACAAAGTTATGACTTTTCCATAGAGCATCGCAAAGGCAGCAACCACAGCAATGCTGATGCAATGTCCCGGCGATATGTAACCTAGAATGCAAGCATTGTTCGAAAGCTGTGGCCAAGGAAGATGTTATAGATGTGCGGCTGATGACTATAACATCCACGGACGAATGGAACATGGATCAACTAAGGAAGCATCAGCTAGAGGACCCAGATCTGGTACGTGTGATGCAAGGAATCGAGCAAAACGAACGACCAACAAGAGAGGAGATGTCAGCAGAGAGTCCTGTTGCCAAGTCATATTGGGCACAGTGGAACAGTCTGAAATTGGTATCCGGTTGCTTACATAGAGTATGGGAAAGCGAAGATGGTCAATGCGCTCGGAAGCTGGTAGTTGTCTCAAGGAAGAAAATCTCTGATGTTTTGAATGAGCTACATAATGGTCCAAGTGGAGGTCATCTCGGAGTCACGAAAACTTTGGAGAAAGTCAAGCAGAGATTCTATTGGGTTGGTTGGCAAAGGATCCGAAGTCGAGAAGCAGTACAACACAGGTGCACCGTTTGAGAGGATTGCCATGGATGTAGCTGGTCCATTCCCTACTAGCAAACTCGGGAACAAGTACGTATTAGTTGTTATGGACTATTTCAGCAAATGGCCAGAAGTTTCCCCGATTCCAAATCAAGAGGCAGAAACCATTGCAGAGGTGTTCACTAACAATTGGCTAGCAAGGTTTGGTGTTCCAATGGAGTTACATTCTGACCAAGGCAGGAATTTCGAATCAGTCGTATTCCAAGAAATGTGCAAGACATTGGGTATTCGGAAAACTCGAACAACTGCACTGCATCCTCAGTCAGATGGCATGGTGGAACGTTTCAATCGAACCTTAGAAGAGCACATTAGGAAAGTAGCGGATAAGTTCCAGAAAGATTGGGACACGCACATCTCCTTGTTCCTGATAGCATATCGCTCGGCAATACATGAAACAACGGGTCAGACTCCGGCAAAAGTAATTTTTGCTGATATAAATGCTGATGAAGCAATAAATGCCAGGAAATCCACTAGCATCTTGGAAGAAGAAATGAGAGAAATACACGACCTTGTAAGACAACGGACGAAGATCATGAGTGATAAGATGAAAGCCAGATACGACAAAGCAATCAACTCGGAAGGTTTTAAAGAAGGAGATTTGGTGCTGTTATACAACCCACAACGAAAGAAAGGTTTGTCCCCAAAACTGCAATGTAATTGGGAAGGCCCATATAAAGTAATAAAGCGGATAAATGATGTTGTCTACCGCATACAAACTGTTGGTAGACCACGAAACAAAATGAAGGTGGTTCACCTGGAGAGGCTAGCAACGTTTGGATCGGGAAATGTGTCTGATCGGGACGATCAGACTTAGGTGGAGGGCAGTGTGGCGAATGTTCTCAAGAATCGCTCATCTCCCAACTCTAGCGTATTTCCATCACTAGCGTCACTACCACAACTACAGTTGTTTAGATACATGACGTGAGAGCGACAGAGGGAGAGGCAGCTCGCGTGTTTGCGAATGTGGCACAAGAGGAGATGACGATAGATAAACGCTTCGAGAACACTGTTGCACGAATAAACCAGAAATGTGTAGACATTTCTAGGTTGTGACGCTGCTGTTTGCTAGGGTATATAAACCGCGCAAAGACAACGCACTTCAATCAGTTTATTTTGAAGTGTTGTACAGTGAAGTACTGAACAGTGAATTAACCCGCGATATTGTACTACGGTTTTTAGTACTGAATAAAGCGTACTACTTATTAAGCAGAATCGGAGTGTTTTATTTAACGTACAGTGATCGAACTCAGGGAAAATAATCAAGGAATCATCGAATTCGTCACATTATTGTGGCGAATGTTCTCAAGAATCGCTCATCTCCCAACTCTAGCGTATTTCCATCACTAGCGTCACTACCACAACTACAGCTGTTTAGATACATGACGTGAGAGCGACAGAGGGAGAGGCAGCTCGCGTGTTTGCGAAAGTGGCACAAAGAGGAGATGACGATAGATAAATGCTTCGAGAACACTGTTGCACGAATAAACCAGAAAGGTGTAGACATTGCTAGGTTGTGAAGCTGCTGTTTGCTAGGGTATATAAACCGCGCAAAGACAACGCACATCAATCAGTTTATTTTGAAGTGTTGTACAGTGAAGTACTGAACAGTGAATTAACCCGCGATATTGTACTACGGTTTTTAGTACTGAATAAAGCGTACTACTTATTAAGCGGAATCTGAGTGTGTTATTTAACGTACAGTGATCGAACTCAGGGAAAATAATCAAGGAATAATCGAATTCGTCACAATTGGTGTCAGAAGCGGTATTGTTAAATAAATACAAGGACATTGAAAAGGATAACAAGGACATTGAAAAGGATAACTAGGACATTGTAAACGTAACAAGGACATTGCAAGGATATGGCAAAGTTTAATGACTTGAAGATCCAACAACTCAAAAACGAGTTGGAGAAACGTGGAATGGTAACAACAGGCAATAAGCCAGAGCTACAATCACGTCTACGGGAGGCTATGGAAGCGGAAGGAATCAACGTTGACGATTATGTTTTTCAGCTTTCGGAAGAGGGAGCGACGAAAATAGAAGAGCAAAAGGATACTCCGGATTCAGTGGCAAATGTGGACACAAACTCGCTGTTGGCTGTATTGGCTCAGATGTCGACGAATATAACATCAAAGTTTGAAGAACAGAAAACTTGCATGGCATCTCAGTTGGAACAACAAGAGACATGCATAGCATCTCAGTTGGAACAACAAGAGACACGCATGGCATCTCAGTTGGAACAACAAGAGACACGCATGGCATCAAAGTTGGAGGAACAGAAGACGTACATGACGTCACAGATCAAGGAAGTGTTGGTGGAAGAGGAAACACGCATAACGTTAAAATTAGAGGCACAAGAGCAAGGAGTCTCATCGCAGCTAGAAGTTTTCAGGGGACGACAAGACAAGATCGAGGCCGAGGTGGATGCGTTAAAATCTCGTATCCAGGAGTTGCAGCTCAATCGTCCAAGTGTTTCCAAAAGCACGCCCAAGGTAAAAACCCCATCCTTTGACGGTTCTGTTCCTTTCCAGGTATTTAAGCTACAATTTGAGAAGACAGCAGCGTTTCACGTATTGCCGGTTCTGCGAGAACGGTATTTGTACCTGTACAATACCCTTCGTACCGAAACGACCCGGGTTGTTTTTTTTATAATGACTCGGCCAAGAGCAATACATTTCGAAGTGACCCTGTCTAACGCGTCACGATTCCCTCACCTATTGTCATCCCCGGAACAGCCCCTTGCAGCACGGCTGCTCCTTATTCTCTTGATCCGGGCTGGCATTGAGCCAAATCCTGGCCCAAGAGAATGGTTCTGCTGCGTTTGTCGGAAGAAAATATATACAAGACGATCACACACAGTACAGTGTGCATCATGCAAAGGTTGGTTGCACAAATCAAGTTGCTCCGGACTAGATCCGAAAGCACATCGGCCCACAAGTTTCTATAAAAATTTTGTGGCGCCCTGCTGTTCACGTCGAAGGACGTCCCGAGGCAAGCGACGCTCATATGTTGCTTTATCGCCCTCTAATAATAATCAAGTCTCCACGACCTGCAATAATTATATTGCCCAGCAGAATATATGTGTTCCCGGCTGTAGCTTACTTCCTAGTGCATCAACAGCACAAGCACCCACTCATGGCTACTTTCTTCGTAGCACATCGGTTGATGCTTGTAGCACTACTGAGCTTCAGCCCCCGTCTCTAAACTCTTTAATAACTTCTTCCGGCACTAGCACGAATGAAAGTCAAGTCCATCAACTTCTGGTCCCTCACTCTTCGTGCACTGTATGTCGGCACAGGATATATGCGTCTGTGGCATCGGTCAAGTGCAACTCCTGCCTAGGCCTGTGTCACCTACGCATATGTTCTGGGCTCGCAAACAGAAATCTTTGGACTGATGTGTTTGTCGCGCCTTGCTGTCGAGTTGTGCAGCCCTCAACGTCGACGGAAGTACACTCATCTAATAGTGAACGAATTCCGCCGGCTTCAGGACTGCAACGGAGATCAATATCGCGACATAACCTACCACCATCTAGGCGAACACATCAGTCTTTAACTCCCAGAGTGGCCATTGCCTCTCCTTCGCAATTTAAATTGTTGCAATTTAGCTGCAACGGCTTGACCGGCAAGATAGCGGAGATAACCACATTTATGCAGCTACATAAAATCAAAATTGCTGCAATCCAGGAGACAAAACTTGGCCCCCACTCGAATCTCCGAGCGAGTGGAGGCTACCACGTACTCCGGCATGATCGTACAGACGGCGGAGGTGGTCTCGCGTTCCTTGTACACCATACGGTGCAGTATAGGGAATTTGATATCAACACTGACCAAAGTGACTTACCTTTAGAGTGTCAAGGTATAGTTATACAAGCTGGTGGCGTTGATCTCGAGCTAATTAATATATACATTCCTCCCGTCACCTGCTGCCCCAGAAGTTATCGTCCTGACCTTAGGGCGTTTCTTTGTGGCGATAACCGTATCATCATGGGCGATTTTAATGCCCATCATGATATGTGGCATTCACACCTTTCGGTGGACGGCAGAGGACGGGAATTAGCCGAGCAAATTGATAACTCCTCTTTCTGTACTGTGAACGGAGACTCCTCAACTAGGATGGCTGTTAACTGCAGTAGCTCCCCGGACCTAACTATTGTTAGCCCGGGGTTAATTAACAGCATCAACTGGCAACCTATGGTGGCCCTGTCATCCGACCACCTGCCTATCATCCTGTCTGTCGATCGTGCCACGGATTTTATCACGTCGGAGAAACGTACTTACGTGAATTTCAAAAAGGCCAATTGGGTCGGCTTTTTGGAATTCACGGAGAGCTCCTTTGGTGATCTTCCCATTCCCACTGACGTACACGTTGGCGAGCGCAACATACGTGAGGTCATTAAAAAGGCTACAGCCCGTTTCATACCAGCTGGTAGGATAAAAGATATCAGGCCTAACTTCCCAGCTGAGGCCGCAGCCTTGGCCAACGAACGTGACCTCATACGCAACATCGATCCATCTGACCCACAGATCGGTGATCTCAACGTGGAAATCAGAAGGCTGGTTAACGAACACAAACAAACCAAATGGGAGGAGCACCTCAGGTCTTGTAACCTCTCTACCGGTGTTGGGAAATTATGGTCCACCGTCAAGTCCTTGTCGAATCCTTCGGGTCCACCAAAAAATGTCGACATTACCTTTGGTGACAAGACAATAAATGACCCCAGGAAATGTGCACAGGCTTTTTGTCGACAATATGTCCCACACCCTGCGCAAGACAGGGCTAGACGTGGAATCTTCAGGCGTGCGCATAAACACAAAAACTATGCCCCCGTTCCCATCACCGCTACAGAGGTTCAAGAGGCCATCCGGAAGGCCAAAAACTCCAAAGCCATCGGCCCTGATGGCATAGCCATGGTGCATCTAAAACACATCGGCCTAGCGGGAGTCAAATATTTAACGGCCGTCTTCAATTTGTCTCTGATCACAGCTGTCATACCCGACAAATGGAAGCAGGCAACTGTGATCCCACTACTAAAGCCTGGCAAGCCAGCTAACGTTGGGGAGTCATATCGCCCGATATCACTCCTCTCGCCAGTAGTAAAGACACTTGAGGCGGTCCTACTCCCGCTCTACACATCACACCTGATGTTAGCCGAGCACCAACATGGCTTCAGGAAGGGTAGGAGCACAACATCTGCTCTAAATGTCATAAACACTCAGATAACTGACGGTCTTAATCAAAATAGGCCTAATGACAGGACGGTTCTAGTTGCACTTGATTTGAGTCAAGCTTTTGACACAGTAAATCATGGGCAACTTGTAGCTGATTTGGAAGACTCGTCACTCCCCCCCTGTCTAAAGCGTTGGACCGCCAATTATCTCAGTGGTCGTCGGTCGTCTGTTGTATTTAGAAACAAAAAATCTAAAGCCAGGAAGATAAAACAAGGGGTACCACAGGGTGGTGTCCTCTCCCCGTTATTGTTTAACTTCTATATTTCGAAGCTTCCTCCTCCACCAGAAGAAGTTACGATTGTTTCTTACGCAGACGATTGCACGATATTGGCAACTGGTACTTCCGTTGATGAGCTGTGCTCCAAAATAAATGGTTATCTCCCCTCTCTAGTCGAGTTCTTTACTGCCCGAACCTTGACATTGTCGCCAACAAAGTCTTCGGCGACCTTATTCACGACGTGGACGGCGCAGGTTGGCATGGAATTAGAAATCTATGTAGGTGATCATAAAATACCTACTGTCGCTCACCCAAAAATTTTAGGAGTGACTTTTGACACCATGCACACTTTCGCTGCCCATTCAGCCGCAATTGTCTCAAAATTACAGAGCCGCAACAAAATCCTCAAGTCACTAGCCGGCAGTACTTGGGGTAAAGACAAAGAAACGTTGTTGGTAACGTACAAGGCAATTGGTCGGCCGATCCTGAACTATGCGTCGCCGATATGGTCGCCGGGGCTTGCAGACGTTCACTGGAATCAGCTTCAGGCCTGTCAAAACACCGCGCTCAGAACCGCTACGTGGTGCGTCCTTATGTCACCTATATCTCATATACATAATGAGGTGGAAATGCTTCCAGTTAGGGAGCATAATGAAATGCTAAACAAGCAGTACCTACTGAACTGCTGTAAACCACAGCATCCCGGTAGACAACTGCTTGAACTCATTCCGCCTCCTAGGACCATAAGGTCGCATCTACGTAAACATTTTGATGAGATCCGTCACTATATAACAACGCCGTTTGATCTACAGGTGCACAAACAGGCTTTGGGGCATATCCATACAACGTCTGTTGGCCATTACTCTGCGCTCTGTCCGCTAAACAATGTCTTACATGCCGCAACACCTGGCATTTCAGAAGAGGAGCGTCATCTTCCTCGAGAGACAAGGGTCACTCTGGCTCAATTACGCTCTGGATATTGTAGTAGGTTAAACTCCTACATATCTAGACTGAACCCTGATGTGCCGAATGTATGTCCGGCATGCGGCTCATCCCCCCACAATACCAATCACTTATTTTCTTGCTCATTTGAGCCCACTCTTCTAACACCCATCTCTCTTTGGTCCAATCCTATTGAAACTGCTAGTTTCCTTGGACTCCCGTTAGAAGATATTGATGACAATTAGGTTAAGGAAAAATACGCGTTGGGCAGGACTACACATCGTTACAACAACAACAACAGCAGCTGTGAACAACTGGGGCGCTGAGGACAAAGACGCTGCTTTATTTGTGGCATTGAAAGGACCTGCAGCCGAAATCTTACAGACTATTCCGGACGCTGAAAGAAACAACTATGAAGCGTTGATGGGAGCCGTTGAAAGACGTTACGGCAGCGAGCATAGAAGGCAGATACATCAAATAGAGCTACAGAATCGCTTCCGGAAGGCTAACGAAACATTACAGGAGTTTGCATCGGACATCGAGAGGTTGGCTCATCTAGCAAACGCAGACGCACCAGTGGAATACATCGAGAGGGTGAAAATCCAAAGTTTCATAAATGGAATACGTGACCTGGAGACGAAGCGGGCCACCTATGCAAATCCAAAGAGATCATTTGCGGAGACGGTATCACATGCTCTAACTCAAGAAATCGCATCTCTTTTGAGCAAAGCATTGTACAAAGCTCATCGTGTGGAAGTAGAGACGCCAGACCTGGTCAACAAAATCGACAAAATTTTGGAAGCATTGAAGCAACATTAATCTATCAGATAATATCACAGCGTGGACGCAAGAGCTCGAAGAAGACCACCAGAATAAGGCGAAACAACTTCTACTAAAGTACTCTACCATATTTGACAAGGGTGGCTCCAAACCAGGTCGGACCAATGGAGTGAAGCATCACATTGATACCGGTGACGCGAGACCAATCCGCCAAGCTCCTCGAAGTGTTACATTGGCCAAACGGTAAGTGGTAAGAGAAATTATACAAGAAATGAGTGACAGCGGCGTGATCGAACCATCAGCTAGTCCATGGAGCTCACCGGTAGTGCTAGTGAAGAAAAAGGATGGAAAAATGCGGTTCTGTGTGGATTACCGGAAGCTGAACGACGTAACGAAAAAGGACAGCTATCCACTACCAAGAATTGACGATACTCTGGACTCACTCTCTGGTACGAAATGGTTCTCTACACTGGACTTGAAAAGCGGCTATTGGCAAGTGGAGGTTAAAGATGAGGATAAGGAAAAGACAGCCTTCAGCGTTGGAGAGGGGCTGTGGCAATTTACGGTAATGCCCTGTGGACTATGTAACGCTCCAGCTACTTTTGAGAGACTCATGGATCAGGTATTGAAAGGACTGCATTGGAAAACATGTTTGGTGTACCTGGATGACATCATCGTGCTGGGAAAGAGCTTTGAGGAACACCTCAAGAACTTGGAGGAAGTTTTTCAAAGGATAGCTGGCGCCGGTCTGAAATTAAGTCCCAAAAAGTGTGCATTGTTCAAGAAGGAAGTAAGTTACTTGGGTCACAAGGTTAGGTTAGGTTAGGTTGCGAGGGCAGGACAGAGTGCAGGACCCTGCCCACCACTTAGGCCAGTCAAGTTGGCCCATTGTGATACCCTATGCGGTCTTAAGACCCACCCCATATCCGAGAGACAAACATCAACACTCTCACATTCTCACACTTGGATTAGAGGATCAAGCCAGCTCGTGGAATCAATGAATTTCGATAGAGCCCTAATATTCATTTTTGAAACCTCCGTGAGGTCATCGATGAACGGTTGGCCGAGAATAGCCAATCGTCTTCTGCTGAGTGCAGGACAATGACACAGCAGATGTTGAACACTCTCCTCCTCTTCAATACATCTGCAACTGCGACAGTAATCGTGAGTTATTACGCCCATCCTAGCACCATGTGTGCCTATTAAGCAGTGCCCTGTTAACACCCTTATCAGTGATGAGACACCGGATTTATTAAGTGACAGCAGACAGTTAGTGCGTCCTTTGTTGTACGAAGGCCAAGTTAGCCTTGATATCTCGCACGTCGAGAGACCTGACCAGAGCTCATTTGCCCTTTGTAAGGTATTTGTGCTAGCTCGGAGTTTGAAAGATGCCATGGGAATGCCTACCAGATCATTTCCTGGAAGGAGATGAGTGGTGGTATCTCTTCTGGCCAGCTCATCCGCTATACAGTTGCCTTCAATATCCCTGTGACCAGGTACCCAAATAAGGCTGATACTGAAGTGCTGAGCCATCTCGTTAAGAGATCTGCGGCATTCAGTTAGCGACTTTGTGTTGTCGACATATGAGTTCAGTGCCTTTAGCGCGGCCTGACTATCTGAGAAGATAAATATCCGTTTGCCGTTTTGGGGCGTAGACGCTAGGCTTTTCACTGCACCGTGTATTGCCAGCATTTCTGCTTGGTACACGCTGCAGTGGTCGGGAAGACGAAAGGAGATCTCTAGTCCCAGGTCCGGTGAAAAGATACCTCCACCCACCTTCCCTTCAAGCTTAGAGCCATCGGTGAATATGTTCATGGCATTCCGCACAGTATGCGGTCGGTAATCCCATTCTTGTCTTGTGGGTATTTTCACCTCGTAGTTCCTAACGAACACGTTGCTTGGCGTGCAATAGTCAGTATGTAATGGTATGCTCACAGGTGCATGGGAGCCTAAAATTGTGGCGTGACCACATGTACCGCCCTTCCATACGTCGGTCTCCCTTAGTCGCAGAGCTGTAATCACAGCCATTTCTTTAGCCACCAGATCGAGTGGTGGAAGATTCAGCATTCAGTTGAGTGCTTCTGTCGGAGTGGAGCCGAGGGCCCCGGTTATGCAGAGTTCTGAACTCCTTTGGACTTTTTGTATCTGCTTGAGGTACGTGTTCTTGGTTAGTGCCGGCCACCAGACCAGCACACCGTACAGTAAAATTGGACGAACAATAGCTGTGTATATCCAGTGCACCACTTTGGGAGAGAACCCCCCGATATACCAATTGCTCTCTTGCAAGTAAACAACGCGCATGTTGCCTTTTTAACTCGTTCCGCTATATTGTCGCTCCAGAGTAGTTTCCTGTCTAGAATAACTCCTAGATATTTGACTTTGTCACTGAGTACTAAAGTTGTATTCCCAATTTTTGGTGGTATTAAGTTCGGTATTTTGTACCTCCTAGTGAAGAGGACAAGTTCGGTTTTCTCGGGGTTAACCTCCAAACCTGAAGCGTTCGCCCAGTCGCATACTTTAGTCAGAGAATTTTCCATTAAATTGCAGAGGGTTTGAGGAAATTTTCCCCGAATGATAACGCAGATGTCATCGGCGTACGCGATCACTTGGTAGCCTTCAGCTTCCATGAGACGTAGAAGTTGGTTTACAGTAACCAGCCACAGGAGCGGAGAGAGAACACCTCCTTGCGGGGTACCTCTGTTAACGAGTCTGTGAACCGAATTACCGCCTAGCTCCGTTGTAATCCGTCTGCTAATAAGCAATTTGCGGATAAACTCCACAAGGCAGGCATCGACCCGCAGACCCGTTAACGCCGAGGTGATGGCTTCCGGTAGAACGTTGTTGAAGGCACCTGCTATATCAAGGAAAGCCACCAGTGTATATTCCTTTGTGTCAATTGACTTTTCTATAACAGATACCAGAGAATGCAAGGCAGTGTCAGTCGATCTACCTTTACTATAGGCGTGTTGAGCCCGCGACATGTGAGTTGAGTCTATCGATCTTCTGACATAGTCCTCCAAAAGTCTTTCCATAATTTTAAGTAGAAATGAAGATAGGCTTATTGGCCTAAAATCATTAGGTTTAGAATGGGATGGTTTCCCGGATTTTGGGATAAATACTACCTTAACCTCTCTCCATGATGCAGGTACATAGTTGAGCCTGAGGCAACTAACAAACATGGTCTTCAGCCAGGGCTTAATAAGCTCGGCTGTTTGTTGTAACTGGGCCGGGAATATTCCGTCCGGTCCTGGCGATTTGTAGGGCTTGAGACTGGCCAAGGCCCAGTCCAGCTTTTTATCATCGGTTATTTCCTTTATCAGCTGATCCGAAAGCATTTCATTCCCGACCGTAGTAGTAGCCGTGACTGTGCATGTCGGAAAGTGAGCATCCAGAAGCAGATTCATTGTGTCAGTGCTCGAATCGGTCCAATTCCCATCCGGCATTTGTATGTGGCTCAGTGTCGCTGGCGATTTTGAGAGCACCTTCCTCAGGCGCGAAGCTGCAGATGTTGATTCGATATTGTTGCAGAAATTCACCCAGGAGGCCCGTTTGGCCTTGCGAATTTCTTTCTTGTAGTTACTTAATTTAGTTTTGTGAAGTGCCCAGGATGTTGCGCTACCATCCTGTTTGGCTTTGTTAAAGGCCGACCTACATGTCCTTCTGAGATTATCTAGATCGGACGACCACCAGGGTGGTCTGTGGGTTTCAGCTAACTTTTTCGGCAGACACGCCTTGTCTAGAGCAATCTTGTAGTGTTGATTGAAGGAGCTGACGAGGTCGTCTAGCTCCTCTTCCTTTCTAGGTGTTACCAGCTGATTTGACAAATATTTGCGAATAAGCTTTTGGTAGTAACCCCAATTTGTTTTCCTAATATTCTGTATATATTTCGGACTTGTATGTATATCTACTAAGGAGAAGCTAATGTATCTATGGTCTGAGAAGGAGTGCTCGCCTAACACCCTCCATGATTCTATGAGGTGACTGTGAGAGTCAGTGACCAACGATATATCGAGGACTTCCTCTCGGTTTCTTGTTACGAAGGTGGGTTCATTCCCCGTGTTACATATACTTAGGTTAGTGCCTAGTAGGTAGTTATAGAGTGACTCACCTCGCTCATTTGTGTCAGTGCTGCCCCATTGGTTGTGATGGGCATTAGCGTCGCCGCCTAGCACGATGATATCGTCCCGTGGTTTTGTGGAACTCACGAACTCTCTAAAGTTGTTTGATGGTAGTGGTCCTTGGTGATCGTGAGCTAGATAGAATGATGCGAACCTGCAACTTCTACCTAGCCCCTCGACGCTTTTCGCTGTCAGATCTCCGTCACTAAACTGGGGTAAGAGCAGCTCCACCTCCGGATTAGAGGTGAGGTTGGCTAGGGCCTCGGTATCGGACTTATATACCTTGAGGACCACCTTTTCATAGCCATACCTCACTACGTACTTGCATCGGGCCAGAGCCTCGATGCTTGCCTCATCCAGAAGCAGAACGATCTGCATGGTAGCCTTATCCGTCTTATCCACGTTCACCACCCTCCAGTTTGATGTAGGCAGCTCAGGGTTGTACTCCTGCAGCACATCTAAAATCTCATCTGGTTCCGTGCAACCAACTGGAATCCAAACTCTAGCGCTTGGGCGTTGCGGGATATCAACCGCGTCCACTGCCCTCAAGCGCGCGCCGGGATAGACTTCTCCTATGCGCTGTATGCCAAGGTTACTACGGAGGTAATTTGCACTGCTAAAGAGAAGATCGAAGCAGTAAAGGATTGGCCAAGACCGAAAAATTTACATGAGCTACGAAGTTTCCTCGGACTGTGCACGTATTATCGTCGATTTGTACCGAATTTCGCTAGCGTAGCCAGTAGCCTTCATGAGTTGACCAGAAAGAATATGTCATTTGATTGAAAGAAGGAACATGAAGTGGCTTTCCATACCTTGAAGGAACGGCTGTGCACTGCCCCAATGTTAGCGTATCCAATCCCAGGTTCAACGTTTATTCTGGATACAGATGCAAGTGGTTATGCGATTGGAGGAGTTTTGTCACAGATTGTCGATGGGCAGGAGAAGGTAGTGGCGTACTATAGCCGCACAATTGGAAAGCCCGAAAGGAACTATTGTGTAACACGAAGAGAACTACTGGCATTGGTGGAGTGCATCAAACATTTCCACAAGTATCTCTATGGACAGCGATTCCACGTCAGGACAGACCATGCAGCGTTGAAATGGCTTTTGCAGTTCCGTAATCCGGAAGGTCAATTGGCACGGTGGATAGAGCGACTACAGAGTTAAAACTTTTCCATAGAGCATCGCAAAGGCAGCAACCACGGCATTGCTGATGCAATGTCCCGGCGACCATGTAACCTAGAATGCAAGCATTGTTCGAAAGCTGAGGCCAAGGAAGATGTTATAGATGTGCGGCTGATGACTATAACATCCACGGACGAATGGAACATGGATCAACTAAGGAAGCATCAGCTAGAGGACCCAGATCTGGTATGTGTGATGCAAGGAATCGAGCAAAACGAACGACCAACAAGAGAGGAGATGTCAGCAGAGAGCCCTGTTGCCAAGTCATATTGGGCGCAGTGGAACAGTCTGAAATTGGTATCCGGTTGCTTACATAGAGTATGGGAAAGCGAAGATGGTCAATGCGCCCGGAAGCTGGTAGTTGTCCCAAGGAAGAAAATCTCTGATGTTTTGAATGAGCTACATAATGGTCCAAGTGGAGGTCATCTCAGAGTCACGAAAACGTTGGAGAAAGTCAAGCAGAGATTCTATTGGGTTGGTTGCCGGCAGTCGATCGCGGAGTGGATTGCCAACTGTGAGGTGTGCATCAAAGCAAAGGGTCCGAAGTCGAGAAGCCATGGACAGATGAAGCAGTACAACACAGGTACACCGTTTGAGAGGATTGCCATGGATGTAGCTGGTCCACTTCCTACTAGAAAACTCGGGAACAAGTACGTATTAGTTGTTATGGACTATTTCAGCAAATGGCCAGAAGTTTACCCGATTCCAAATCAAGAGGCAGAAACCATTGCAGAGGTGTTCACTAACAATTGGATAGCGAGGTTTGGTGTACCGATGGAGTTACATTCTGACCAAGGCAGGAATTTCGAATCAGTTGTATTCCAAGAAATGTGCAAGATATTGGGTACTCGGAAAACTCGAACAACTGCATTGCATCCTCAGTCAGATGGCATGGTGGAACGTTTCAATCGAACCTTGGAAGAGCACATGAGGAAAGTAGTGGATAAGTTCCAGAAAGATTGGGATACGCACATCTCCTTGTTTCTGATGGCATATCGCTCGGCAATACATGAAACTACGGGTCAGACTCCGGGAAAAGTAATTTTTGGGAATGATATGCGGTTGCCAGCTGACTTGAAGTTTGGGATAAATGCTGATGAAGGAATAAATGCCAGGAAATCCACTAGCATCTTGGAAGAAGAAATGAGAGAAATACACGATCTTGTAAGACAACGGACGAAGATCATGAGTGATAAGATGAAAGCCAGATACGACAAAGCCATCAACTCGGAAGGTTTTAAAGAAGGAGATTTAGTGCTGTTATACAACCCACAACGAAAGAAAGGTTAGGGGTTTAGAATATGCCCGAGGTAGGCATACCGGTCGTAAGAGGCGACTAATATGCACATAGGTAATTGACGTGCTACTCGATGGTTGATCTACGGATATGATGCCTCTCACCTCTCATTACCCATCTTCTCCTTCCTCATGGATGGAGGGATGCCATGACCTAGAAGGTTCCACTGGTCTTACCAAATCGCTACCACGGGCAGTACCGCAAGGGAGTACCGCAGCGTACCGGGGTCATATCCGGCAAAGGACTGTCAACTTCGGCATCACTCCCCAAAACCTTCGGGGAGTGTTTTGTTGTTAACAACAACAACAACAACAACAACAAAGAAAGGTTTGTCCCCAAAACTGCAATGTAACTGGGAAGGCCCACATAAAGTAATAAAGCGGATAAATTTTGTTGTCTACCGCATACAAACTGTTGGAAGACCACGAAACAAAATAAAGGTGGTTCACCTGGAGAGGCTAGCAACGTTTGGATCGGGAAATGTGTCTGATCGGGACGATCAGACTTAGGTGGAGGGCAGTGTGGCGAATGTTCTCAAGAATCGCTCATCTCCCAACTCTAGCGTATTTCCATCACTAGCGTCACTACCCCAACTACAGCTGTTTAGATACATGACGGGAAAGCGACAGAGGGAGAGGCAGCTCGCGTGTTTGCGAATGTGGCACAAAGAGGAGATGACGATAGATAAACGCTTCGAGAACACTGTTGCACGAATAAACCAGAAAGGTGTAGACATTTCTAGGTTGTGAAGCTGCTGTTTGCTAGGGTATATAAACCGCGCAAAGACAACGCACATCAATCCGTTATTTTGAAGTGTTGTACAGTGAAGTACTGAACAGTGAATTAACCCGCGATATTGTACTGCGGTTTTTAGTACTGAATAAAGCGTACTACTTATTAAGCAGAATCTGCGTGTTTTATTTAACGTACAGTGATCGAACTCAGGGAAAATAATGAAGGAATCATCGGATTCGTCACATTAGGTTTGTTTATTGGGCTGCTCTAGCTTACGCCAGATTGATATATTTCACAAAATTGTGTTTAACGAACACTTTTCTTGCTCTAGGTTGCTCTATCTTTTGTTTCATGAGTACGCTCAAAACAAAACTAGAGGAATCCAGGGGGTGAATTCTGGTTCTATGAAATGATAAAATGAAAAGAATTTTCATACAAAATTTGTGAAAAGAAACTTCAAATTCATACAAATTTTTTTTCACGTTATCACATCATAGAACCAGAATTCACCCTCAGATCACAAATTTCTGCTCTAGCTTTTTTTATGGAGTAAGTTAGAGCAGAGAAGCAATTGTCAGTCAGGAAAAAATAAATTTTGAAAACTTCAAAAAAATTAGCTTGCAAGAAAATCATCATGTTTTTGTAAACGTGAATTTGCATTAATTTTGAAGATTAAATAAAAAAAACCAAATAAAAAGAAACTATCGAGATTCAAGTGTTTCATGGCATTTCTGATCTGAGTTGCTCTAAGTTGCTTTATTTCTATTTTGAAAGCTGTCCTGAGGGTGAATTCTGGTTCTATGATATGATAACGTGAAAAAAATTTGTATGAATTTGAAGTTTCTTTTCACAGATTTTGTATGAAAATTCTTTTCATTTTATCATTTCATAGAACCAGAATTCACCCCCTGCTCTGCTCTGCTCTGAACTTTTTTTGGTCAGTAAACAAACCTATTATTTTCACCTTGGCAAGGAAACAGCCCTGCTAACCAAACCCAAGGAAAATCCTGGATAATTCCTAAGTCGCGATACTCTAAATCGAGGATAGATAAATGGATAGTTTTGTATTGGCGGCGTGCAGATTGGACCCACTTTTTATCGATTATTTCGTGTACATGTGATAGCGCTGCTTACTCGCACTCATTTAGAAACGCCGCAATAAAAACCATAGCTGCACTCCTCTAACTAGAAAATTTCCCAAGAAAACTGACATACCGGCAATGGTTGCATACTTTTAGGCGCTGCTAGGGCTGCCGCCCTATCCACCTGCATACAAATTTTCAAAATACCCAAAATATTTCCAATAAATTTCCAAAATATTTTCTCTTCAATTTTTTTATTCAAAATGCATTTAATAGTTAAACAAATATAAACTTATGACATTTATTAAATATAGCCTAGAGGTATAAACTATAAAATGTGAAAAAGTAAAAAATAAGAGAAATGAAACAGAATAAAACGAAAGGAAATGAAATAAAGTAAAATGATATGAAATGAAGTGAAATGAAGCCAAATTAAATGAAATGAAATTAACTGAAAATGAAATAAAGTAAAAGGAAGTAAAATGAAATGAAAAAGAATGAAATGAAACAAAATAAACTCAAACAAAATTAAAGAAAATGAAGAGACGTGGAATGAATTAGGAACATAATGAAATAAAATGAAATGAAATAAAACAAAATGAATAGAAAGAAAACAGAATGGCATGAAATAAAACAAAACAAAATGAAATGAAGCAAAACAAATTGAAAAGAAATAAATAGAATGAAATGGATTGAAATAAACTTCAACTAAATAGATTGAAATAAAATAAAATGAAACAGAAAGATTGAAATGATATAAAATTTAATGAAAAGAAATGAAATTAATTTAAATAAAATGAGATAAAATCAAATAAAGTGAAATGAAACAAAGTGTATTGAAGTAAAATAGAATAAAATAAATAAAATATAATGAAACAAACAAAATGAAATGAAACAGAGTAAACTGAAATGAAACAAAATAACTGAAATGAAACAAAATAACTGAAATGAAACAAAATTATATGAAAAATAATGAAGTGAAATGAAATAAATAAAATGAAATGAAATAAAACGGAATAAAATGAAGTAAAATCAAATGAAACGAAATAAAGGGAAATTGGATGAAATAAAGTATAATGAAATAAATTAAGATGAAATGAAATTATCTTAAATAAAACCAAATGAAATAAAATTAAAAAGTACCGCATTTGGGAACATCAATTGAAAAATTCGGCAACCCTGCCCGGCTGCGACTGCTAACCGCCCCAAAATCTTCAATGTTGAAATTTGGTCGTATTTAACTGCCACCTTTACTGCACACTCCTAAAAAAACGCGTTATTATTAATATTATATATATTATTAATAAAATTATTTTACTTACCGTTTCCTTCAATTAAATAAAAATATTTAAACAAAAACTTCAAATGTTTTTTTTTTCACTTGACAGAAAATTTAATTTATGAAAACAGCTGTTTAATTTCCCTTTGTACTATTTTTGTTTCAGTAAATCAAAATCATACTGTTTCAATCACACTCATAGAAGTTTCAAAATATGCGTTGGTGTTAGTGTTCTTATCGAAAAAATAGAGATGGTGTTGGAATTCGATTAAAAAAATCGATTGCTGGGTAGCCGTGGTTGGCAGGGAGTGCAAAAAAAACTTGATATTATCGATAGTACCATCGATTGCTTTCCAACTCTAGTATATTGTCGAAAGTGTAACAGACTATTTATTTATTATTCGGAGTTTTAGTAATGTGGGTGATGGAGGATTGCACGTCGTATCACCATAGCTTCTGTCCCAGTTTTGCTGATTTGCCTATCGAAGTAAGTTTTACGAATTTGAACGACCTTCGCTTATCTATGCATGACCTATTATTTTAGGACTCGTGACCAAGTGCCCATTGACAATATTGTATACATTAAGCCCCATATACACATCTTTTTTATCGTGAACGCGGGTGAGCGTGAACAATTTTCTTTTGTGTAATATGTTGATAGTACTCCACTAGGGGAAATTTTAGTATAGACTCGCACACCTAGAAAAAAAAACGTTTTTTTCAGGAGGATAGAGGAGCTTTTTCTGAACACAAATATATAATCTTAGCGTAAGGAGCCTTATATTTACTGAGATAATGGTTGTTGAAGTTTTGCAAATTTTGCATGGCACTATAGCGTTTTCTTTTCTAGAAAAAGTGTTGCCCTGTAGATTTTTCTCAGCTCTCTCTAAGACTTATAGGTTCATTTCACTAAAAAAGTAGGCAGAGGGACACCACTATCTACAAATTAAGCCATTTTGATAGGCGCTAAATTGCCGAGGACAAAAGTTACAGTTTAATAGGGCAACATTTTTTTAAATATCACGCATTTTTCCGCATAATGGTACCATAACACTTATGAATTGCATATGATTAACAGAAAATAATATTAATGTGTATAAATATTCATCTATTTTCCCAAAATTATAAATTTTCACCATCGCACAGCTATACACAGATATTTAACAACAAATTTGTTGTCAAAGAAGGATGTTGCCACACTTAAACAAAAAATAATCAAAAGAAACATATTTTTTTTATTTCAACACCTTTCCGCGTAGGCGGCCTTCGGCCGCGCTTATTTAAAATAACCCTGGGCTACGCCATCCCATGTCCGGACGCGTGCACCAACTGCGGCTACCGCCGCAGTGAGTACTTCTGCGTAGTAAACCCATTTGGCGAAGTCCGGACGTGTGCTCTAACCGTGGCTACCGCCACGGTGAGTCCTTCTGCTTAGTACACCCATTTATTTTAGTATAGGCGAGGCTTGCAAACCCTATTCAAATACTTAATTTGTGGGCATAACAAGTATTGTAAGCCTTATTATTTTTTATTAAATTTTTTTGGATGTGGCAACACTCTTTCAATGTCATAAACAGTACATCTCTACATATTATAAAACAAAGTCACTTTTTCTGTCTGTTTTTTGGGGCGAGCACTTTGGCTCTGAGAATGCATCGTTGGCTATTCTCACTTCCTTAGAAAACCCCTCAAAATTGTTGGTGGTGAGCACTTGGGCTCTGAGGCATTGGCGACATTGGCTTACCTCATTTTACTTATGAAAAACCACGTTTTATGACTGCGACTATAAGCTATGTATTCCGAATATTCCATAAATTATCTGCGAATTACAATAATATGTAATGCAGATGAAATAAACGAAACCATGTTATGTCGCTTAAACACCCTTGAATGCTTAAATCTTGAAAACTAAGCAACGGATTTTTATGCGGTTTTTTTAATAAATAGATTGGTTGAAGAGGAAGGTTTATGTCATTATAACGTGAAGAAATATATAAAGGGGCGTGGCAATCGGACAAAATGTGGTAAAAAACCATACATTTTTTGTTTACACAGCCATAAATCCTAAACGAATCCACCGATTAAAATTAAACTTACTTGAAGTTAAACTTTGAAATATTTACTTTCGTGCATCAAAAAAAAAAAGTTGTTTCATATCTTATTTAACCAAAATTGTTTAAACAAAAACAGCACTTTTTCCACACAAAAAAAAAAAAAAAAATTGCCAAAGAAAAAATTTATAGCTCTTAAAATTTTTTTTATGACATTTTTCGCCAAAATAAGACTGAAGTTAGCGAAACTAATAGTCGAAAAATTGTCCGATCAAGTTGAAAATTTGCCAGAATTAGTAGCTAATTTATTGCTAATTAATTGCCAAAAGAAAAAATGTATAGGTTAGGTTAGGTTCAAGTGGCTGCCGCAGAGGCACACTTAGGCCAGTTTTGAAAGGCCCGTTGTGATACCACCAACACAAGGAAAGTCAGTCCCGGGACCCAGCCATATGGAAAATCCCTGAGTTGTTGGGATTTTCCACATAGCAGAATCCCGGGACTGACACTCCTAAACCGACACCGTTACTCCTCCTCGAACCACTTAGATGACTTTATGAAGCCCATCAAGTCCTTTATGTCCAGTTCCGCGATCTGGCTTAGGCTATCCAGGAACGGAACTCCCAAAAAAGCGCGTTCTCGCGCCGCTTAAAGCCGGACAGTTGCAGATGAGGTGCTCCACTGTTTCCTCCTCCGCATCATCTTTGCAACTCCTGCAGCATCGTCGGTAGGGCACACCTAGCCTTTCTGCATGCCTACCAATGAGGCAGTGACCGGTTAATACCCCTATCAATATGCAGATTTCCCTCCTAGTTAGGGCATAAATGCGTCTAGACCTTTTAAGATCCCATTTTGGCCAGGTTTGTTTCGATATGCGACACCCTGGGGATTGCAGCCATCTTTCGTTGGCTTGACGGAGTGTGTGCTCCTTCAGCATTAGTTTGCATGTGGCAAACGGCATACCTAAGCGCTCTTTATCCTGAAGAACCTGCTTGGTCGTGCCCTGCCTGGCAAGCTCGTCTGCCTTACAGTTTCCCTCAATGTCCCGGGACCCATATGAGGTTTACGCGGTTCTGTTGGGCCATCTCCTGAAGAGATCGACGACAGCTGAGCGTTCCCTATGTACAGTCACTTCTCAGAGCAGAAAACCCTGGACATCGCCATGGATCTCTGCGCAGTGGAACCACCCGGGGTTTTACCTCGGCCAAGGACTGTCACTTTCAATGTAACCCTGTTTAGTATGTTTTGTCCCATTCCGAAACTATCATCCTCCCCCCTTGCAGCAGGGCTGCAAGATATTCTATTGTTACGGGCGGGCGTTGAGCCGAACCCCGGACCAAAAGAATGGATATGCAGTATCTGTTGCAAAAAGATATATATTAAACGGTCGCATTCTGTGCAATGCTTCTCGTGTAAGAGATGGCTCCATAAATCTGGATGTTCAGGGCTTAACCTTAACATCCACAGACCCCGTACTTTCTTTAGTACTTTCGTGGCCCCTTGTTGTTTGCGCCCTCGGGCGTCCCGCGGTAAGCGCCGTTCAAACGCACCCCTACCGCCACTTTCTAGTAGCAATACTAATAGTAATAATAATAATGTCTTAACGACTAGCAGCACTTCTGCTATACCCGCCACACAAACTCCAGACTGTTGCTCGTGTCTTATGGCGTCAACATCACGCGCAGCAGCTCAACACTCTTGCTCCCACAGGAGCAGTTTAGACATGAGCATCTCCGAGCACCAGTCTCTCTCTGTTTATATGTCATACCCCCCTCCCGTTTAATTTCTCACGTGAGTCAGGATCAACATCTTCTCGCACCTGTCTCTACGTGTACTGTTTGTCGGCAAAGATTATACACGCTCGCGTCATCGGTCAAATGCAATAACTGCTTAGGCCAATGCCACGTACATTTATGCTCTGGGCTCGCTAACAGGAACCTCTGGACGGATGCGTTCATCGCACCATGCTGTAACACACCTCAACCTACGACGCCAGCCAACCCGGTTACACCGGGTCCACAGCTAACTAGGCTGAGGCACAGCCTTGGTCTTAGCCTACCAACACCTGGGCGAACACATCCGTCTCTCACGCCTATGGTTAACTCGACATCGACGCCACCGGCGCACTTCCAAATCTTACAGCAAAACTGTAACGGATTAACTGGTAAGATCGCAGAGATAACTAATTTGATGACGCAATATGACATAAAACTTGCCGCAGTCCAAGAAACCAAGCTCAGTCCTAGGTCGGACCTCATTACCTATGGCGGATATAACATCCACCGGAAAGACCGTCATAGAGTAACAGGAGGTCTGGGAGGTGGTCTAGCGTTCATAACGCACAACTCTGTACAGTATCATCTATTTGATACCGACATCGAAGGAACGGATGATATCTTAGAAAGCCAAGGTATTACTATCCGTACAGGAGATGTCGATCTGCAAATCATTAATATCTACATACCCCCTGTCTCAAGTTGCCCCACCGGCTATCACCCCGACATTACCCTGCTATTACGAGGAGATAACCGCGTGATCCTGGGCGACTTCAATGCGCACCACGACATGTGGCACCCAAACTTGCCAGCAGACAGTAGGGGGCATGTACTTGCAGAACAAATAGATGATACGGCTTTCTGTACATTGAACGGAGACGCCCCAACGAGAGTATCGGGTAACTGCTATAGTTCGCCAGATATTTCTATCGTAAGTGCAGGACTATTGAACAACACCAATTGGCGACCCATACTCACGTTGGCGTCTGACCATCTCCCAATAGTCATTACCATCGAACGACCGACGGACTTTATTACACCTGAGCATGGTACATATATTAACTTTACCAAGGCGGACTGGGACAGTTTTCAGACATATACGGACGAATCCTTGGCTGCTCTATCCATTCCTACGGACGTACGCAAAGGCGAACGAGACTTCCGCAACATCATTGACTCGGCCTCTAAACGCTTCATTCCTGCGGGTCGAATATCTCAAATAAGACCAAATTTCCCCGCGGAGGCAGCGGCCATGGCTAGAGAAAGAGATGAAGTGCGAAGTCTCAATCCCGCAGACCCCCGTATAAAGGATCTCAACGCGGAAATTCGTAGGTTGGTCGATAAACATAAACTGGCCAAATGGAAACAACACCTAGAGCAATGCAACCTCTCTGATGGTGTTGGCAAATTATGGACTACGGTCAAAGCTCTATCTAATCCAACGCAACACAAGGATAAAGTAGATATTACTTTCGGTGATAGGGTGAAGAAGGACCCTAGGGGATGTGCGAACTCCTTCTGTAGACAATTTGTACTACATTCCCCGCCCGATAGAGCTAAACGTAGAACCATGCGACAGGCGCGTAAATATAAAAACCAAAATACGCCCATGTTGTTGTTGTTGTTAACAATGCATTGCCCTGTCTAGAGTGTATGATCATTCCGAAGATCTTCATCAAACTCTTCTAAGGGGAGTCCAAAGAAACGTGCAGTTTCAGCAGGGTTTGTCCAGAGGGACAGAGGGGTTAGAAGAGTAGGTTCAAATGAACAATTGAAGAGATGTAGAGTATCATGGGGGGTCCTACCACATGCAGGGCATGTGTTTGAGATTGTGTCATTAAGTCTGGACAAGTAGGAGTTTAACCTTACACTATATCCAGACCTAAGCTGTGCCAGGGTAACTCTTGTCTCCCTTGGTAAGGTGCGTTCTTCTTCAGCAATATCCGGTGGAGGACTGTTCAGAACGGGGTTCACAGGTAGAGATCCGACAAAAGTATCTACCGACTCGGTGTGGATGTCGGTTACAGCCCGCTTATGATTCTGCAGATCAAACGGCAAGGTAATATGATGCCGGATCTCATCATAATGTTTACGGAGATGTTTCCTTATGTCTCTCGGGGGCGGATCTATGTCCAAAAGATGACGGTTTGGATGTGCTGGCTTGTGGCAGTTCAGAAGGAATTGCTTGCTCAGCATTTCCGCATGCTCTTTTACATTGAGCAGTTTTGCCTCCTGATGGAGGTGAGACTCGGAAGACATGAGGAGACATCCCGTAGCAGTTCTGATGGCAGTATTTTGGCAGACTTGTAACTTCGTCCAGTTGGTGTTATGTACATTAGGCGACCATATGGGTGCAGCATAGTCAAAGACTGGTCGGCCAATGGCCTTATATGTAGTCAACAACGTTTCTTTGTCTTTTCCCCAAGTACTGCCGGCAAGTGACTTGAGGATCTTGTTGCGACCACGTACCTTTGAGACCATTGCAGACACATGACCAGCAAATGAGAAAGTATTATCCAATGTCATCCCTAATAACTTTGGGTGGCTGACAGTTGGTAGCTTAGTGCCGTCAACGAAAATGTCTAATTCATTTCTCACCTGGTGCGTCCACGTCGTAAAAAGCGTCGCCGTTGATTTAGTCGGAGATATCGTCAGATCTCGCTCTGTGAAAAACCTGGAAAGGTCGCAGAGGTAACCGTTGATTTTATTACAGAGTTCATCAGTATAGGGGCCCTTCCCCGTCGCCATTATTGTACAGTCGTCAGCATAAGAAACGACGGAGACACCCTCTGGTGGTGGGGGCATCTTCGATAGATATAAATTAAACAGTGTCGGGGATAGGACACCACCCTGTGGCACCCCCTGTCTAATTCGTCTTGGTTTTGATGTTGCGTTTCTAAAGTTGACCGACGCCTGCCGCCCATTCAAGTAATTAGCGGTCCATCTCTTTAACCCATCAGGTATTTGTGTTTCTAATAGATCTTGTATGAGAGTGGCATGGTTGACTGTGTCAAAAGCTTTCGACAAGTCAAGTGCCACTAACACAGTCCTGTGATTTGGTTGGTTTTGATTTAGACCGCTATTTATTTGCGTTGTAATGGCATTGAGTGCGGTGGTGGTGCTGTGCAGCTTACGGAAGCCATGTTGATGATTAGCCAGGTGCAGATTTGCGGTGTAATACGGGAGCAAAATGGACTCTAGCGTCTTCACTACCGGCGACAAAAGTGATATAGGGCGATATGAATCGCCTATGTTTGCCGGCTTTCTAGGTTTAAATAATGGAACCACTCTCGCCTTTTTCCATATTTCAGGAATGACGAAAGTGTTCAGTGAAAGATTGAATAGAGCCGCTAAGTATTTGTGTCCCTCCTGGCCTAGATGTTTCAGCATCTTCATGGCAATGCCGTCGGGGCCGATGGATTTTGAGGGCTTAGCCTGTCTGATGGCTTCCTTGACCTATGAGGCAGTGATGACAATGGGCGTGTTTTGGTTTTTGTATTTACGCGCCTGTCGCATGGTTCTACGTTTAGCTCTATCGGGTGGGGAATGTAGTACAAATTGTCTACAGAAGGAGTTCGCACATCCCCTAGGGTCCTTCTTCACCCTGTCACCGAAAGTAATATCTACTTTATCCTTGTGTTGTGTTGGATTAGATAGAGCTTTGACCGTAGTCCATAATTTGCCAACACCGTCAGAGAGGTTGCATTGCTCTAGGTGTTGTTTCCATTTGGCCAGTTTGTGTTTATCGACCAACCTACGAATTTCCGCGTTGAGATCCCTTATACGGGGGTCTGCGGGATTGAGACTTCGCACTTCATCTCGTTGCGGAAGTCTCGTTCGCCTTTGCGTACGTCCGTAGGAATGGATAGAGCAGCCAAGGATTCGTCCGTATATGTCTGAAAGGATGACACTGGATAATACTTTCTCATTTGCTGGTCATGTGTCTGCAAGGGTCTCAAAGGTACGTGGTCGCAACAAGATCCTCAAGTCACTTGCCGGCAGTACTTGGGGAAAAGACAAAGAAACGTTGCTGACTACATATAAGGCCATTGGCCGACCAGTCTTTGACTATGCTGCGCCCATATGGTCGCCTAATGTACATAACACCAACTGGACGAAGTTACAAGTCTGCCAAAATACTGGCATCAGAACTGCTACGGGATGTCTACTCATGTCTTCCGAGTCTCACCTCCATCAGGAGGCAAAACTGCTCAATGTAAAAGAGCATGCGGAAATGCTGAGCAGGCAATTCCTTCTGAACTGCCACAAGCCAGCACATCCAAACCGTCATCTTTTGGACATAGATCCGCCCCCGAGAGACATAAGGAGACATCTCCGTAAGCATTATGATGAGATCCGGCATCATATTACCTTGCCGTTTGATCTGCAGAATCATAAGCGGGCTCTAACCGACATCCACACCGAGTCGGTAGACACTTTTGTCGGGATCTCTACCTGTGAATCCCGTTCTGAACAGTCCTCCACCGGATATTGCTGAAGAAGAACGCACCTTACCAAGGGAGACAAGAGTGACCTTGGCACAGCTTAGGTCTGGATATAGTGTAAGGTTAAGCTCCTACTTATCCAGACTTAATGATACAATCTTAAATACATGCCCTGCATGTGGTAGGACCCCCATGATACTCTACATCTCTTCAATTGTTCATCTGAACCTACTCTTCTAACCCCTCTGTCCCTCTGGACAAACCCTGTTTAAACTGCACGTTTCCTTGGACTCCCCTTAGAAGAGCTTGATGAAGATCTTCGGAATGATCATACACTCTAGTCAGGGCAATGCATTGTTAACAACAACAACAACAACAACAATCGTTTGTCCCGATAAACGGATTTTGGTAGATAGCTCCTGTAATTAGATAGGTAGGAACGTGAAATTTCGTAACTATTGCTCTTTTAGAATGTGGTATCTCGATGTTAAAAACCAATGAGACTGGACCAATATAACACATCGCCCCCATATAATCGATAGTTCGGTATGAGCTAAAGTTAAATTGACACACGTTGCCACCTCGTGTAAAGTTTAGGCGATATCGCTAAAATGCGATTCTGGAACTCACGTCGCATAGCTAAAATTTTGTTACATTATCCGTACGCTAGATGACGTTGGTGCCTCAGTCAAAGTTGTCAAAATTAGGTTTGTTTTGTTGTTTGTTTGAAATATCGCAATTTTTCAGTTTGTGCAGACTATGTTCCTTTACTAATTTAGCAAACATGAGTTGCATTGTACTAACTAAAAAAAAATGTAAAACTAATTATATTGTTATTGAATGTAACTAAATGGAGGTTGAAGAAAGTATTGAATACTGCAAAAAGTATTTAAAATCGAATTAATATAAATTTATTTCAAATTCCTTTTCTTAAGATAACTTACTCTCTGAGCTTCTCTTCCTGTTTAGGTAACATTTTACACGAGGCGGCAACGCGTAATCTTCATCAAAAAATGTTAATAGGGGTGTCAAAAGACGCGTTTTGATCCCAGTATCTATAATAAAAGCCGACTCAAACAACAAATACTTGCAAACAAAGTGGTTGTTGTCACATTATGCCATACTGAAAAAATGTCACACAATGAGTTCCGCGCGAAAATATGGCACCAAAACCGGTGTCGCTCGGCTGAGGGTTTATTTTAAAACCGCGGCCGAAGGTCGCCCAGGCAGAAAGTATTTTGCACAGAAATAACATGGATTACACCCTCGGTTTGGATCGCTGGGGGAATATTTTCTGTTTTTTGCGGTTTAATTTTAGCAGAAAAAGGATTTTTAGTTTCCGCTTTCGCATTGTTGATACTGAGGTCAAGACTCGTCTTTTGACTACCCTACCGGCGTTTTTTAATGAAGATTAACAGCCTTAGTCCCTTTGGCGTTATCGTCCGCCAAAACGATAGCGTTCATGTGTTCGTAGCATGAATGGCGAAATGGTAGCCAAAACGATAGCCAACACGAAAGCAAGTGTCAAAAACCAAAGCTATCGTTCGCAAAAGGGAATAAGGCTGTAAGCGTTGCCCCGTCTTGTAAATCATTTCCAAATTTTTTTCTACAAATTGGAGGGACTCACAGTTTTTCGCCAACTCCGAATGCATTTTTACTGAGAAGCTCTTCTAGGCAGAAATACACTAGAAGGGTTTTCCCAACCACTGCCGAGAGAAGACCCCGTTAGAAAAATTATTTTCCACAGAATTTCGATGTTGATTTTATCGGAATTCGAAAAGTGCGAAATTAGTCACTAAACAAAACGTCCCTTATTTTGGCGGCGATAGGTTGGCGAAATCAGTTGAAATTTTGCCTGAATTAGTAGCTAATTTATTGCTAATTAATTGCCAAAAGAAAAAATTTTATAGCTCTTCAATTTTTTTTTTATGACATTTTTCGCCAAAATAAGACTGAAGTTAGCGAAACGAATAGTCGAAAATTGTCCGATCAAGTTGAAATTTTGCCTGAATTAGTAGCTAATTTATTGCTAATTAATTGCCAAAAGAAAAAATTTATAGCTCTTAAAATGTTTTTTTATGACATTTTTCGCCAAAATAAGACTGAAATTGGCGAAACGAATAGTCGAAAAATTGTCCGATCAAGTTGAAATTTTGCCTGAATTAGTAGCTAATTTATTGCTAATTAATTGCCAAAAGAAAAAATTTATAGCTCTTAAAATTTTTTTTTTATGACATTATTCGCCAAAATAAGACTGAAGTTAGCGAAACGAATAGTCGAAAAATTGTCCGATCAAGTTGAAATTTGCCAGAATTAGTAGCTAATTAATTGCCAAAAGAAAAAATTTATAGCTCTTAAAATTTTTTTTTACGACATTTTTCGCCAAAATAAGACTGAAGTTAGCGAAACGAATAGTCGAAAAATTGTCCGATCAAGTTGAAATTTTGCCTGAATTAGTAGCTAATTTATTGCTAATTAATTGCCAAAAGAAAAAATTTATAGCTCTTAAAATTTTTTTTTATGACATTTTTCGCCAAAATAAGACTGAAGTTAGCGAAACGAATAGTCGAAAAATTGTCCGATCAAGTTGAAATTTTGCCTGAATTAGTAGCTAATTTATTGCTAATTAATTGCCAAAAGAAAAAATTTATAGCTCTTCAAATTTTTTTTAAGACATTTTTCGCCAAAATAAGATTGCCAAAAGAAAAAATGTATAGCTCTTAAAATTTTTTTTATGACATTTTTCGCCAAAATAAGACTGAAGTTAGCGAAACGAATAGTCGAAAAATTGTCCGATCAAGTTGAAAATTTGCCAGAATTAGTAGCTAATTAATTGCCAAAAGAAAAAATTTATAGCTCTTAAAATTTTTTTTTACGACATTTTTCGCCAAAATAAGACTGAAGTTAGCGAAACGAATAGTCGAAAAATTGTCCGATCAAGTTGAAATTTTGCCTGAATTAGTAGCTAATTTATTGCTAATTAATTGCCAAAAGAAAAAATTTATAGCTCTTCAAATTTTTTTTTTTATGACATTTTTCGCCAAAATAAGACTGAACTTACCGAAACGAATAGTCGAAAAATTGTCCGATCAAGTTGAAATTTTGCCTGAATTAGTAGCTAATTTATTGCTAATTAATTGCCAAAAGAAAAAATTTATAGCTCTTCAATTTTTTTTTATGAATTTACCGAAACGAATAGTCGAAAAATTGTCCGATCAAGTTGAAATTTTGCCTGAATTAGTAGCTAATTTATTGCTAATTAATTGCCAAAAGAAAAAATTTATAGCTCTTAAAATTTTTTTATGACATTTTTCGCCAAAATAAGACTGAAGTTAGCGAAACGAATAGTCGAAAAATTGTCCGATCAAGTTGAAATTTTGCCTGAATTAGTAGCTAATTTATTGCTAATTAATTGCCAAAAGAAAAAATGTATAGCTCTTCAAATTTTTTTTAAGACATTTTTCGCCAAAATAAGATTGCCAAAAAAAAAAATTTATAGCTCTTAAAATTTTTTTTATGACATTTTTCGCCAAAATAAGACTGAAGTTAGCGAAACGAATAGTCGAAAAATTGTCCGATCAAGTTGAAATTTTGCCTGAATTAGTAGCTAATTTATTGCTAATTAATTGCCAAAAGAAAAAATTTATAGCTCTTAAAATTTTTTTTTTATGACATTTTTCGCCAAAATAAGACTGAAGTTAGCGAAACGAATAGTCGAAAAATTGTCGGATCAAGTTGAAAATTTGCCAGAATTAGTAGCTAATTTATTGCTAATTAATTGCCAAAAGAAAAAATTTATAGCTCTTAAAATCTTATTTTGGCGAAAAATGTCATAAAATAAAATTTTAAGAGCTATAAATTTTTTCTTTTGGCAATTAATTAGCAATAAATTAGCTACTAATTCTGGCAAATTTTCAACTTGATCGGACAATTTTTCGACTATTCGTTTCGCTAACTTCAGTCTTATTTTGGCGAAAAATGTCATAAAAAAAAATTTGAAGAGCTATAAATTTTTTCTTTTGGCAATTAATTAGCAATAAATTAGCTACTAATTCAGGCAAAATTTCAACTTGATCGGACAATTTTTCGACTATTCGTTTCGCCAATTTCAGTCTTATTTTGGCGAAAAATGTCATAAAAAAACATTTTAAGAGCTATAAATTTTTTCTTTTGGCAATTAATTAGCAATAAATTAGCTACTAATTCAGGCAAAATTTCAACTTGATCGGACAATTTTTCGACTATTCGTTTCGCTAACTTCAGTCTTATTTTGGCGAAAAATGTCATAAAAAAAAATTTAAGAGCTATAAATTTTTTCTTTTGGCAATTAATTAGCAATAAATTAGCTACTAATTCAGGCAAAATTTCAACTGATTTCGCCAACCTATCGCCGCCAAAATAAGGGACGTGGGAGACTAATTGTCGAAAAATTGTCGGATCAAGTTGAAAATTTGCCAGAATTAGTAGCTAATTTATTGCTAATTAATTGCCAAAAGAAAAATTTATAGCTCTTCAAATTTTTTTTTATGACATTTTGCGCCAAAATAAGACTGAAGTTAGCGAAACGAATAGTCGAAAAATTGTCCGATCAAGTTGAAAATTTGCCAGAATTAGTAGCTAATTTATTGCCAAAAGAAAAAATGTATAGCTCTTAAAATTTTTTTTTTATGACATTTTTCGCCCAAATAAGACTGAAGTTAGCGAAACGAGTAGTCGAAAAATTGTCCGATCAAGTTGAAATTTTGCCTGAATTAGTAGCTAATTTATTGCTAATTAATTGCCAAAAGAAAAAATGTATAGCTCTTCAAATTTTTTTTTAAGACATTTTTCGCCAAAATAAGATTGCCAAAAGAAAAAATTTATAGCTCTTAAAATTTTTTTTATGACATTTTTCGCCAAAATAAGACTGAAGTTAGCGAAACGAATAGTCGAAAAATTGTCCGATCAAGTTGAAATTTTGCCTGAATTAGTAGCTAATTTATTGCTAATTAATTGCCAAAAGAAAAATTTATAGCTCTTAAAATTTTTTTTTTTATGACATTTTTCGCCAAAATAAGACTGAAGTTAGCGAAACGAATAGTCGAAAAATTGTCCGATCAAGTTGAAAATTTGCCAGAATTAGTAGCTAATTTATTGCTAATTAATTGCCAAAAGAAAAAATTTATAGC
>CAXKVI010000004.1:61856301-61936439 GCA_964058755.1 Campiglossa producta | reverse complement strand
AATGGTATAGGTCAGGGACTCTTCGCTATGCACGATGGCGCAGTCAGAGCTTGCTTCCATTTCAACCTCCACCATATTAATGTGTTGTCTCGACAATGCGTCGGCAACATGGTTCTCCTTCCCAGGCTTATAAAGCCTTCTATTAGAGATTTCCATCGTTTGATCTTCGCGTTAGGGTTTTTATCCAAGTCTGCAAATGTCAAAGGCTGGTGGTCGGTGAAAATGTTCAACTGGTTTATACCGTACAAGTAATTTCTCAAGTTGTTCAGGGTCCACACGATTGCCAGGAGCTCTCTTTCATTTGTTGCCAAATGTTTTTTAGACTGAGCGGCACTTTGCCATTTTCCCCCTTAAGCATGTCGGTAAGTGGTTTTGCTATGATAGCAAAATCTTTAATAAAACTTCTATAGTAGCTCGCTAGTCCCAAAAAGGAGCGGAGCCCCCGAAGAGTGGTTGGCTGCTCATAGCATTTTATGCTGTGAACCTTATTAGGGTTTGTTTTTACTCCCCCTCTTGATACAACAAAGCCCGAGTAATCCATCTCAGTTTTGAAAACCTTTGATTTTTCCACTGAGACTCTCATATTGGCCTCGCAAAGCCTACGCAGAACCCATTCAACGTCCCTTAAATGGTCTTCTGCAATTTCTTGAGTAGATAATTACGTCGTCGACATAAACATAGCAGGTCTTGCCAATTTGCTCCCTCAGAACATCATCGATCGCTCTCTGAAAGATACTGGGGGCGTTTTTAAGTCCAGAGAAGGAAGTTATTTCTCTGTCTATCTCTGTCAACTCAATCTGATGGAATCCAGATTTTAGATCAATTGTGGTGAAGTATTGTGCTCCTTTTAGGTTTGACAATATCACCATTGGATTAGGCATCGGATACTTGTCCTCAATTGTGACTTCATTTAGTTTCCTAAAATCAATCACTAACCGTTTTTTTTATTTCCTGTGTCATCTTTCCCTTTTGCCAACAACCCAAATCGGGTTATTGTAAGGTGATCTGGAAGGGCGGATGATGCCGTTAGCCGCAAATCGGCCACCTCCTTGTTGACGAATATACCGGCTCTTCGTTTTTTGTTCTTATGGTAGCAACTATATTTGTATTGAAGGGAAGGAACTCGTTTGGGTCTGCGAAGGCCCAGTTCCTACTTTCTATCATCTTAAGGAAATGATTTCGGACACAAGAAGGAATTTCCTCACTTCTCATATCAATGAAATTTACATTCACGCACTCGTGGAACAACAGTTTTTCGTTTCCGAAATCGTGTCGTATTACTCCACTACTCAGATCTATTTGAGCATTTACTCGGTTTAATAGATCCAGTCCAATAATACCATCGAACGTCGATGGATGAAAAAATCTTCCCATACACCAAATAACTTGATTCTATACTTTTTATTCACATGACTATTTCCGTGCAGTGACTTAACTAGAAAAGGTGTGGATGCTGGGATAATATTTTTAAACTCTGGCAGAGGTTTAATATAGTTTTTCGACGCCCCTGTGTCCACTAATAGCTTTATTTTTTTCCTTGGTGCCCTACTCCTCGTTCGATCCACGGAAGCAGGGACTTCCCCCTAAAAAATTGAGTTCTTCTTTTTCGAGGTTTTCCATTTCTTCTTCCGCCTCTTGATTGTAGGCTGTCTCTTGGTTAACTTGGCTTAAATTATTTATTCTCTGGATTTTTGGTCCAGTATTTCTACCTGATTCTGCCTGTCGCTTACCAATTTGTTGTTGTTGGTTAGAGTTAGGGCTCTGTCTAGAATTATTTCGGTATTGTTGTTGACCCTGATTCATTTTTTGTGATTGACGCCAATTTGAATTCTCGCGAAACCGTGATTCTGACGGATCTATTTCCATCGGTATTGGTTGATCTTGTTGATCATTTTCGTTGCCGGTCCTTTTCGGTTGTTTATTGAAAAAATGTGGGTTTTTTTGAGGGATTCGCAATCTCTCTAAGTTGTTATCACCGATCTTCTTAAATCTGTTTGGATCTTCATCAGACGCAGCGAAGCTTGTAGCGAACGCGTATCGCTCTCTATTTGACTCGACTTCTTGTGCCAGGGCCAGAGCGGCCGGCAAGTCATCAGGTCGAGAAGCGAAGAGAATGTCACACAATGGTCGTTTTAGACCCGAAATGAATACCCTAAGCGCGTCTGCTCTATACTTTGTGTAGATTGATTCTGCAATGGGACCCTCGTGGGTCATTATGGTTTTATTCGTGAGAAGAGTTACTTTCTTCTCCACTTTGTCGAAATATTTCAGGACTGAAAGGTTGCCCTGTCGAAGCGTAGACAGTTCTTGTTCTATGAGATATATTGGACGTTTGTCCGAATAGGTAAAATCTAGTCTAGCAATGATCGCTTCGAAATTCAGCACCGTATTAAAAGATGCTAAAACGGCATCAGCGGAACCCTTCAGCTTATTTCTAATTATCCCCACGGCCTGGTAGTGTCTACAACTGCCCTGATGGCTTCTAAACACCTCATAAGCCGTGTGGGCGGCCTGACGCCAGGAAACGTAGGTGCTGACTTCACAGGCTCGTACGTACGTGGCTTTTTCACTGTAGTTAAGGTGGTAATCTGCTCTGTCAGTCGGGTTAATCTTTGTTCAAAGGACTCCTGTTGCTGTTGCAGTGCACCAGTTACGGCAGCCTTTACTAAAGCAGTTATTAGGTTTGCGACCATTACACTTGTATTCCTATTCCTCGAAACCCGCAAGTTACTAATCCTTTCTAATAAGTCCTCTATTGAACCTTCACTATCGCTCATCAAAGAAATAACAGACAAAACAAACAAAGCAAAACACGAGACTGTAAATTAGATTGAAAAATTTCAGTTGCCAATCTTTTCTTGAAGCTCTTTTATTACTAGCAAGGCTCAATACGTTACTTTTTTTTTGTACAATACTGCCACAATTTATCACTTTAAAAAAAAATTAGCACTCTACTTACGCAATAAGTATTAAGCTATCCATAATTGTGTGAAAAGAACCCTCCAAATTATTTGACTTGATTCCGTGATGCAGTTGTGACTCTTTCAAATTATTGACTTGATTCCGTGATTCAGTTGTGGCTCTTTCAAATTATTGACTTGATTCCGTGATTCAGTTGCAGCTCTTTCAAATTATTGACTTTATTCAGTGGTCGCAGGTTTAAACCGCGGTTGGGCGACAAGTATCTTTTTTGGCACTTGTGTGCTTTATTGAGTCTCTCTAAGAACTGAACTAACTAATCTGCCCTAACTTATTTCTACCCTGAGCTATAGCCATCGCCGTCGTCGTCGCTGCCGTCGCGCTAGCAGCTATAGTGTTGTTCGCTGCCGCGCTATTTGCTGGTGATATTTGCTTGCGAGTATGCTGGATCAGCAATTCCCATGGTTCGACCTGTTTATTTTGAATCGATTCCACAAATGGAGGTTTCGGGTATCGTTTAATTGTGTAACGCTGCCGTTGCGCTTGCAGCTTATAGTGTTGTCCATTGCCGCTGCTATTTGTTGATATCGACGGTATTGATATTTGCTTGCGAGTATGCCGGATCATTGCACCTTTTGAGGGGCTCGATTGACTCTTTATTCATGGTGAACACCACCTGTCTGTCGGGCCCTACCGCATCCCCGACCAGATTGACACTCCAGTCATGCGTTGGGAGGGACGGATTCATTAGCCGTAGCATCCCGAGAATTCTCTCGGGTTCGTCAGGGATGGCCGGAATCCACGCCCTTGCCCTTGGACGAGCTGGAATGTCCTTCCAGTCGACGACCTATATCTTTGCGCCCTTGTAGACTTCACCCAGTTTAGCAGCTGCTGCCTTGTACAGTGCTACTTTTTTTGCATCCTCGCATGCGAGTAATTTAATCTGACCCTGGTGCCAACCCGCATCCGTTACTCGCGCCGAACTACCCGGAAACTCCGGAGCAACGTTGAGAAGAATGTTGCCGAGTTCATTTCGCACGTAACGCCATCGGTCCTTGGGATGGCCAGACGCTCATTGCCTCGGTCAAGGACGTCTATAAGGATCCTGTCCTTGGTTACCTCAGCAAAGCTTAGTTTGCCCGCTTCAGGGGTATACTGATGCCGCTTGGGAGGTTGAATTAACTCCAGGTCCGATCTCTGGCGCTTGAAAGGGTTAACTTTTAACCTCTTTGGCATGTAAGAATTTTGGAAATCCGGTATCACAGCTTTCGCTAGCTCTACCGATTTACTGGAATTCGGCGACAGCGATTCCTGCGGTACCCCTTCATACCTCTTCAGGATCTTTGCAGCCAATCTTTTCTCGTGGTATGTGAAGCGGCGGGGAGATGTCTTCCGGGAGTGCGGACCCGTAGTTGCCATCGCGGTTGCTCTCCTTGCCGACATCTCAGTTGCAGCTTCCTTCTCCTTCGAAACTCCGAGGCGAGGTCGTGAGACCGCTGCCACGGACGTAAAGATACTGGTTTTCATATCAGCGGTTGATGGGAGTTTAGCATCCGCCGTTGTCCGCTTAGCTGCGTTGGCAACCGCACTGGTATTTTTTAGGTTTTTCGTTTTTATTTAGGTTATTTGAATTCATCTTGTTCGTACGACCCATCGCCGGACAAGGCCAGCTTAGGGTCAAGGGAAGAGTAGGGGAAAATGTGTCGTCCGCCGCGGCAGAGCCTCGTACCGCGGTAAGGCCATGCTTACTCTCTGACGCGACCCGTTATCAGAGAGGATCCGTTCAAATACAGCCACGATTTGCCTTCCGGCTGCAAACGTCCAATGGGCACGGTTTCGCATATCACCCTGGATTGAGAGGGGGGAGATCTTTGTCGTCGCGCCAGAGAGGCTAGGCTGCTCTCGTGATGAAGTGCCGTACGGAGCTATGATCACAAGGGCAGCGTAGCCCTGTGGCTATCGACTTAGGCCCTTGTATCGCGGCAAGGTATCCACCCTTCACGAGGGAAAGGAGCACATTAACCTCGCTTACATTTTTAGAACCTCCGTCTCAAAAACTACACCCTGGTAAAATTTCAGAGCGATACATTGATGCCTCAAAATTTTATAGAACAAATACCAAAAAAGAAAATTAAGAGTATCACTCGACACAGCGATAAATTCGACATTTTTCGCCTTTCAGAGTTCTGTAAAAACTTATTGTCTACATTTTTTTCATCCAAATCTTCAGAGAAGATAGTCAATACGTAAAACTAAATATATGTTTTTCCCCGCTTTAATTCATTAACTGATGTGTAGCATCAGAGTATCCTAAAATGTAACACTTTTTGGGATTTGCCCTTATGTCTTTTAAAGTTCTTAAGAGAAAAGTGAACTCCAAAAAGAAAAAACGATAGTAATTTAGCTGATTTTTTCACGTAATGTGCCAAAAATGGTGATTTTTTGAAATTTTTGTATGGGGACCCCCACAGGTGGGATCTTAGGAGGTGTCCCACTGGCATGGGTGGGTCTGCCCTACAAAGTGAGTGGGGGTTGGTCATACATTTTAACACGATTGGGGCACTCTAAATGGGTCAACTTAGGATTTTTCAAACTTTAGCGCTCAAGGTCAAAAGTAAAAAAGTCGAGACATCAGAATACGTTTTAGAGGTATGCTTCCTTCGGCAGAGTATCTTATTTTGATCCCTAAATAACGATTTTCTTTGTCGCTTGGTTGATTTTCAAATCGACCCGCCTTCTTACACATAGTACCCCTGTAGGGCGCTTGAGACCAAAAAATTTTATTTTGGATTATGTTGCATATCTTGAAAACTTTAAGTCCTTTCCAAAAAAATAAAACTGGTGACATTAAGTAGTGAATGCCTCTCAAAGACGCATGCCCAATTAGGTTCATTAATTTCAATTAGTAGCAAAAAAAAAAATGACGTCGAAACCGGAAAACCGAAAAAAATTAAAAAAAACCGCGTGTAGGCGTGAAAGAAGTTAACTTCTTAAGTTCAGAAATAACGAAATATGAATATGATGTATTCAAGAATGGTTTAGATTCACAATATCTTTCTTCCGGGAAGTGGACCAGGGAAACGATCCATTCGAAACTATCTTATGTATGGTGCGTTTTCCTTAAAATTTGGTACACGGGTAGAATTAGGCCTAAATTAACAGGGGCCAATACGAATGGGATAAAGAGAAAGAGGGACGTGGTAGAAGGAAAGAGGGCAATGAAGAGCAAAAGGGAGGGAGATAGGAAAGAGAGTTGTACGAAGAAAGCTAGGAAGACTAGGTGACAAGCCTGTTTGAAATTTAAATATTTGGAACACGGTCGCAAATACCTTTCACTTGATACCCATATAGGCATATCTGGATCAATATTTAAAAAAAAAATAGATAGGTGGCAACCCTTCGAACCGCCCCTTGTGGCAACCGCCGTGTATATAGACTTAGAATGAATCATACTACTAATAGTGCCACGAAACGGCAAAGCGGTTCCCGAGATATAAGGAAAAATAAATAAAATACGGTTTGGTGGCAACCCTGCTGGAAATTGTCATATTTGAAATGCGACCGAAAATACCTTTCATTTGATACCCATATTGGCATATATTGCTCAATATTATAAAAAAAATTGAGACAGTTGGCAACCCTGTGAACAGCCTCAAATGAAAACACCCACGCATATAATCTTAGAATGAATTATACTATCTATAATGCCAAACTTTATCCACATCGGTCAAGCGGTTCCCGAGATATCAATAAAAATAAACAAAATGCGGTTAGGTGGCAACCCTAAGTGGCAACCCTGCTTGAGATTTACATATTTGGAATACGGTCGAAAATACCTTTCATTTGATTTTCATATTGGCATATCTCGCTCAATATTTAAAAAAATTGAGGGAGGTGTCAACCCTGTGAACCGCTCAAGTGGCAACACCCACGCATATAATCGTAGAATGAATCATACTATCTATAATGTCAAACTTTATCCAAATCGGTCGAGCGGTTCCCGAGATATAGAGAAAAATATATAAAACGCGGTTAGGTGGCAACCCTAGGTGCTTAAGATTTACATATTTGGAATACGGTTGAAGATACCTTTCATTTGATACCAATACTGGCATATCTTGATCAATATTTAAAAAAAATTTATATAAGTGGCAACCCTGTGAACTGCCCCAAGTGGCAACACCCACGCATATGATCTTAGATTGAATCATACTATCTATAATGCCAAATTTTATGCAAATCGGTTCCCGAGATATAAGAAAAACGCCTACGCCTGAATGTCTGCAACATTCGCCTGAAAGTCGGCTACAATTTCTATTTCCGTTTCATCGTCATCCATTTTCTCAAATTTTACTATCAATCAAAACTTCATATCGCCGCCTAAGAAGTTAACTTCTAAAAGCCGCGTGTAGCCAGTTTCACGTGTACTAGTTAACTAAGTTAACATCTTAACTTAGGTGGAAACCCTGTGAACCGCCCCAAGTGGAAGCACCCACGCATATGATCTTAGAATATATCATACTATCTATAATGGCAAATTTTATCCACATCGGTCAATCGGTTCCCGAGATATTAATAAAAATAAATAAAATGCGGTTAGGTGGCAATCCTAGGTGAAAAAGCTGCTTGAGATGTACGTATTTGGAATACGATCGAAAATACCTTTCATTTGATACCCATATTGGCATATCTTGCTCTATATTAAAAAAGAAAATTGAGATAGGTGGCAACCCTGAGAACTGCCCCAAGTGGCAACTCGCACGCATATAATCTTAGAATGAATCATACTATCTATAATGCCAAACTTTATCCACATCGGTCAAGCGGTTCCCGAGAAATCAATAAAAATAAATAAAATGCGGTTAGGTGGCAACCCTAGATGGCAACCCTGCTTGAGATTTACATATTTGGAATACGGTCGAAAATGCCTTTCATCTGATACCCATATAGGCATATCTCACTCAATATTTAAAAAAAATTGAGTTAGGTGGCAACCATGTGAACCGCCAAATTTTATCCACATCGGTCAAGCGGTTCCCGAGATATCAATAAAAATTAATAAAATACGGTAAGGTGGCAATCCTGCTTGGGACTTAAATATTTGGAATACGGTCGATATTGGCATATCTTGCTCAATATTAAAAAAAATTGAGATAGGTGGCAACCCTGTGAACCGCCTCAAGTGGCAACACCCACGCACTTAATCTTAGAATGAATCATACTATCTATAATGTCAAACTTTATCCAAATCGGTCGAGCGGTTCCCGAGATATAGATAAAAATATATAAAATGCTGTTAGGTGGCAACCCTAGGTGGCAATACCTTTCATTTGATACCAATATTGGCATATCTTGCTCAATATTTAAAAAAAATTTAGATAAGTGGCAACCCTGTGAACTTCCCAAGTGGCAACACCCACGCATATGATCTTAGAATGAATCATACTATCTATAATGCCAAATTTTATCCAAAACGGTTGAGTGGTTCCCGAGATATAAGAAAAACGCCTACGCCTGAAAGTCTGCAACATACGCCTGAAAGTCTGCTACAATTTCTATGTCCGTGCCATAACTTCCGTTTTCTCAAATTTTACTCTCAATCAAAACTTCATATCGCCGCCTAAGAAGTTAACTTAAAAAAATTCAACTTCTCGCGTGAAAAACATGTCATACCCTTTTCAAATGAACAAGGTAGGTTCAGGTAGGTTCAAGTGGCTGCCGCAGAGGCACACTTAGGCCAGTTTTGAAGGCCCGTTGTGATACCACCAACGCAAGGAAAGTCAGCCCCGGGACCCAGCCATATGGAAAATCCCTGAGTTGTTGGGATTTTCCACATAGCAGAATCCCGGGACTGACACTCCTAAACCGACACCGTTACTCCTCCTCGAACCACTTAGATGACTTTATGAAGCCCATCAAGTCCTTTATGTCCAGTTCCGCGATCTGGCTTAGACTATCTAGGAACGGAACTCCCAAAAAGCGCGTTCTCACGCCGCTTAAAGCCGGACAGTTGCAGATGAGGTGCTCCACCGTTTCCTCCTCCTCATCATCTTTGCAACTCCTGCAGCATCGTCGGTAGGGCACACTTAGCCTTTCTGCATGCCTACCAATGAGGCAGTGACCGGTTAATACCCCTATCAATATGCAGATTTCCCTCCTAGTTAGGGCATAAATGCGTCTAGACCTTTTAAGATCCCATTTTGGCCAGGTTTGTTTCGATATCCGACACCCTGGGGATTGCAGCCATCTTTCGTTGGCTTGACGGAGTGTGTGCTCCTTCAGCATTAGTTTGCATGTGGCAAACGGCATACCTATGCGCTCTTTATCTTGAAGAATCTGCTTGGTCGTGCCCTGCCTGGCAAGTTCGTCTGCCCTACAGTTTCCCTCAATGTCCCTGTGTCCCGGGACCCATGTGAGGTTCACGCGGTTCTGTTGGGCCATCTCTTGAAGAGATCGACGACAGCTGAGCGTCAGTTCAGAGTTGAACGAGTAAGAGCCAAGGGATTTGATGGCCGCTTGGCTGTCGCTGAAAATACAGATATCCTGTCCGATGGTGCGTTTACCTATCCAAGTCACGGCGTCCATGATTGCAGAAACTTCAGCCTGGAAGACGCTGCAGTGATCAGGTAGTCTAAAGGAGAGTTCTAGGTCCAAATCCCTTGAGTAAACCCCTCCTCCGACTCTGCCGTCTAACTTCGAGCCGTCGGTGTATATAAAAGTGCCGCCATTAGTAGCGGGACACCGATCTATGTTCTCCCAGTCTTCCCTGCTGGGAATGTTTATTCTAAAACAACAATCTCCGACTGTTGTGGTCGCACACCGATCTGTGCTCAGAGGGAGAAAGCTGTAAGATCTTAGAATACAGGAGTGTCCAATAGTGCTTGCGCCCCAGACGGACGTTTCCCTTAGACGCAGAGCCGATGCCGCTGCTGCCCGGTACCCTTCCAGATCGAGTGGCAAAAAGCCAAGAATGGCCTGGAGAGCTTCATTGGGCGTTGTTCTTAACGCCCCGCTTATACAGATCATGCTCGATCTGTGGACTTTTCCTAACAGATTTAGGTTTGTTGCCTTTCCTAGCGCAGGCCACCATACCACGACTCCATACAGCATAATTGGCTGGATTATCGCAGTGTAGATCCATCTGCAAATTTTGGGGCTGAGCCCCCATTTTTTGCCAATGGCTCTTTTACACGTGTAAAGTGCAATGCACGCTTTCCTCTGGCGCTGGATGACATTCTCCTTCCAGTTAAGCTTTCTATCTAGAACTGTGCCTAGGAATTTGGCTTTATCAGCTAAGTTCAGGCGCACGCCATCTAGTTCCGGTAGGTTCAGCGGTGGTATCTTGTACCGCCTGGTATAAAGGACAAGCTCCACCTTTCCCGGGTTGATGCTAAGTCCGCAGCGAGAGGACCATGAAGAAACTTCTCGCAGTGCTACTTGCATCAAGTCACACAGGGTTTGTGGGAATTTGCCCCTATATGCAATAGCTAAATCGTCTGCATATGCCACTATCTTCCCGCCCCCCCACCTTGTGTCTCGTAGCAGCGAGTTTACGGTGAGGTTCCATAGGAGCGGGGAGAGAACACCACCCTGAGGCGTTCCTCTTGTGACATAGCGTGAAAGATCAACTGTTCCCAGTGAAGAAACTATTTTCCTTCCCTTTAGTAGTTGATCAATTAGTCCAATAAGAGACCTATTTATGCCCAGGTTTGTTAAAGCAGTGTTAATAGCCTCCGGCCTTATATTGTTGAAAGCCCCTTCGATGTCCAGAAAGGCCACGAGACAGTACTCCTTTTCGTGCAATGATTTTTCAACAATAGAGACTAGGCTGTGGAGCGCAGTTTCCGTTGATTTACCTTTGGTGTATGCATGTTGATAGCTAGAAATAAGGTTGCTATCAATAGTAGAGGAGAGATAATCGCTAATTATCCTCTCGAAGGTTTTAAGTGCAAAAGACGAGAGACTGATCGGTCTGTAGTCTTTGGGCTCATAGTGTGAGGCCTTCCCAGCCTTTGGAATAAAGACTACCGTGGCGCTTCTCCAGGAGCACGGAATGTAATTAAGAGCCAGGCAGGCTGAATAGAGAACTACCAGCCATTTAGCTGATATTTCCAGCGTGTTTATAAGTTGTGCGGGGAAAATCCCGTCTGGCCCGGCTGCCTTGAACGGCTCAAAGCTTTTGATTGCCCACCTTACCCTTTCCTCCGTAATGGGTATGTTTACCGCCAGGTTTGTTGCAGATGCTACAGGTGCATCATACAAGTTCCCCGGAAAGTGTGTGTTCAGGAGCAGCTCCAGGGTTTCCCCTTCCGTGCTGGTCCAAGATCCGTCAGGCTTCCGTAAATAGCTAATGGCTGTTTGAGTTTTTGATAGCACTCGTCTAAGTCTCGCTGTATCATCGACTTTTTCGACACCGGTGCAGAAATTTCTCCACGAAGTTCTCTTCGCTTGCCTTAGAGCCTTTTTATAGGCCCTCAGTTTAGCTTTATATTCGAGCCATTCAGGCTCCGTACCGATGCTCTTGGCCTTGTTAAATTGCTTCCTGCATGATATACGGAACGAATCCAGGTCGTAAGACCACCAGTGGGGTCTATGTTTGCCGCGTGGTTTTGGTACTGGACAAGCCTGCTCTAGGGCATTTGAGAGCGCCGTTGTAAAGGTCGTTACCAGATCATCCAGTTCTCCCACTGATGAGGGGGCTTGTGGAGGTAATACTGGTAGGTCCCTAGCTAATATTTGGTTATGTAGCTGCCAGTTAGTGTTGCGTGGATTTCGTTTCATGACTGGCTGCTCAACAATAAAGTCTAACACAATTTCTATGTACCGATGGTCAGAAAATGAATGCTCATCAAGAACACGCCATTTTCTGACCCACTCATAAGCACCTTCGCAACAAACAGTGAGGTCTATAACCTCCCTACGAGCTTTAGTTATAAAAGTAGGCTCGTTACCCACGTTACAAACCACCAGGTTAGTTGTTAGTAGGTAGTCAAACAGAGACTCGCCCCTAGCGTTAATATCGGAGCTTCCCCACTGGACGTGATGAGCATTAGCGTCAGCTCCAATAATAAGATGGCCCGTACAGAAATTATCCACCAGATCTTTCACCTCCTTTTGTGGAGGAGGTTCTTCGGCGTCATAGGGCATATAGACCGACGCCATCGTTAGGCTGGTGCTGCCGACTGTTAAGCTGGCAGCTGTAACGTCACCATTCGAGTAGTTGGGTAATAGAAAGGTGTTTAGCTCAGACTTTACCAAAATACAGGTTCTGACCTTGCCCTTATCATTGGCTTGGATGAGCTTGTACCCCTTAGTCCCCAATCCACAGATCCTAGAGCTATTGACCCAGGGCTCTTGGATAAGGACCACGTCTACGTCGCCTTTAGAAAGACGACTGCTTAAAACAGCCGAGGCTGCTTTAGATTTGTGCAGATTTATCTGAAGCACCACCAACATGAGAGAGCTCAGACATCCCTGCCGCCAGCGTGTCGTCGAGGTCTGGCCTGTTCCGGGGGCTGTCTCTCAACGAGGAGTTGTTCAGAGCACCTGCACGATTTGGCGTGGCGGGAACCCTGCTGTCTGAAGCAGCATCAACGTTAGTGTGCTCAGGTTTAGCCACGATCGTGACGTCGAGGCCTTCTTCGTCAAGCAGGCTTTCTTCTATCGCCGAGTTGTTCGCAGCACCATCGCAATTTGACGTGGCGGATAACATACTTTCCGCGTCGGACTCCTCTGCTTTCTCTTCCGATGCCTCGATCTCCGAGTCCTCCGGAGCGTCCGGAATAGCAGCGCGCTGTGCATCGCCACGGTATACGTGGATCACGATCTGACCCAAGCCGTAATGCACTCGTCCGTTGCACCGTTTAAGGGGCTCGAGCGCCTCCTTATTCAGAGTGATAACCACCTGTCTATTGGGCCCAACCACATCATCGACCAGATTGACGCCCCAATCCTGCGTCGGGAGAGACGGATTCCAGACCTGCAGCATCTCAAGAATATTCTCGGGTTCTGCAGGGACGGCAGGAATCCATGCCCTTGCCCTTGGCCGAGCAGGAATGTCCTTCCAGTCGACGACATCTAGTCTTGCCCCTGGATAGACTTCACCCAGTCTTGCAACTGCTGCCTTATACAGTGCGACAGTTCTTGCATCCTCGCACGCGAATATTTTGATCTGACCTTGGTGCCAGCCCACGTCAGTACCTCGCGGCGGACTACCCGGAGACTCACGCATTAAGTGGAGGAGGGCCCTGCCCATTTCATTCCGGACATACAGCCACTGGTCTTTGGGGATGGACCAACGGTCGTTACCTCGGTCAATGAAACCTATAAGGATTCTGTCCTTGGTTACTTCAGCAAAGCTGAGTTTTCCCACTACGGGGTTGACCTGATGCCGCTTCGGATGGGGGTCTACCTCTCCGTCCGATCTCTGGCGTTTGAAGGGATTACCGTTCACCCTCTTAGGCACATAGGGCCTCTGGAAATTTGGTATCAGAGCTTTCGCTTCCTCCACCATCTTCCTTTCTTCCGGCGACAGCTTCTCCTGCGATGCTCCCTCATATCTTTTAAGGATCCTTGCGGCCTTTCTTTTATCCCAGTACGCAAAGCGTCGGGGAGATGCCTCTTTGGGGGGATTCAGACTCGTAGTTGCCATCGCGGTCTCTCCCTTTACGGCGTCGTCCTTCTCTTTCGAAACTCTGAAACCAGGTCGTGAGACCATTGCCCCAGATGTGAAGAGATTGGGTTTCGTACCAGCGCTTGATGGAAGCTTAGCTTCCGCCGTTTTCTGCTTGACTGCGTAGGCAGCCGCACTGTTGCTTGCTCCCATCAAGTCACTCTTACTTGATAGCAGTTTGGGGGATGACTGACCCGTAGTTTCCATCGTTGTCGGCCTCCCAGTTAACTTTGAGGCGGAGTTTGTCCTCCGGCGTTGTGTTTTCGCTTGCTCCAGCATAGTTCTTCTCTGCTGCGGAGTAAACGAAGTCGTTAATTGCTTTGTATTTTGTGTGTTCTTCATCTTGTTCGTACGACCCCTCGCCGGACAAGGCCAGCTTAGGGTCAAGGGTAGTGTAAGGGGAAGTGTGTCGTCCGCCGCGGCAGAGCCCCATACCGCGGTAAGACCATAGTTACTCCCTGAGGCGGCCCGGTATCAGTGAGGCTCCGTTCGACTACAGCCACGATTTGCCTCCCGGCTGCAAACGTCCAATGGGCACGGTATCGCATAACACCCTGGATTGGGAGGGAAAAGTTTTGCACATTTATATAGCGAGCCGCTTGCTTCAAGACAGACGCCCGCTTACAGCCGCACCTCTTGGTGTACAGACGCTGCGTAAAAGACCCCGGTGAGCCCTTAAACCAAGTATGTCAGAGTGGCCCCCCCGGGGCTCCCTCTCTTTCTGCCGCGAGCCTAGGTAGCTCAACGTTGCCCAGAGTGCACGAACGAGGACGCAAGAGTCGGGATTGAGCGCGGTCACTCAGCAACCACACCCCATTACACTCCCACGTTGTGAAGTTCCTCACCGAGGAAATCTTCCACAAGTTTGGCGTGCCAGAGACCATTCATTCGGATAATGGACAACAGTTCACATTTAAGCAATTTACTAATTTGATTAATACCTACTCGATAAAGCACTAAAAACTAGGGCTCTTGATTCTAATCGATTACTCGACTAGTCGATTAGTCGAGTAGTCGATTATCAACTTTTGTGCTGTTTGAAAATCGAATAGCAGACTAATCGACTAGCTGTCACTAATCGAATACTAACGATTAAATCCGGTTCCCAGTTTTTACCCGGGTTTTACCCGGGTAATAAGGCGGGAAATTTCTACTGTAATCCGCATGCAGGTTTAAGTGGTATCTGCCATTTTCGCCAATTTATTTGCTTCATTTCTTTGAAATTTAAAAAAAAATGTAACAGGAGCACAGAATATTTGTGTAGGTAGATATACAAAAATGGAAATTTGAAAAATGTATGTATGTTTGTATGAATGTAGGTAAAAAAGTTTGAAAAATTTTTTTCATACTGCAAAACGTTCTATGTCAATATTATTATTTTAGGTTTAAGTGCGCAATGTACGCATCTTTCTCTTATTCTATGTCGCCGTTTGCAAAAAGATAGTTGAAAGATTGATTCGTTGGGCAAAAAAAAAAAAGTTTAAGTATATTCAAATACTCCTAATTTTCGAAAGAACTCAAAAATTACAAACATTACATAGAGCGTTTTGATGTATTACCAAAAATATACGGGAACATTAGAGTGCCAAAAAAGTTTCACACTTTCTATCGGAATGATTAAGCTTGAGAATTTATTTTTTTTTGTAGCAAAATTGCTTCTGCACGCCAATGAAAGATTTCCTATGAAAATAAAAAACAAATTTGACATGTGAGAAATTATAAGCACCTGCAACTCTAGTGTCTTAGTTTCTGTTTGAAAACTTTAGATTTGTAACAAACTTTTCAAATTGTTATTTGTTTCATGCGCTGCTAAGTGCTCTTCAATGCTGCTGTTATGTCAGGCCGAGTTAAAATACAGGAGATGATAGAAACACGAGCTTTTAATCCAATTTAGGATTGTATAATTTCCCCTTTAAAAGCTGATGTGGTTTTTTAATATAAAAATCACTGGAAATTATTTGGAACGCATAATAATTAAAAAAACATGCTCGGAAAATTTCTGGAATTAGCGCTTTTCGAAATTGATGATTCAATAAATATTTTATAAATTTTAAGGAAACATTTAAGCACACGCTAATAAGTTGTTTTTAATATTTGACAAGTATCAGGAGCACAGAATTTCAGTAAGCAATTATACAAAAAAAAAATTCAATAAACTGGTATGTACAGATGGGGGTTGGTGGGGCAACTGCTCCCACTTTTAAATTGCATTTCGAAAATATCTTTGTGTATAAGAAAAGAACTGAAAGCTAGTAGATTGCGTGTTTTTGAAGTTATTAACATTAATATTAGCACACGATAATAAATTATCACGTAGAATCTTTATTTATTTTGTAAGTTATTTTGAAACAATATTTATGTATTCCAGCCACAATCAATGAAGGGAAAGTAATGTAACTATGTATTCTAATTTTTATTCATAAAACGTTTATTTTGATATAAGAATGTCAACATATGCACATTCTGAGGAAGCAAGCAGTTTCTCAATGCAGTAACGATATTTCCCGCACTAGAAAATGTTCGTTCAGATTCTGCTGAAGTAGCAGGAATACACAAATATTGTTTGGCAATCTCAAAAAGCTTAGGGTAAATCCCAGAATGATTTGTCCACCATACAAGGGGATTTATATTATGGCCAATCTGAGGTTCTGCTGCATAAAAGTCCAACTGCGTTCGGGAATCACTTTGGCTGCTTTCACATTGAAATAAAAAGTCCAATTGCGTGTTTTTAGAAGGCCTCGGTTCACAAACATTTAAAATGTTATTATTCTCAAGCAAAGATGCTATAAATAAAATCACCTTAGCCTTTGTTCCCTCTACTTCGTAAGCTAAACTTTTGTGTCTGGGATCCAGGAACGATGCAACTACCGGTGCTGAAATGTCAGTAATATCAATTTCGAATCTTTCTTTTAATGATAATCTTGCTGTTTTTTTAAAAACTTCCTCATTGCTTTGCTCAAAATACGACTACGCCATATGGTTATTTATCAAAGCATGAACCAAAGGACGAATCATAGATATAGAGATGTCTTTCTCAATAACACATTCGTTACTACATCGAAAGGTTTCAGCATCTCATCCATTTTTTCCATGGTTGTCCATTCGGTTTCCGCCATGTCTAGTTTTATTGCATAGGAAAGTTTTGTTACACTTCGGTCTTGGAGGACTAAAGTGATAGCATTTTTGTTGCGAATTAAACTTTCACACATCTTATACTTCGAGTTCCACCGCGTTTCGATACATTGAACTAGTCTGTTCTCCTTCACACCCAATTGCGTCTGACGATTTGATAATGCGGATTTAGCTATTGTTGATCGGTGGAACTGTGGAACTGACGACAATGCATCTTTAATCACAAGCTGAAGAAGATGTGCGCTACATTTTATGCTACTAGGAACAACGATTAGTTGCGCTGCTGCTGCGTTCATCACGTTTGCGCTGTCATGTGTCATAGCTCGCGTTTTCTCCATTATACCCCAGTCAGCAAGAACTACTTCGAGAGATGAACTAATATTCTCCGCCATTGGTCTACCTAGATTTATTTAACATGTCTCAAGTCTCGACTTAGAAAAGATCAAAATACACACTTCAAAAACGCAAATTGGAACAGCTTTTGGATGGGGCTTAGATGTACGGTTGTCTTGAAATCTTTCTATAACATTAACTATGGGTGCGTTCGAGCAGCTCAATATTACTGCAGTATTGCAGCCATGTTACTTTATTGATGCCCTGAAGCTGATACTTAGGTGATAATATGCTGCAATGATTGCATATTTTATTTTAATGTTGCGAATGATGAGCTTGTGATGAGTAACATATTGTCAACATTTTATTAACCCTGCTGCCATAACGTACGTCTTCGAGGCATATCGACTTTTTTCTTGTTGATCTCCCTCTCGCAAAGTGATAGTTGATTTTGCAGAATAGGTTTCGTATTTCATGATATATGGTTATAACATACGCCTGAGAGACGTATCGTTATAAATTAAGGGGTAAAAAATAACGTTATGAAAGCAGGGTTAAACGAAAGCGCGAAATTTTGCCGAAGAACATGATGCTCTGTCATAAAAAGTAGCACTGCTACAACCAACGCGGCTCGAACACACCCCATATTTTTTTTTGCGGGACGCTACTGGAATATTTTTTAAAAATTTTTGACAAGCGGCCATGTTTTTCTTCAAACGTACAATACAGACTTAGGTTAGGTTAGGTTCAAGTGGCTACCGTAGAGGCACACCTAGGCCAGTATTAAAAGGCCCGTTGTGATACCACCAACACTAGGAAAGTCAGTTCCGGGACCCCGCCATATGGAAAATCCCGGTATTAACGGAATTCTCCACATAGCAGAATCCCGGGACTGACGTTCCTATACCGACACCGTTACTCCTCCTCGAACCATTTAGATGACTTGATGAAGGCCATCAGGTCCTTTATGTCCAGCTCCGTGACCTGGCGTAGGCTAACCAGGAAGGGAACTCCCAAAAAGCGCATTCTCGCGCCACTTAAAGCCGGGCAGTTGCAGATGAGGTGCTCCACCGTTTCCTCCTCCTCATCATCCTTACAACTCCTACAGCATCGTCGGTAGGGCACACCAAGTCTTTCTGCGTGCCTACCAATGAGGCAGTGCCCAGTCAATACGCCTATTAATATGGAGATTTCTCTTCTCCTTAGGGCATAAATTTGTCTCGATCTTTTATGATCCCATTTCGGCCAGGTTTCTTTGGATATCCGGCATCCTGGAGATTGCAGCCATCTTTCGTTGGCTTGGCGGAGTGTGTACTCCTTCAGCATAAGCTTGCAAGTGGCAAACGGCATACCTAAGCGCTCTTTATCCCGAAGAACCTGCTTGGTCGTGCCCTGCCTCGCAAGTTCGTCTGCCCTACAATTTCCCTCAATGTCCCTATGCCCCGGGACCCGTGTGAGGTTCACGCGATTCTGTTGGGCCATCTCCTGTAGAGATCGACGACAGCTGAGCGTCAGTTCAGAGTTGAACGAATAAGAGCCAAGGGATTTGATGGCCGCCTGGCTGTCGCTGAATATAAAAATGTCGTGTCCGATAGTGTGTTGGCCTATCCAAGCCGCGGCGTCCATGATTGCTGAAACTTCAGCCTGGAAGACACTGCAGTGATCAGGTAGTCTGAAGGAGAGCTCAAGGTTCAGATCCTTTGAATAAACCCCTCCTCCAACTCTGCCGTCTAACTTCGAGCCATCAGTATAAATGGAAGTGCCGCCATGAGTGGCGGGACTCCGATCCGTGCTCTCCCATTCTTCCCTGCTGGGAATGTTGATTTTAAAACAGCTATCTCCGACTGTTGTGGTCGCACAACGATCCGTGCTCAGCGGAAGAAAGCTATAGGATCCCAAAATACAGGCGTGTCCAGTAGTGCTTGCGCCCCAGCCGGACGTTTCCCTTAGACGTAGAGCCGATGCTGCTGCTACCCGGTGCCCTTCCAGATCGAGTGGCAAAATGCCAAGAATGGCCTGGAGTGCTTCATTGGGCGTTGTTCTTAACGCACCGCTTATACAGATCATGCAAGATCTGTGTACTTTACCTAGCAGATTAAGGTTTGTTGCCTTGCTCAGCGCAGGCCACCATACCACAACTCCATAGAGCATGATTGGTCGAATGATTGCGGTGTAGATCCATTTGCATATTTTGGGGCTGAGCCCCCATTTCTTTCCAATGGCTCTTTTGCATGTGTAGAGTGCAATACACGCTTTCTTCTGGCGCTGAAGAACATTCTCCTTCCAGGTTAGTTTCCTATCCAGAACTGTGCCTAAGAACTTGGCTTTGTCAGCCAGGTTCAGGTGCACGTCATTCAGTTTTGGTAGTGTTAGCGGTGGTATCTTATAGCGGTTGGTGAAAAGAACCAGTTCTACTTTTCCCGGGTTGATGCTCAGTCCGCAGCGCGAGCACCATGAGGAAACCTCTCGCAGTGCTGCTTGCATCAAGTCGCACAGGGTCTGTGGGAATTTGCCCCTATATACTATAGCTAAGTCGTCTGCATATGCCACTACCTTCCCGCCCCCCCAGCTTGTGTATCGCAGCATCGAGTTGACAGTGAGGTTCCATAGAAGCGGGGAGAGAACACCACCCTGAGGCGTTCCCCTTGTGACATAGCGTGATAAGTCAACCGAGCCCAGTGATGAAACTATTCGTCTACCCCTTAGCAGTTGATCAATAAGTCCAATAAGAGACCTGCTTATGCCCAGACTTGTTAAAGCGGTGTTTATAGCATCAGGGCTTATGTTGTTGAAGGCTCCTTCAATATCTAAAAAGGCCGCAAGACAGTACTCCTTCTCATACAGCGATTTTTCAATAACAGAAACTAGGCTGTGAAGCGCAGTTTCTGTAGATTTCCCTTTGGTGTATGCATGCTGATAGCTACAGATCAGGTTGCTATCAATAGTAGAGGAGAGGTAGTCATTTATTATCCTCTCGAAGGTTTTGAGCACAAAGGATGAGAGACTGATCGGCCTGTAGTCCTTCGGCTCGTAATGAGACGCCTTCCCCGCCTTAGGAATAAACACTACCGTGGCACTTCTCCAGGAGCACGGAATGTAGCTAAGAGCCAGGCAGGCTGTATAGAGAAATACCAGCCATTTGGCTGATGTCTCCAGCGTGTTTATGAGTTGTGCGGGAATAATCCCGTCTGGCCCGGCAGCCTTGAACGGTTCGAAGCTCTTAACCGCCCACCTAACCTTTTCCTCCGTGATGGGTATGTATACAGCCAGGTTTGTTGTAGGTGCTACGGGTTCCTCATGCAAGTTCCCTGGGAAGTGCGTATTCAAGAGCAGCTCTAGGGTTTCCCTCTCCGTGCTGGTCCAGGATCCGTCAGGTTTGCGCAAATAGCTTGTGGCTGTTTGAGTTTTTGAGAGCACTCGTCTAAGTCTCGCTGTATCGTCGACATTTTCGACCCCAGTGCAGAAATTTCTCCACGATACTCTCTTCGCCTGCCTCAGAGCTTTTTTGTAGGCCCTGAGTTTAACTTTATATTCGAGCCATTGAGTCTCCGTGCCAAGGCTCTTGGCCTTATTAAATTGTGTCCTACATGATTTTCATATAGGGCATATAGACCGACGCAATCGTCAGACTGGTACTGTCGACTGTTAAACTGGCACCTGTAACGTCACCATTGGTATAGTTGGGCAAGAGAAATGCATTCAGCTCAGACTTAACTAAAATACAGGCTCTAACCCGGCCCCCTTCGCTGGCTCGAATAAGCTTATAACCCTTAGTCCCCAAACCGCAAATCCTTGAGCTGTTGACCCAGGGTTCTTGGATGAGGACCACATCTACGTCACCTTTAGAGAGACGACTGATTAAAGCAGCCGAGGCTGCTTTAGATTTGTGCAGGTTTATCTGAATCACCACCAACATGAGAGTGCTCAGACTTCCCTGCCACCGCCGTATCGTCGAGTTCCACCTCGTCTGGAGGCTTATCTTTCAACGACGATTTCTTCAGACCACGGTTTGGCGTGGCAGAGATCCTCCTAACTGTGGCAGTGTCAACTGTGGTGCGCTCAGGACTAGCTGCTATCACTGTGACGTTGAGGTCCTCCCCGTCCAGCAGGCTGTCTCCCATCTCCGAGCTGTTCACTGCTCCTTCGCCATTTGACGTGGCAGATACCATACTTTCCGAGTCGGACATCTCCGACTCCCCTTCCGGCACTGCGATGTCCGAGTCCTCCGGTGCAGCCGAAATAGCAGCGCGCTGTGCATCGCCGCGGTATACGTGGATCACGATCTGACCCATGCCGTAGTGCACTCGTCCATTGCACCGTTTAAGGGGCTCGAGTGCCTCCTTATTCAAGGTGAAGACCACTTGCCTATCAGGCCCTACCGCGTCCTCGACCAGATTTACACCCCAGTCCTGCGTCGGGAGAGACGGGTTCATGATCCTCAGCATCCTGAGAATTCTCTCAGGTTCAGCAGGGATAGCAGGAATCCACGCTCTTGCCCTTGGCCGAGCCGGGATGTCCTTCCAGTCGACAACCTCGATTCTTGCCCCTTGGTAGATCTCACCTAGTCTTGCAGCTGCTGCCTGGTACAGTGCAACAGTTTTTGCATCCTCGCAAGCGAATACCTTGATTCGGCCCTGGTGCCATCCCGCATCAGAACCCATCGGAGTGGCACCCGGAGACTCATCCATAATGTCGAGAAGGGCATTACCGATAGCGTTCCGGACGAACCGCCACTGGTCCCTAGGGATGGCCCAGTTTTCATTACCTCGGTCAATGACGCCTATGAGGATCCTATCCTTAGTCACTTCAGCAAAGCTTAGTTTACCCATTACGGGGGCGTGTTGCTGCCGCTTCGGGTGAGGTTTTAAATCCACGTCCGATCTCTGGCGTTTGAAGGGATTTATATTAACCTTCTTTGGCGCGTAATCGCTTTGGAAGTTCGGTAAGATAGCTTCAGCCATCTCCACCGTCTTCCTAGCATTCGGCGATAGCGTCTCTTGTGAAATACCCTCGTATTTCTTCAGTATCCTCGCGGCCGCTCTTTTGTCCAAGTACTCAGAGCGACTGGGAGATGTCTTTTGGGGTAAATTTCGACCCGTAGTTGCCATCGCGGTCGTTCCCTTATTTGGATCTCTGGGGCCAGGTCGTGAGACCACTGCCACAGACGTTAAAGACTTGGTTTCGGTACCGGCACTTACTAGGGCTCTAGCATCAGCCGTTGTTGGCTTCACCGTGTTTGTACCGGTACTTACTTTGGGGATTGCCCCCTTATTATCCAGAGCTGATCGACTCGTAGTTGCCATCGCTGTCGACCTCTCGGCTGATGAAGAAATGGAGTTTGTCCTCCGACGTTGCGTTCTCGCTTGCTCCAGCATTTTCCTCCTCAGCTGGGCAGTATACATGGTTGTATCATTATTTTTAAGGTTTTTATTACTTTTTTTCATCTTGTTCGTACGACCCCTTGCCGGGCAAGGCCAGTTTAGGGTCAAAGGAAGAGTATGGGGAATGTGTCGTCCGCCGCGGCAGAGCCCCATGCCGCGGTAAGGCCATAGTTACTCTCCGAGGCGGCCCGGTATCAGAGAGGCTCCGTTCGATTACAGCCACGATTTGCCTCCCGGCTGCAAACATCCAATGGGCACGTGGTCGCATAACACCCTGGATTGGGAGGGGGAAGATCTTAGTCGTCGCGCCAGAGAGGCTTGGCTTCTCTCGTGATGTAGTACCGGCGGCACTATGATCACAAGGGCAGCGCAGCCCTGTGGCTATCGACTTAAGCCCTCGTACCGCGGCAAGGTGTCAACCCTTCACGAGGGACAATACAGACTTACTCACATAAAAAAATTGTCACACCAAACCCTGTAGTCAACTCCAAGTCAACTACTAGTTCTTTATTTTTCAGTGTTCATAGCACTTTTATTAGAGCGTCTCGAGCTTACAGGCAAAAAAAAAAGACGGCCCCTCATACAAAGTGTTTTTGAAAAACATTAAAAAAAAAAATTTTTTTGTGGCAAGCCTAGATGTCGCCTAATTACATTTTTCTTCAAATCTTTGGCATTTGTTGTCGGATTTTAATGTTTGACACATAAATTTTTTCGTCTCAAAGAGGAGGTTTTTTCTCAAGAAAGTTCATTGAGCTCAAGCGTTTCGTTGTGGTACCACACTCGACTGAGATGGAAACAAAAGGTGAAGGATGACTTAAACTCCCTTGGGGTTTCCAATTGGCGTCAGTTATCGCTAAAAAGGAATGATTGGCGTGGCCTGATACGAAACGGCAAAAAACCGCTTAGGCGGGTTGTCGTCATTATGATCAAAGCCAAGATTAGAATTTCAGATAAAAAAAGTATCTTTTTTAAGTCAGCTTTTGCTTTCATTGAAAATTTGTATGATGTCAGCATTGATCTGGCTTAGAACACCGGTTTCGACCTTAACTGAGGCCTGGACAGCTACGTATGAATGCATGATAAAACCAAACCAAAAACGTAAATAAATTATTATTAATATCTCATAACTAAATTTGATTAGTTAACTAAAACAAGTACTTATAGGTATAGAAATCTGAAGATATTTGGTATTTGAGAAAAGGTTTCGAAAAAGCAATTGCTCTTTTTTATTAATTTATACCAATGGTACAATGAACAGCTAGGATGAAAATAAATAATAATAGTTGACTTGGAGTTATATGAATTTCCTACAGGGTTTGGAGACAGAATTTCTTTATGTAAGTATGTAATTCTGTCACAAATATTGTACGATTGAAAAAAACATGGCCGCTTGTCAAAAATTATTTCAGTAGCGTCCCGTATAAAAAAATATGGGGTGTGTTGAATAAAATGTTGACAATCTGTTGCAAATCACAAGCTCATCATTCGCTACATGAAAAGGAAGTATGCAATTATTGTTGCATATTGGGGTCTATCAGCTATTCCGACGGAGCTCCCGGCGGGAGAAAATTGAACAGATCTTGAGGGAATTCCAACGATTTTAAGGGAATTTGACGGTATGTTTCGATAAATTCGATGTTATCTTTATCGACTCTACTACCTTCATTCCTGCCGGGAGCTCCACCTGAGTAGCTGATATTATCACTTAAGTATCAGCATCAGAGCATCCATAAAGTAACTTGACTGCAATACTGCAGTAATATTGATAATAATATTAACGTTAATAACTTCAAAAACACGCATCTACTAGCTTTCAGTTCTTTTCTTATACACAAAGATATTTTCAAAATGCAATTTAACAGTGGGAGCAGTTGCCCCACCAACCCCCTTCTATACATACCAGTTTATTGAATTTTTTTTTTTTTGTATAATTGCTTACTGAAATTCTGTGCTCCTGATACTTGTCAAATATTAAAAACAACTTATTAGCGTGTGTTTAAATGTTTCCTTAAAATTTATAAAATATTTATTCAATCATCAATTTCGAAAAGCGCTAATTCCAGAAATTTTACGAGCATGTTTTTTTATTATTATGCGTTCCAAATAATTCCCAGCGACTTTTATATTAAAAAACCACATCAGCTTTTAAAGCGGGAATTATACAATCTTAAATTGGATTAAAAGCTCGTGTTTCAATCATCCCCTGTATTTTAACTCGGCCTGACATAACAGCAGCATTGGAGAGCACTTAGCAGCGCATGAAACAAACAACAATTTTAAAAGTTTGTTACAAATCTAAAGTTTTCAAACAGAAACTAAGACACCAGAGTTGCAGGTGCTTATAATTTCTCACATGTCAAATTTGTTTTTTATTTTCATAGGAAATCTTTCATTGGCGTGCAGAAGCAATTTTGCTACAAAAAAAATAAATTCTCAAGCTTAATCATTCCGATAGAAAGTGTGGAACTTTTTTTGGCACTCTAATGTTCCCGTATATTTTTGGTAATACATCAAAACTCTCTATGTAAGGTTTGTAATTTTTGAGTTCTTTGGAAAATTAGGTGTGATTTAATGTACTTTTACATATCTTTTGCCCACAAATCAATCTTTCAACTAACTTATTTCAAACGGCAACGTAAAATAAGAGAAAGATGCGTACATTGCGCATTTAAACCTGAAAGAATAATATTGACATACAACGTTTTGCAGTATGAAAAAAAATGTTCAAACTTTTTTTATCTACATACATACAAATATTTCTACAAACATACATACAATTTCATTTTTGTATATCTACCTACACAAATATTCTGTGCTCCTGTTACATTTTTTTTTAAATTTCAAAGAAATGAAGCAAATAAATTGGCGAAAATGGCAGATACCACTTAGACATGCATGCGAATTACAGTAGAAATTTCCCGCCTTATTACCCGGGTCTTCAGACCAGTAATCGACTAGTCAAAAGCAACTATTCGACTAGTCGATTATTGATAATCGAATATTTTTGGAAACGACTAGTCGAAATCGATTATTCGACTAATCGATTTGTGGATTATCAAGAGCCCTACTTAAAACCCGCAATTTATTCCCCACAGTCGAATGCAGCAGAACGGGTTAATCAATCGGTTCTGTCTGCAATTCGATCATATTGTGACGAATTCGATGAATCCTCGATTATTTTCCCTGAGTTCGATCACTGTACGTTAAATAAAACACTCAGATTCTGCTTAATAAGTAGTACGCTTTATTCACTACTAAAAACCGTAGTACAATATCGCGGGTTAATTCACTGTTTAGTACTTCACTGTACAACACTTCAAAATAAACTGAAATTGCGTTGTCTTTGCGCGGTTTATATACCCTAGCAAACAGCAGCTTCACAACCTAGAAATGTCTACACATTTCTGGTTTATTCGTGCAACAGTGTTCTCGAATCGTTTATCTATCGTCATCTCCTCTTTGTGCCACATTCTCAAACACGCGAGCTGCCTCTCCCTCTCTCGCTCTCACGTCATGTATCTAAACAGCTGTAGTTGTGGTAGTGACGCTAGTGATGGAAATACGCTAGAGTTGGGAGATGAGCGATTCTTGAGAACATTCGCCACACTGCCCTCCACCTAAGTCTGATCGTCCCGATCAGACACATTGCCCGATCCAAACGTTACTAGCCTCTCCAGGGGAACCACCTTCTTTTTGTTCCGTGGCATTCCAACAGCCTGTATGCGATAAACAACGTCGTTGATCCGATTCACAACTCTGTATGGTCCTTCCCAGTTGCACTGAACTTTGGGAGACACACCTTTTCTCCGTTGTGGTCCGTATAGGAATACTAAATCTCCTTCCAGGAACCCTTCCGTTTCCATTGCTTTGTCGTACCTGGTTTTCATGTTTTTGCTTATAGTTCCGGGGAATGGACCAGCTTCATCCAAGGTAATCCTCTCAACCGGTGCATCTGAGTTGCACTGCCTCCTTAGACCATGACTCGTGGACCTCAGCACCTTTGCTCTGATGCACTCATCGCATTTGGCAATCCACTCCTTTACCGACTGACCGTAACCAACCCAATAAAATGTCTGCTTAATCCTCTCCAAGGTCTTCTTGACTCCTAGATGACCTCCACTTAGATCGTTATGCATTTCCCTGAGAACATCAGACACCCGCTTCCTTGGAACAACTATAAGCTTCCGAGCGCATTGACCATCCTCTCCCATATTCGATGCAAACAACCGGATACCATTCGTAAACTGTTCCATTGTGCCCAATATGACTTGGCAACTGGACTCGCCGATAACATTTCTTTTCTTGCTGGTCGTTTGTTTCGGTCAACTCCTCGGATCACACATGCCAGATCTGAATCTTCCTGTTGACTTCTCCGAATTTCCTCAAGCAGGCATTTGTCTATCAAAGCCATTGGTTGAGGAGGTACCTTTGCCTTTCGAGTGTCCCTGTGTTTCACCTCTAATGAAACTCCTTTGGTGCAATACCCAATGTTGTCATAACTCTATTTCTCAGGTTCATGTCAATGTCTCTCACAGCCAAGAAGTCGACGCCAATGATGACTTCGTCCACAATATCTGCCACTAAGAAGTTGTGGTATGTAGTCACATTCCCAATCACAACTTTGCACCGCACTTCTCCATGGACCAGCGCATTTCACCAGTTACGGTCCGCAACTTTGCATCCTGTAATGGTCGCACTCTCTTATGGACCAATTCACTTCGAATGATGGAATGAGATGCACCAGTATCCACAGTGAGTAACCGCTCTTTTCCGTCCAAGAACCTCTAACAGTAATATTACTTGCTTTCCCTCCGACCTGCGACACAGAAACTATGGGGCATTCATCTTGCTCATCTCCTCCAGCGTTACCCTTACGTCCACTTGCATTGCCGAAGTCTCTGGAGCCGATGTTGCAATGACGCACAATATGACCAGATTTTCCGCACTTGAAGCATTTAATGGCCGCTTCATTTTTCTGCTGCTTTCCGTTCACTGCTTCTAGGATTTCGTCCACCCATTCTGGTCGTTCTACTTCCACACGATGAGCTTTGTACGCTGGTTTGCACAAAAGTGATGCTGTTTCTTGAGCTAGAGCATGTGATACCGTCTCCGCAAATGATCTCTTTGGATTTGCATATGTGGCCCGCTTCGTCTCCACATCACGTATTCCATTTATGAAACTTTGTATCTTTACCCTCTCCATGTACTCTACAGGTGCATCCGCGTTTGCTAGGTGCGCTAACCTCTCGATGTCCGATGCAAATTCTTGTAAGGTCTCATTGGGCTTCTGGCATCGATTTTGTAGCTCTATTTGGTAAATCTGCTTCCGATGCTCGCTACCATAACGTCTATCCACAGCACCCATCAATGCTTCATAGTTGTTTCGTTCGCCATCAGGAATAGTCTGTAAGATTTCGGCTGCCGGTCCTTTCAATGCTACGAAGAGTGCAGCGACTTTATCTTCAGCGCCCAAGTTGTTCACAGCTGCTGTCTTCTCAAATTGTAGCTTAAATACCTGGAAAGGAACAGAACCGTCATATGATGGGGTTTTTACCTTGGGTACGCTTTATCTTCAGCGCCCCAGTTGTTCACAGCTGCTGTCTTCTCAAATTGTAGCTTAAATACCTGGAAAGGAACAGAACCGTCAAATGATGGGGGTTTTACCTTGGGTACGCTTTATCTTCAGCGCCCCAGTTGTTCACAGCTGCTATCTTCTCAAATTGTAGCTTAAATACCTGGAAAGGAACACAACCGTCAAATGATGGGGTTTTTACCTTGGGTACGCTTGTGGAAACACTTGGACGATTCAGCTGCAACTCCTGGATACGACTTCTTAACGCATCCACCTCGGCTTCGACTTTCTCCTCAAGCTGCATTAGTTTCTCGTCCATGCGTTTTGAGGACATACGTGCTTCCTGTTCCTCCAGCTGTGTAGACAACTGCAATATTTGAGATGCCATGTGCGTCTTCGTTTCCTCCCACTGAGATGCCAAGCGTGTCTCTTGTTATTCCAACTTTGATGTCATGCGTGTCTCTTGTTGTTCCAACTGAGATACCATGCGTGATGTTATGTTGTTTGACATTGTGGCAGCCAATAAAGAGTTTGTGTCCACATTTTCCACTGAATCCGGAGAATCCTTTTGCTCTTCTATTTTCGTCGCCTCATCCGCAAGCTGAAAAACGTGGTTGTTGTTGTTGTCGTCGACGTTGTTGTTGTTGTTGTTAACAATGCATTGCCCTGTCTAGAGTGTATGATCATTCCGAAGATCTTCATCAAGCTCTTCTAAGGGGAGTCCAAGGAAACGTGCAGTTTCAACAGGGTTTGTCCAGAGGGACAGAGGGGTTAGAAGAGTAGGTTCAAATGAACAATTGAAGAGATGTAGAGTATCATGGAGGGTCCTACCACATGCAGGGCATGTGTTTGAGATTGTGTCATTAAGTCTGGACAAGTAGGAGTTTAACCTTACACTATATCCAGACCTAAGCTGTGCTAGGGTAACTCTTGTCTCCCTTGGTAAGGTGCGTTCTTCTTCAGCAATATCCGGTGGAGGACTGTTCAGAACGGGGTTCACAGGTAGAGATCCGACAAAAGTATCTACCGACTCGGTGTGGATGTCGGTTAGAGCCCGCTTATGATTCTGCAGATCAAACGGCAAGGTAATATGATGCCGGATCTCATCATAATGTTTACGGAGATGTTTCCTTATGTCTCTCGGGGGCGGATCTATGTCCAAAAGATGACGGTTTGGATGTGCTGGCTTGTGGCAGTTCAGAAGGAATTGCTTGCTCAGCATTTCCGCATGCTCTTTTACATTGAGCAGTTTTGCCTCCTGATGGAGGTGAGACTCGGAAGACATGAGGAGACATCCCGTAGCAGTTCTGATGGCAGTATTTTGGCAGACTTGTAACTTCGTCCAGTTGGTGTTATGTACATTAGGCGACCATATGGGTGCAGCATAGTCAAAGACTGGTCGGCCAATGGCCTTATATGTAGTCAACAACGTTTCTTTGTCTTTTCCCCAAGTACTGCCGGCAAGTGACTTGAGGATCTTGTTGCGACCACGTACCTTTGAGACCATTGCAGACACATGACCAGCAAATGAGAAAGTATTATCCAATGTCATCCCTAATAACTTTGGGTGGCTGACAGTTGGTAGCTTAGTGCCGTTAACGAAAATGTCTAATTCATTTCTCACCTGGTGCGTCCACGTCGTAAAAAGCGTCGCCGTTGATTTAGTCGGAGATATCGTCAGATCTCGCTCTGTGAAAAACCTGGAAAGGTCGCAGAGGTAACCGTTGATTTTATTACAGAGTTCATCAGTATAGGGGCCCTTCCCCGTCGCCATTATTGTACAGTCGTCGGCATAAGAAACGACGGAGACACCCTCTGGTGGTGGGGGCATCTTCGATAGATAGAAATTAAACAGTGTCGGGGATAGGACACCACCCTGTGGCACCCCCTGTCTAATTCGTCTTGGTTTTGATGTTGCGTTTCTAAAGTTGACCGACGCCTGCCGCCCATTCAAGTAATTAGCGGTCCATCTCTTTAACCCATCAGGTATTTGTGTTTCTAATAGATCTTGTATGAGAGTGGCATGGTTGACTGTGTCAAAAGCTTTCGACAAGTCAAGTGCCACTAACACAGTCCTGTGATTTGGTTGGTTTTGATTTAGACCGCTATTTATTTGCGTTGTAATGGCATTGAGTGCGGTGGTGGTGCTGTGCAGCTTACGGAAGCCATGTTGATGATTAGCCAGGTGCAGATTTGCGGTGTAATACGGGAGCAAAATGGACTCTAGCGTCTTCACTACCGGCGACAAAAGTGATATAGGGCGATATGAATCGCCTATGTTTGCCGGCTTTCTAGGTTTTAATAATGGAACCACTCTCGCCTTTTTCCATATTTCAGGAATGACGAATGGTCGTCGACGTTGATTCCCTCTGCTTCCATAGCCTCTCGCAACCGTGATTGTAGCTCTGCTTTATTGCCCGTTGTTGCCAATCTACGTCGTTCTAACTCGTTTTTGAGTTGCTGGATCTTCAACTCATTCAACTTTGCCATGTCCTTGTTATCCTTAAAATTTCCTTGTTATTCTTTTCAATGTCCTTGTTATCCTTTTCAATGTCCTTGTTATCCTTTCCAATGTCCTTGAATTTATTTAACAATACCGCTTCTGACACCAATTGTGACGAATTCGATGAATCCTCGATTATTTTCCCTGAGTTCGATCACTGTACGTTAAATAAAACACTCAGATTCTGCTTAATAAGTAGTACGCTTTATTCACTACTAAAAACCGTAGTACAATATCGCGGGTTAATTCACTGTTTAGTACTTCACTGTACAACACTTCAAAATAAACTGAATGAATTGCGTTGTCTTTGCGCGGTTTATATACCCTAGCAAACAGCAGCTTCACAACCTAGAAATGTCTACACATTTCTGGTTTATTCGTGCAACAGTGTTCTCGAAGCGTTTATCTATCGTCATCTCCTCTTTGTGCCACATTCTCAAACACGCGAGCTGCCTCTCCCTCTCTCGCTCTCACGTCATGTATCTAAACAGCTGTAGTTGTGGTAGTGACGCTAGTGATGGAAATACGCTAGAGTTGGGAGATGAGCGATTCTTGAGAACATTCGCCACAATATCTTAACACTGACCACGAGATTGGGATCTCTATCTATCAGAGATCGAGTGTTCATTGCGCAGCGCGGTACATTCCGCCACAGGTGTGTCACCTTACTTCGCCTTGTTTGGTATAAACATGTTTACCAGTGGCGCAGATTATGTGTTGGCTCGAAAGCTAAGTTCGTTAGATGATAACGAAATACTTTTGCTAAACAATAGCGACAAAATGAGTCTTATGCGAGATAAGATCAAAGAAAATCTACACGAAGCCTACAAAACAAACGCGGCCCGGTATAATGAGAGAGTCCGCGAGGTGCATTTTGCACCCGGTCAAGAAATCTACAAACGGAACTTTGTCTTAAGTGACTTTAAAAAGAATATTAACGCAAAATTTTGCAAAAAATTTATCAAGTGTCTCGTTACTAGGGCACTGGGTAAAAATATGTACCTGTTGGAAAATCTCTCCGGCAAAAGCTTAGGTGCATGGCACGCCAAGCACTTGAAACAATAACTTTTCCATATAAGTGATGTAGTTCTCCGGCGGTGAGGGTCAAGCCGACCGGAGGAATGCACCAAAAAATCCATGTTTATCAGCATCCGTTGTTTTCAGCAAACCTGAAAAGAATAAACATTACCACAAAGTACCAAAATCTCATGCACGTTTACACACATAATACTTCCCTAAAATTCCTTGTAGTATTTATCCTTTACTATGCCCGGTCTAGCTCTCGAAGCAGGAGACAGTGTCAGGGTGGGTGTTCCCCACGTTGGGCACGTTCTGGTTGCGTTAGTATTCCTGAAAATAAATGAAGAACATTTTTAATGTTTATTATTTATCTCTTTATTGGACCGCTCTAAAGTGATGTAAACAAAGGAGTTGATATGCAACTTGATTGTTTACACAACAACCTTGCTGCAAGCCACTTACCTTCCTGCATCGTACCTACCTTTTTACAACTCCTTTTTGCAGGAAAGACATTATAACATGTATTTTAATTAATTTTATTTTCGCACACTTGTTTGTTTACTATAAAAATGAGAACTGTCAAAACAAAGACAGTTCACAATAGAAACAAGTAAGGAAAGCTGTCTTCGGCTGTGCCGAAGGCTAAATACCTCTCATGAATAAGCGTCACGATTTTCACTGTTTGATCCCCAGTACAGCCTGTGTGAATTTAACTTTAGCTCATACCGAAATTATCGGAGCTATCGATTATATGGGGACGATGTGTTATATTGGTCCAATCTCATTGATTTTTAACATCGACATTCCACATTCTAAAATAGCAACATTTACGAAATTTCACGTTCCTACCGATATAATTACAGGAGTTATCTACCAAAATCCGTTTATCGGAACAATCGATTGTATGGGGGCTATGTGAAATATTTATCCAATCTCGATGATTTTCAACATCGATATTTCACATATAAAAATAGCAATACGTCCAAAATTTCACGTTCCTACGTGTTTAATTACAGGAGTTATAGCCCAAAATCCGTTTATCGGAATAATCGATTGTATGGGAGCTATGTGAAATATTTATCCCATCTCTATGAGTTTCAACATCGATATTTCACATATAAAAATAGCAATACTTACAAAATTTCACGTTCTTACGTGTTTAATTACAGGAGTTATAGCCCAAAATCCGTTTATCGGAATAATCGATTGTATGGGAGCTATGTGAAATATTTATCCCATCTCTATGATTTTCAGCATCGATATTTCACATATAAAAATAGCAACACTTATAAAATTTCACGTTCCTTCGTGTTTAATTACAGGAGTTATAGCCCAAAATCCGTTTATCGGAATAATCGGTTGTATGGGAGCTATATGTTATATTGGTCCGATCTTGCTGGTTCCGACAAATGATTCCTATATTGGAAAATGGTGGCCGCATACCAAATTTCAGCCAAATATCTCAAAAACTGAGGGACTAGTTTGCGTTCAAACAGACAGACAGACAGACAGACAGACGGACAGACGGACATGGCTAAATCAACTCATCTCGTCATCCTAATCATTTCGGTATACTTATTGATGGGTCTATCTCTTCTTCTTCTCATATTTACAAACATCGGACCAAAGTTATAATACCATTTCATGTTCATGAAAGGTATAAAAAGGAGCTTTTAGGTAAAGCGTTGCCAGACACAAGTTCGGGAGGCGGCACAAAGGAGAAAAGGTGAAATGTAAAGTCACTGATCAAAACGGGAAAAGGAAAAAGAAAAAGGAGTAACGTTATTGGAAGAAGGGAAAGTGGATGAAAGGGTATAAAAGGGGAAGGATAGGACTTTGCGGTTTATAATATATCAAACCGTACCGATAAGGCGCATCAATGTCTCCGCGCAGCTCGCCATATACAAATTTACTTGTTTCCTGTTATCACCTTGGATCATAGGGTGTACAAGAAGTCTATAAAGTAAGGAAAACCACATGGCAAATATTAGTAAGAATATAAATGCAAGATTGCATGCAGGGCACATGGCTCAAAGCGTTAAGAGAACGCAATGCCAATGCAGTCTGGTAGGTTCGTTGCCAGCCAGACCGGATAAAACACTACGTCTAAATGCTTGGTCGCATGGGAACTAGTCAGTGAATTACAATTCCGCTGTATAAAATTTTGCATTCAATTCTTTCTAATACCTATAATTACAAAATTAACGTATAAATATATACATTGGATTCAATCCACAAATAAAACTTCATATACATACAAACATTTCCGCTCCCCATGTACAAGAACCAAAAAACCGGAAATATACACCCTGTGGTTCACATGAAAGGAAGGAAATAGCTTCAAAAAGCTCGCCATATACAAATTTACTTGCTTTCTGTTATTACCCTGGATCATAGGGTGTACAAGAAGTCTATAAAGTAAGGAAAAACACATGGCAAATATTAGTAAGAATATAAATGTATGATTGCATGCAGGGCACATGGCTCAAAGCGTTAAGAGTACGCAATGCCAATGCAGTCTGGTAGGTTCGTTGCCAGCCAGACCGGATAAAACACTACGTCTAAATGCTTGGTCGCATGGAAACTAGTCAGTGAATTACCATTCTGCTGTATAAAATTTTGCATTCAATTCTTTCTAATACCTATAATTACAAAATTAACGTATAAATTTATACATTGGATTCAATCCACAAATAAAGCTTCATGATTTTTTTTGTTTAGTAAAGGAAGTGGCGGTAATTTTACCTGGTATGCGGATTGTAATACAGATCCTAATATAGTGCGAGTGTGAGTATAGTTTTTTTTAGAGGTTAACCTCGAAATTAGGGTCAAATTTTAATAGTGTTTTTTTAGTGTGCCTCAGTAATCACAGCGCGGGCGGCATATTGGCACAACTCGCTATATATAAAAATACATAATCTCCGAATGAGATCTACAACATTATATTGTACACAAAGCCCCAGTCTCGAGTTACGAACCACGGCATAAATTCAGGTGGAATATTTTTTGGGTCACGAGTTGTAGTTCCTGAAAATTTCCTAAAGTCCCGAGCGGAAGTATCGTGAGGAGGAAGTCGAAATATTCGGTGATGTGTCCAATTTTATTATTTTCTATTATATTATTTTTCTATTAGTTTTAAAGTAATTGTATGTATATGCATTTTTTTTACTCAAAACTGTGTTATTCAGCCGAGAGGTTTTAATCCCCTGAAAGTCACAAAATTTTGCATAGGAAAATTTATATTTTTTTGTATTTCATACGAGTGCATATAAAAATCGAACTTCCGTTAGTCCCCTATTTTGTACAAAAGCTTTTTGCTTGTGTCCTATATCTTTGGGTTTTATAATTAGCTCGATTATAGCACCATACGTTCATAAATAAGAGGGTACGCTACACTCTGCATATATTAATAGTAATTTCAGTTAAGATTTTTAAATTTCATTTGTTTTGCAAAATTTATTTTTAGTGTTTTATACACGTTAGTGTATAAGTAAATTAAATGTAAATTACCGTGCAAAGCGGGTCTGCCCCTAGACAAAATTATTATTATTTAAATCGTTTTTTCTTTAATACAAAGTCATAGGGAAGAATTCTAATAGAGCTCTGTTAGGTAGGCATTCCCAAACCCCATATTGAAAATTTTATTTTCGTTTCACAATTTTTTAAATCGTTTAGTTGTATTGATCAAATATCAGTCGTGAGGCAGGGCGTTTTGGTATTGGACAAAAAGTATTATGTATGTAAAAATCTTTAATAAATTTATACCCTGATTTTGTTATAAAATTGAAATGATGAGATAGAGAATTTCTTGGCGGGATGTGAAGATGGTGTGATGACGAGGTAAGTCAGAAGTCTGGGGTGTTTAAAGGGAGATCGCTAGGCGGGTTTAAGATGCGAGCGGTCCAAGGTAGGGTGGGCTTCCTGTGGTCGAAGAGGTGTGTGAACAAAGAAGGTGAAGGAAGATAAATATAAATATGTGTACGTCCGGCTCTTGGTGGCGGGTTGAGAACCACTGCCCATCTTATACTGAGCTAGCCAGGGAACCACCAGGAGCCAAATGTACGTGTACGTGACAGTTGCCATACCTTTTTTAGTAAGTTGTCCGCTCTGCTTCGTTCTTGGATAACTGCAGTTCTCTTGTTTATCGAAGTTTTCATCGGTGGGCATTGGTAAGCGCGAAAGTGCGTCTGCATTGCCATGCGCAGTTGTAGCGCGGTATTTAATATCAAAATTGAACGATATTAGTATTACAGCCTAATGTTGTAATCTGTTTGTTGTAGTTAACGGCAGATGCTTGCTAAGGTTAAAAATAGCAACAAGTGGTTTATGGTCAGTAATTAGCGTAAATCTTCTCCCGTAGAGATACTGATCGAAACGCTTTACCCCGAAGATAATTGATAAGCCTTCTTTTTCGATTTGGCTGTACTTAATTTGGTGTTTATCTAATATTTTGGACGCAAAGGCTATAGGACGTTCCAAGCCATCAGGATGGATGTGCGATAATACTACGCCAATACCGAAAGACGATTCATCAGCAGCAAGAACTAACGGTAAGTTTTCGTTAAAATGAGTTAGTTGAGTAGCATTTAAAATATGTTTTTTCAAAGCAGTGAAAGCTTCTTTCTGTGGTGCACCCCACTTAAATGGCACACCCTTTCTTCGAAGTTGGTTGAGCGGCGCAGCTAATTGTGGGGGTGCCCCCATAAATTCAGAAATTCTGTTTTTCAGAAAAATTTATTCAGAAAACACTTTTCAGAAACAAAAAGTCAGAATGAAAAAGTCGGAAAAAACTTTTCAGAAACAAAAAGTCAGAATGAAAAATTCAGAAAACTTTTATCAGAAACAACAAATCAGAATGAAAAATTCAGAAATCACTTTTCAGAAACAAAAATTCAGAAAACACTTGACAGAAAAATGAATGAAAAATTCACAAACTTTTATTTTTTGTCAAGAAATATACATTGTACATATATACATATGTATAAAAAATAGTACAACTTAGAATTTTAAATTATGTGCAATGGCAAGCATAAAGCTAATTAAATCGCTTTCCAGTTTATCGTTTTCAAATGAAGCGACAATACTACTCAAACGATTGTCGAAATCTTTATACTTCTTTTTGCGTTTTCGACATGGTTCACCTCTAGCTGAAAACGCATAAATATGAACAATGCGTTTTTAGAAAGCTATCAGACGGTGAAAAAAAGAATGTAGAAGTAAAAATTCCGAAGTAAAAATTCAGAAGTCAAAATTGAGAAAGTAATCAGACGGCAGAAAAAACATTAAATTTTGCACAAAACGCATAAATATGAACAATGCGTTTTTAGAAAGCTATCAGACGGTGAAAAAAAGAATGTAGAAGTAAAAATTCCGAAGTAAAAATTCAGAAGTCAAAATTGAGAAAGTAATCAGACGACAGAAAAAACATTAAATTTTGCGCAAAATTTAATGTTTTTTCTGCCGTCTGATTACTTTCTCAATTTTGACTTCTGAATTTTTACTTCGGAATTTTTACTTTTGAATTTTAAATTCTGAATTTTTGATTTCTGAATTTTTACGTCTGAATTTTAACTTCTGAATTTTGACTTCTGAGTTTTGACTTCTGAATTTTGGCTTTCTGAAAAAAGACTAATGTTTTCTGAAAAAATGTGTTTCTGAATTTTTGTTTTCTGTATTCTTGGGGGGAACCAATTGTGAGTAATTAGGAATGAAATTGTGAAGTAGTTCACTTTGCCCATAAAGGCGTCTAGTTCTCGAAGGATTGCGGAAGGTTTCAGTTCCTTGAATGCTTGTAGCCCTGAATGATCCGGAAGGATACCATTAGCGCTAATGCGACGGCCTAAATACTCTATTCAGTTTGGAAGAAAGAGCATTTCGCCCTCTTGCATCTTATTCCGTTGTCTTGTAGAATTTTCAATACTAGCTCAACTCTGCTGAAATGCTGCTCAGTGGTGGGTGCTGTAATTATTATGTCATCTATACCTGTCAGAAGTTTCTCTAAATAACGTTGAAATATAGCCGGCGCGCTAGCTATACCGTAAGGCAAACGTTCGTATTGAAACAGACTGAGAGGCGTGTTTACAACCATTATCTGTTTCGATGGCTCGTCTAGCATCATTTGTAAATATGCGTCTTTGAGGTCTATTTTTGAAAAATGCTTACTTTCACGTATCTTGTGTAAAAGGGCTTCGCGCGTTGGTAGTGGATACTGCTCAACGTCGATTGAGAGTTTACAGCTTGCTTAAAATCGCCGCAAATGCGTATGGAACCGTCTGGTTTTTGAGCAAGCACAATGGGAGAAGCCCAATTACTAAATTTTATCGGGTTCCAAATACCGGCTTCCATAACTCTCTTTGCTCCGGCTTTAAACTTGGCCATTTGAGCAAATAGTATTTGCCGCGATTTGTACAACTTTGGTGTAGCGTTTGGCTTTAGTACCACACTCGCTTTAAAATCTTGTATCGCACCAAGAGCAGGTTCAACCTCTTCTTTATATTTTTTACTTAATTCTGTTATTTGCGGTGTTAGATCCACTTCCACTTTCGAAACTTGTTGAATTTCAAACCCAAAGGCTTTGAATAAATCTCACCCGAATAAATTGTTACATTTCTCAATGCTGGTCACAATCAGCGTAATTTGTTTTGATTTATTTCCACAATTTGCGACAGTGCTCAACTCGCCCAAAACCGGAAGCGGTTGTTGCCCGAATGCATGTAAAATGCGATTACACTTAGTTAGCTGTGGGGTATTTGTTGAAAATAATACAATCTGGCACCTTTTATTATCTTATTATTTATCTTGTTCATTTTTACATTATACTTTTGATATACATACTTTGAATAAATCAAATCAGTTGCTATTCTATCATTACAATGCGCGCAAGTCTTTTCTCTGCTCATCAGGTTATGGGCCTTTTGCAGTAATATTAAAATGGCAACCGGTGTTCTTAGTTTTCCGTTTGAGCGGTTACGTGGCCGCGAAAATGTTGATGTATGGAAGAGGCACGCGAAATGTTATATAGTCATCAAAAATTGCTGGAAGGTGACGGAAACTGGCGTGAGTGCAGGAGACACGGAAATAACGTTAATGGTGGAGCCATGTAATTTTGGTCACATAGCGAATGCTAAAAGCGCAAAAGAGGCTTGGGACTCTTTGATATCGGCGTATGAGGACAGCGGCCTCACTCGTAAAGTTGTGTTGCTTAAAAAGCTAGTTCACATTAAACTAGATCAATTTTCGTGTATGCAAGAGTATGTAAATGAAATGGTCATGACATCTATTAAAGTGCGAAATGCTGGATTAAGCATTGATGACGAGGTTGCTGCATCTTTAATGCTTGCGGGATTGCCGAACGATTACCAGGCACTCGTAATGGCAATAGAAAATTTGAAGGAAAAATTTACAGTCGATTGTGTGAAGAGTTTGCTTTTACAAGACACGAAATTCGACAATACCAATGATTCGGCAAGCATAGCCTACACGGCTAGTTTCATGTATTGCCGGGTCTACGAGAATGGTACCAGTACCAGTTTTTTTATATCGACCCGGCCAAGAGCAATACACTCGGGGTGACCCTGTCTGACATTTAGGCGGGGCTACACCTCGCTACAATAACAACATTCGGCAAGCAATGCCTTGTACACAAATAATCAAAACAAAATCAATTGCAAATACAAAGCATTCCTATAAGAAACGGTTTCGATGTTATGGTTGCGGTCAGCATGGGCACATGCGAAAAGAATGCACAAATAGAGCAGAAAACGTTGAGCGACCGAAGCCGTCAAATTCGCTGCTGGCAAGTGTATGTATGCATTCGAAGCATAATGAGAATTTGTGGTACATACGATTCGGGAGCCACTTCGCATATGACAAATAATCGAAACCTTCTTATCGACGAAAAGCAATCACAAAATAAAGAAGTAATCTTTGCTAATAGGAGAGGGTTAAAATCGAAAGCATAGGAAACGTCAAACTTGTTTTGAATGGATACAAAAACAAACAAAGCACACAGGTAGAGAATGTTGAATATATGCCAAATCTATGCGCAAATTTATTATCAGTAAGACAAATGACCAATAAAGGAAAAAAAGTTGTGTTTGCCGGTGACAATTGCAAAATTTACGACCAATGTGGTAAGCTAATTGCAACAGCTCACGTAGAAAATGATTTGTACAGGCTTGACTGCGAGACGGTTAGTGCTGCGAAAGTTATAGTTACGGACTGTGGCATCGCTGACTAGGGCATATTTGCAGCAAAAATGTAAACAGTGTAAAAAACTCTTCGATTGGAGTAAATTATAATAATATTAATTATTATAATTGCATTGTATGTGCAAACAAACGCGAAAAATTAGTAAGGAGCCTGGAGTGCGTTCTAAAAATTTAATGGATTTGGTACATTCTGACGTAATGGGTCCGGTTAATACCAACTCTTTTAGTGGTGAGAAATATTTACTATTATTTACCGATGACTATTCGAGAAAAGTATTTCCATTTCCAATTTTAAAAAAATCTGATGTTCTTGAAAAGTTCAAGAATTTTAAGAGCCTTGTCGAAAATCAGTGTGATCGCAAAATAAAAATTCTTCGAACCGACAATGGTACCGAGTATTGCAATACTCTGTTTTCAAGTTTCTTACGAAAATGTGGTATTATGCATCAAAAGACGGCTCCGTATACACTTGAGCAAACGGCGTTGCTGAACGCATGAACAGGACGTTGACTGAGCGAGTACGGTGCATGCTGGTTGACTCTGGCCTCGACAATATTGTTTGGGCAGAAGCTGCAAACACTGCAGCTTACATAATTAATCGTGTCCCGTGTCGTGGAAATAGCAAGTGCCCTGAGGAACTATGGTCAGGTGTCAAGCCTAATATGAAACAACTCTGCGATTGGAGTAAATTATAATAATCATATATATTATTTCTGTAAGGTCTTTTTGTGTTTGCTCCTAATTTTCTGCTCTCATTTGAAACCAATATTAATAAATAAGGTATCATTTTAAAGGTGGGGGTAAGCTCTACATGAGAAACCATATATTAATTAGCTAATTGCTTTTGTTAAGCGTATTTTATAAAAATTAATTTGTTTAAATAAACCATTGTGAATTTACAAAAAAATCATTTTGTACTGCAACGCTATTGTGACTGACATTCATCAGACTTCAGAGCGGTGTTGCCAAAGTCGGAGATATCGCCCTTTTTCGGGGATTTTCCGTCTGCCAATGTAATTTCGAAATGGTTTGGTATTTGTTTCCTTTAGGGGTTATTTGCAATCAAAGTTGCAAGTTTTCATGTGGTTGTTGTAATCACATTTGGCCGTCCCTAAAAATGTCCAAAAAAGTGTTCTGCGCAGAAATGCTGAGGATGGCGTAGCCTGTGTTGGACCGGACGAGTGTTATTTTTTATAAGCAACTCGGAAAGGTGTTCTGCACACAAATACCATGGATCCCCTAAAGGCTGTTTTAATTTTTTGTTTCAGTGAAAAATTATGATCAAAATCCCGAAAAAGGACCCAGGTCCGATCCCAATTCGGATCGGGATCCATGGTATTTGTGTGCAGAACACCTTTCCGAGTTGCTTTTTGCAGTTGACCCCTAAAGGAAACCAATACCAATGCTTTTTGGCTATAAAATCCCCAATTCATGATTTAAGCAACATCGTTTGTTTTTCCCCGCCGAGGAACAAACTCAGAGCAGCACTACAAAAATTTGAAGAGAAATGCTTTTGAAGGTTCTAAAGATAACCTGTACATTTATCGCACCATAGTTCTTTTTAGGTATGTTTTTCCATGCTAGAAAAAAAATTTGGCACTCTTGAAACTGTTTTGGTATAAAAAATAAATGTGTGTGCGCTGGACTGGTAGTGGTGCAAGTCTTTGATTTTGATTAAAAAAAGACAATGGCGAATGGACATTCTTTTCAAATGTTCAAATGTAGATGGCGGACGGGTGGACAATTGCCAGTGGTGAAAGTCTTTCCTAAACACCTGTTGCTTACCTCCACATAAACTAATTTTGAAGAAAAATGCAATCGTAATGTTGATTCGTAATCTTAATGCCAAAGAAGCACTTATAAATGGTGCCAGGATGGTGGTCAGTCGTCGGATAGGCGAGAACGCAATCAGTGTCAAATTAATCGGTTCGGGAAAAATTGCTATAATACCGCGAGTTAAACTAACTCCTTCAGATCCAACAGTACCATTCCACGGACAGTTGTGTGTGGCATTTTCTAGAGTCAGGCGATTCCAAGATATAACTTTTTCAGCCCAAGCGACATTCAAACAAAAAACTACAAATTATTTTATTTTTACGTCAAATATTGTATTTAAGGAAGTTTTGTAAAGAAATACATGTGGCCACTGGGTTATACAGATATGGTCAGATATAGCGCACTTTCCATTGTACCGAAAATAGTACAGTAACTTTCAAGATAATACGAATTGCACAAAAAAATTTGAGCCTTAACAATAGTATTGTTTTGCTCTCTTCAAATGACAAAAGAATTTCCGTTATATTTCCTTGATATTTGTTTTTGCTAAGTTTTTCTTTACATCCGTCTAAAGTGCATTGGACATCGATTTAGCGCACTTACGTTTGTTTCGCTATTAAGCCCTATATACACTTATTTTTGAGCGTGAACGTGGGTGAGCGTGAACAATTTTCTTTTGTGTATTATGTTGATATTACTCCAATTTTCCAAAAAAAAATCATCCGTAAGTGGATAAACAACTAAAATATCTTTGACATTACTGCATTTAAACTTAAGTGAAAGTGTTAAATATGCTTTGAAATGCTTATTTTACTATCTCACAGTGAATTGTGTGCGAACGCAAAGTGACACAAACCTTTCGCAAGTGAGTGTTGAAATTTGGCAATTACCACGCCAAACTGTGATTTTTTTTTACATTTTTTGGAGAGTTGAAGTCATTTGACAGATGTGCGTGAACGCACAAAAGAATGATTTGGAATTCTTTTCCTTTGCGTACGCAATAGAAAGTCTCCACTCATTCACGCTCACGTTCACACGGAACTGTATGAGGGTCTTTACTTGCGATTGGTTGAAAAAGTTAATAGTTTTTTGGTTAATATTTAATGTCACCCAGACAGATTAAATACACGCAACTTTAATTATTGAAATCAACTTAACGACTGACTCGTTTATTCAAAGTTTCTCAAATACAAAGTTAACTCAAAATGAATATGTAAATGAATATGTGATACAGATTGATGAGTGAAAATGAATATCAAAAGCAAACGAAAATAGGAAAATAGAATACAATACATAGAGTTGCCGACGGGCCCGAATTTAGCGATGACAACTCGGCCTCTCCTGACATTAACTCGTCCCGAGTTAAAACATATCATCGTCATTTTCGGGATCGCCATCATCATCAATCTCCGGGAACAGAGCACACCACGGCTTCATTTTATCTGCTGTGGCGACCGTACTATATTTTCTTTGCGATCGTGGCATGTCCTCCATATCTTCTACAAGATAGCGATCGAACCGCAATACCTTCTTTACTACGTATGGTCCCTTGTACTTAGGCTGCAATTTTCGGGACTCGCCGGTACTTGGTGGTGGTGCTTCCAGGAGAACTAGAGCCCCTTCATCATAAGGCACCGGCTTTTTGTGTCTAGCATCAAATTTCTCCTTCCATTTTATTCTTGCTGCTTTGATATTACGAATTGCTTCGTCGCGTCGTCCTTGCATATTTAGTTGGTAATCGTCTGCTTGTAGTGCTGCCAGTATTTTATTTCCGCTTAAATCTCTCAACGGGAAATCGTACACCAAATCAATCGGTGCAAACTTGGTGGTTGCGTTGACCTTTGTATTTAGTGACCACTGCAACATACGGACATGTGTATCCCAGTCTTTCGCATCGCTACTCGTTGTTCTCAAAAACGCCAACACGGCTTGATTCACACGCTCTGCTAGACCATTTGACCGAGGTGTTCGCACTGCCACCTTAATGTGTTGTATATCGTTCATCTGACAGAAGTTACTGAATGCAGCTGATGTAAACGCAGTACCTCGATCCGACACAATTCGTTGCGGTAGGCCAAAATAGAGAGTCAGCTGATTCAGTGCGTCTACTACAGGTTTTGTCTTCGTCGAGCGTGTTGGGCACACCACAGCGTATCTCGTAAGTGCATCGACAACAACAAGCACATACTCATAACCATGCCCACTTTTAACGAACGGTCCCAGATGGTCTACATGGAGTGTTTGAAATGGCAAAGACGGTATATCCATCCCGTATAATTCACACTCTTTACGCCTCGGCTCGCGGTTGTAACAACATTCGATGCATGATTTTATGAAACCTTTGACAAAGTTCCGTAACCTCGGGAAATAGAAATTGTGCGAAATTCTTTTAATATTCCCATCTACGCCAGGATGCCCAACGTCATCGTGGCACAGCTTGAGTATACGCCACCGCATACCCTTCGGGACAACCAGTAATAAACGTTCAAATTCGCCCTTTCGATAAAGGCGATTCTCTTTCAGACAATAATTTGCCATAACATAGCTCTGTTGGCCCCCTTTGCCACTTTGCAACACGTTAATAATTTCGCTTAGCTGAGGATCTTGCCTTTGCATGGTACAGACCCAGTCGTTGGTGGATAGTGTTAAGATTTTAGCACAGACATCGTCAACTCGTTGGGTCCCCTCAACAGGTGAACGACTCATGGCATCAACATGACCCATCGACGACCCAGCCCGATGTACTATCTTACAATCGTACTCTAAAAGTCTCATGAGCCAACGCGCTACCCGTGGTTTCATAGGTGTCGACATCTTTGCCGTTGTGATTGCTTGACAATCCGTAGCAATGGTAAAGTTCTTTCCAAGTAAAAACATTCTAAATCTATCGCAAGCTTCTACAACTGCCAAAACTTCCAGTTCATAAGCATGGTAGTTCACCTCTTGCGGAGTACAGGCTCGGCTATAGTATGCTACTGCTTTCAAATCACTACCCCCTCTTTGCAAAAGCATTGCTGCGATACCAACACTCGATGCATCGGTATGGAGTTCATGCTCCTTCGTGATATCATAAATCGTTAAGACTGGTGCCGTCGTTATTCGATTGACTAAAAGTCGGAATGCGTTCTCACACTCCGAGCTCCATTCGAAATCCACGGTCTTCTTCGTAAGATGAGTGAGGGGCCTAGCGATATGAGCATACCCGGCAACAAACTTTCGAAAGAACCCAGTCAATCCCAGGAACCTACGAACTTCTAATTGATTACGAGGAGTTGGGTATGCCTCTATCGCCGCCGTTTTTAAAACCCCTGGCCTAATGCCATTCACATCAACTTGATGCCCCAAGAACGTTACCTCGTTCTTCAAAAATGAACACTTTGATATCCTTAAAGTCAAACCCTCTTTCTGAATAATTTTGAGAAATTCCTCCAAATAGAACAAATTTTCTTCGACAGTACTGGTCGCGATAATTACTTCGTCTACATAGCTAACGACCGCTCCCTTCAAAGGTTCAATTAAGCGATGGTTTCCTCGAATAGCGGTGCCGCTATCTAGCTACCGCTACATGCTCACCGCTTCAATCAACGTCACCAGCATGACTGCTTTTATGTAAACTCTAAGAACTGAAGCGGTGGACTCTGTTGATATTAAACCGTTGATTTAGTTTTTTGATTGATGTTTTTTTGTTTTATTTTATGATTTTATGAATTTTTTAAAACATAAACAAGAAATAAACTGGCGTTTCGTAAATCAAATTGAAATATTTGATAGATTTCTCACCGTTATGACAATTACGGTGGGAAAAAACGTTGACGAAAAATTGCCACCGTCATGCCGGCCGCTATGCTTGAATGCTTGCCGCTATATTACATTACGGTGAACTTCACCGTCTTCTTAGTTTACACCCAATTACTTTTACATGGCAGTATTTTTGACAACGTATTTCACCGCTATATAACGTCACCGCTTTCGAGGAAACCAAGCCTTTAGTTGCGACATCATTCTCTGGAAAGTGCACAGAGCATTTCGTAATCCAAATGGCATTCTGTTAAACTCAAAATGTCCACTTGGCGTTACGAATGCGGTAAACGGTTTGGAACTTTCTTCTACTTCAATTTGGTAGTATCCCGACATAAGGTCTAACGTAGTGTAAAACTTCTTTCCAGACAATGTTGACAGAACCCCATCCACTGTAGGCATCAACCAAGGCTGCTTTTCAGTAATTGCATTCAGCCCGCGAAAATCTACACATAGCCTGTCTTCGCCATTCTGCTTACGTACCAATACGACAGGTGATGCATACAGTGAATTGGATCTTCTAATGATGCCCAAGTGCAAGAGTTCTTCAATTATTTTCTCGACTACGCGCTGCTTCGGGATAGGGATACTGTACGGCCTTTTAACTATAGGCCTCTCCGACGTTAGCTTAATACCCATCTTAAATGTTTTGGATTTCCCCAATTCGGGTAACTTTTCTCCGAAGCAGTGCACATATGAATTAATTATGTCAATTAAACTGTTCTCAACATTCGCTTTCAAAGACGTACCAACATCCAATGCATCGCTACTAATTTCCATAACTCTACATGCGCCGTCCTCAATCACAACTTTCCCTTTGGCTAGCACGTCGATTCCGATAAGTGCATCATGTTTCATCACCGAATCATTTATAATTAGCATCTCAACCACACGTATGACATCATCTAATTTAACACGTACTAATATTTTTCCGTTGCAAACAACTTCACCGCCGGCAAAACCAATTAGCTTTTCATTACACGAAATTACACATGAACCACACTTTTCTGCAATCGACTGCTTCACCAAGGATTTGCTGCTACCCGAATCAATGAGTGCTTTACACTCTACCCCCGTTGACCCTATAATTAAAATTTCTTTACACAGTTCAGTATATGGTTTCTTGTTGACAATTTTATTTATAACAGTTTCACTTTTTACCTCTTGTTCGCTTTCATCCTGCTCTTCACATGCTATCTGACGTACACGCTCAACTTGTTTTTGTTCAATCTTCTTTCTTGGCTTTGCACAATTCCTAGCAATGTGCCCTCTCTCCCTACAATTGTAGCAAATCGGACCGCCTTCACTCTTGTTTGCATTAAATTTGTTCACTTCATTCGAAACATGCAATGGCTGATGCATTGTTACCTTTTCGCTAGACTTTATTCGGCCTTCAAAATTAGCAGATAAATTCAAAAGAGATTGCAACAAATCTGCACATTTTAAAAACTTCATTGCATCTAGTGTCCTACGCAAATTGTCATCGGCCAACCCATTTATGATATACCTAATTATTGAACTGTCATCAATATTATCTCTACGCCCTATTGCCAACATACTATAATAATATTCAACCAATGTTTCACTCTTTTTCATTTTTGTGTTCATCATACGAATATGAGTGTCAGCTGAATTTCTTACGTACGGAAAATCTGTCAAAAACGCTTCAACAAACTCACTCCATTCTCTGAAAGCTGGTTGAGCATCGGCCCATCGATTTGCAACCCCACTCAACCTACTGAGTACCGCAAAAATTACGAATGTATCTTCCCAGCGATACATTGCTCTCAACTGCTCAACTCGCTCGATAAATTGTATTGATGAATATGTGTTGTCAGTAGGGTTGAAGATTGGTAAAATTGCTGCTATTTCACTTGGTTTATGTGTATACATGTTTGGCGTTGTGTACGAAAATCTCTCTCTCGCTGCTTGTGTTGAATTTATCGGCTGTGTTGCATCATGCACGAAGTACGTTGAGTTCATTCCCGAGTTTGAATAAAACGAATTTGGCTGCTGCGTCATTGGGTACGTCGACTGCGGCTGTTGTATGGTCGAATACGGCGGCTGCGCCATCGAATACGGCATGTATGATTGTTGTGACGTTGTATTCGAGAAATATGGTTGCTGCGCAGTCGGCACCATATACGAGTACTGCGATGCGAGTGGAAAATTCCGTTCCACCTGCGCTGAAAACGATATGGGCAGTGCCTTTGACGCTGGCGTCACTAATGATGTTGCTTGTTGTGCAAACGTTGCTGGCGTCTGCGTAACTGCGGGCGGTGCTGCCGTGCACGTAGAAATAGACGAATCATGGTAATTACCTGTACCTTGTTCTGGAACATTCGATCCTTCTGGACGAAAAGTCTGCAACTGTGCACCCAGCTTCTCTATGACACTACATAGAGCACTTACTTGCACCTCCAGCTGCGTCATGACCCTTGCGTCTGCCTTGGACTGCTCCTCATTCTGCTTCGAATTTATGTTACCCGTCTGTGTTACACCGCCGCTTGCCTGCATATACGGTTCCAATATTGGCGTCAGCACTGTTTCGTCTACTTCCTGCAATCTGTTGATTAATTCGGCTTTTGTGCCACTCGACTTTATTTGAAATTTATGCAGCAATTCTTTTAATTCTGCAACTGTTAGGCGGTTTAGGTCCATGACCACTTCTGATGCTGTCACCCAGACAGATTAAATACACGCAACTTTAATTATTGAAATGAACTTAACGACTGACTCGTTTATTCAAAGTTTCTCAAATACAAAGTTAACTCAAAATGAATATGTAAATGAATATGTGATACAGATTGATGAGTGAAAATGAATATCAAAAGCAAACGAAAATAGGAAAATAGAATACAATACATAGAGTTGCCGACGGGCCCGAATTTAGCGATGACATTAATAAATAACCTCTTCTGTGATAATTTTGTTAAATTTTCTGGAAGAAAATACTGGTCGGTTTGACAAAAAAAGAACCTTTTTTAATCAGGGAGCAATCAAGGGCAAAATTTCAAGAATTTTGGTAGGTTTTCGAGAAAAATGGTGTACAATGCCATCAGAGATGTGAGAGCGAATCTGAATTTTCAAAGCATAACAAAAAACGTAAAGATCCCCTTGTAAAACTTTTCCCCAAGGGGATAAAATGTTCGGAAGAAAGAGTAAAAATCATCCTTTTAAGTGGTTGAAATAATTTCGGAATTGTGCTCAACTGTGTCCAGAAAACTTATACGAAGACCCCTAAATGAAAATAAAAAGTTTGAGCGCATAAGCAAGAAAACGCGCCTCCTGCCAAAACAAGAACACTACACTAGACCGCTCGCTAAAACTTCCAAGTTCTCACTCCCATGTTTTTGGAGTACCGTGGATTGGTTTCATGTTGCACATACTTTTCTCGCCAGGATAGATAAGGCCTAATTTTCTTGCATCCGAAAAAAGTACAATTTCTCAAAATTCTACACCTTTGAGTATGTGGATTCTTGAGAATGACAAAGATGCTTTAATGTTCTTGTTTGACAGGGGCGGCGTTTTCCTGTTTATGCGCCCATACTTTTTATTTTCATTTAGGAGTCTTCGTATAAGTTTTCTTTACACAGTTGAGCATAATTCCGAAATTATTTCAACCACCTTCAATGGTAAGGACTTAAAAGGATGCTTTTTACTCTTTCTTCCGAACATTTTATCCCCTTGGGGAAAAGTTTTACAAGGGGGATCTTTACGTTTTTTGTTATGCTTTGACAAATTCGGATCCGAACTCACATCTCTGCTTTTTACTCTTTCTTCCGAACATTTTATCCCCTTGGGGAAAAGTTTTACAAGGGGGATCTTTACGTTTTTTGTTATGCTTTGACAAATTCGGATCCGAACTCACATCTCTGATGACATTTTATACAATTTTTCTCGAAAACATACCAAAATTCTTGAAATTTTGCCCTTGATTGCTCCCCGATTAAAAAAGGTTCTTTTTTGTCAAACCGATCAGTATTTTCTTCCAGAAAATTTAACAAAATTATCAGAGAAGAGGTTATATATTAAATATTAACCAAAAAACTATTAACTTTTCCAACCAATCGCAAGTAATAGCAAAACAAACGTAAGTGCGCTAAATCGATGTCCAATGCACTTTAGACGGATGTAAAGAAAAACTTAGCAAAAACAAATATCAAAGAAATATAACGGAAATTCTTTTGTCATTTGAAGAGAGCAATACAATACTATTGTTAAGCCTCAAATTTTTTTGTTCAATTCGTATTATCTTGAAAGTTACTGTACTATTTTTCAGTACAATGGAAAGTGCACTAAATCTCTGACCATAGCTGTATTTTTAGAAAAAATCGATTGCTTTTTTATCAAATTTCCGAAAATTTTACATAAGTTTGTATGACGTAAAAACCTCTACGAAGGCAGGCACCTTGACGTTGGTGTAGGGGCTTAATCCGCTGAGCTTCTGCTCTCGGCGCAATGATAGGGGCCGCTACCCAGCGGCAACTAAGAACTGCCACCTCCTAAGCCAGGGTGTTACGCGACACCGTGCCCATTGGATTGGTTTGCAGCCAGGAGGTTCAAAACCCGGCTGTATTCGAACGGCGCCTTCCTGACACCGGGCCACCTTAGGAAATAACTATGGCCTTACCGTGGCAAGGGGCTCTGACGCGGCGTACCAGATAAGTTCCCCACATATATTATGAGACTACCATGCCTGCCATGTCAGGCCGGTGGTCGTAAGAACAAGATGAGTCACAACAACAACAAAAACACAAACAAAAAGGAAGAGGAGAAGGGCACGAAGAATACACGCGGTAGAGGAAAGCGCACGACGCGTACCCTATCGTGTGGTCAGGCGGATGAGCTATCGCCCGAAGAGCGGGCTTTATTCGAGGAGTTAATCAGGGACGATGAGGAGCCCTCTACTAGCCACGGACTACGCAGACAGGCCGCCATTAGGGCCGCTAGACGAGCAGAAGAAGCTGATAGTGCGCGAGGAGGCCGACATGAAGGGAACGCACCTGTGGGAGCAACCCAAATCAGCAGTGCGGTAAAACCAGCAAAAGACGGAACCGAAAGTGCACACATGTTTACGCCGAAGCCAATGACAAACTTGCCCCCCAAAAGATCAAGCTGGGGAGCGGCAAAGCGAAAGTCTGACCAACTGGAGGAGCCAGAAGTTTCCGGAGAAAATGAAGGAGAGCAGCAGGCGAGGAAAAAGGTCGCACCGCACGAACACAAAAGCAACAGCAGTCGCGGACGGTCTGAACTTGGTGAGGTGGCCTCCAGGACAAGGCGCTCGTCCGACGATGGTATGGACCAAAATAGCTCAGAGAGAGGCACGAAGAAAGGCGGGAAAAAATGGCACACCGCACGAACATAAAAGCAGCAGCAGTCGTGGACACACTGAACTCGGGGAAGAGCACTCCAAGGCAAGGCGCTCCTCCGACGAGGGTCGGACCAAAATAGCTCAGAAGGAGCCGCAGATAAGAAGATTCCGGGAAAATCCCACAAGAAGGAGCCAGGACGCAGGAAGCGAACGAGGAGAGCCAAACCCTTACCTACACCACGAAGGGGTACCCCCGGAGGCCTGGATGATGCAAGAAGACGGGGCTTAAGCGGATCAGGGACAAGATGGTATCTGCGATACCTAGCACAAGGGCTAGAACCTGATGAGGCTCAGGCAAGAGCATGCCTCCATATGAAGGCGTACAGGGAAGGCGATGCAGGGCGGAAAGCACAAACCGAACCCGAGAGAGGGCTCGGTCACAGGGCGCCGGTAAGGCATCAACAGCAACAACAACAACCTGCATGCGGTTCTGTTCGCAGTAGCAGGCCGGAGAACAGTAGGAATACCACGCTCGCCCCAGCTACAAAAAGGGGTTGCGCGCAAACCTCGGCGCAGCAGGAGCACCAAACTCTAAGAGACAACGGGCACCATACTCAGAAGCCCCGTCAACTTCCGCCAGGACCAACGCAACACGAGTGACGTCAGGCCAGGGGGTCCCGCGGGTGGGACAAGGGCAACGAAGCTATTCGGATGCCTCTGGCGGCAGTGCTGCCTAGAAACCACCCGGCGGAATTCCTGAGCCACGATGATCTCTCGAGGCTGCAAGACGTTGTCCTGGAGGAGGTCGCGTTGTCCTGGAGGAGGTCGCGTTGTCCTGGAGGAGGTCGCGGCCCGTTAAACTTTAGTGGGGTGTACTTCCGGCCAGGGCTAATGCTAGTGGACTGCAGAGAGGAGAGCACGGCAGCATGGCTGGAGAGGGCGGTTCCAAATCTAACGGGGTGGAACGGTGTAGCCCTGGACCAGTGATGCCACATTTTTTTCCTCCAAAATCCCTACAAATGAAGTAAAACTCTCTATATTACCCTACGCGTTAAAAAAAAATACCTACAAAAATCCCTACACTTTTTTCCTGCCGGAAATATTGAAAAAAACGCATAGCTTTATATCGAAATTTTTTAAAATTTCAACGAATTTTTTATACATAAATGTATATTCGGGTGATTCAAATAAAAAAAATTGTTTTTTTTTGTACTACCCCCCAAAAAGTTAGTAATTGATGAGAAAATAAGCTTTGCAAAAAATCATCGCTGTAGCTTGACCCTTAGGGGTGTCTATTTTTTCGGCCTTTCCCATACATTTTGTATGGGGAAAAAGGCATTTTTAAAGTGAATTTTGTCATAATTTTAGAATTTTGTCCAAAAAACATTTACTTATTCTTAAAGTTACAGCTTCTTAAACGTCAAACTGTTTGCGATTTAAGATTTGCGATTATCTTAACTATGTATTAAAATAATTACAACCATTTAAAAATGACTAGATTTTGTATGTGCTACTGTGTAGTGTGTGCAATAGTACAAAACTCACAGGACGCATGTTGGCAAAAAATTTTTGTTAGTCAACAAACGGTGCATGTTTGCACCTTGCATGTTTTCCATGTAAAAAAAACCTACATTTCGTGAAATATGAAAAAACCGACCTTTTACCCTACGGGCACATTTTTTAGCCAAGAAGACCTACAAATAGGGATAAAACCCTACGTGTGGCAACACTGCCCTGGACACGAGGAGAGGGGACAACATACCTCCCACACACGCGGTCACCATGTTCCTCCCAAAAAGCGAAGAATGGTCGATAGAGTTTGTGCTAAAGCTCCTAAGAGCACAGAATGCTGATCTCAACACCGAAAGATGCCGCATTAGCAGTACAAGCGTTGAGGAGGGGGGGCTTCGCATGAACGTTGCGATGGATGAGGGCTCTTACGGAGCAATCAGGCGAGCGGGCTTTAGGGTCTTTTACCGGTACAGCTACGTACCGGTAAAACCCTGGAAGCAAAGGGAGCCAGGCACCACTGAATCCGGGAGTGCGGGCAATACTGTAGAGGGAGCGGTTGAAGGAGCGGAGGCGCCAGTGACGGAGGCATCAGAGCCCCCAAGCACCGACAATCTAACCACCGACTCGGGCGAGGTCGCAGCGGGAGAAAGCAGCCAGGAGATGCTGGATGGCATCGCCCTCCACAACCTACAGTTGGAGGAAGGAGTGGAAGAAGATGATCGGCTGTCCGAGGTGGACGAGCCGATGGAGCAGCAATAATAGGCAGCCTAACAGGAACCACGGTCGCCCAGATAAACCTCCATCATACTAAAGCAGCTTCGGCTGTATTAGCGAAGAAATTCGCGATGGAGGATCTAGGCATTGCGCTCATTCAAGAACCGTGGGTAGTAAATTGGCAGGTCAGAGGACTACGAGGAAAAAATAAGGTAATTTGGGACCTCTCGCAGGAGAGACCGAGAGCATGTATAATGTTGAATAACTCCATTGATTATTTCTGCATTACAGAGTTTATGAACCGGGACTTGGTAGCTGTGCAAACGACGATGGTAGTTGAGGGCGAAAAGAGTAGGATCGTGTTTGCAGCAGCTTATTTCGCGGGCGACAGCAACGGCTTTCTGCCAGACGATCTGTCTAGTCTGGCAAGTTACTGCAGGAGGGCACGACTTCCGCTGATCGTCGGCTGTGATGCCAATGCGCATAACCAACACTGGGAAAGTACTGACACAAACCAAAGAGGTGAGTGCCTATTAGAATACATTATAAGTAACGACCTGAGCATTTATAACGTGGGGAACTCACCCACATTTGTCACTAGGGTAAGAGAAGAGGTGCTAGATATTACCATAGGGAACAATCTGGCCGATGCTCTGGTCTCGAGATGGAGGGTGTCATCTGAACCCTCACTCTCGGACCATCGCATTATCCAGTTTGTTGTAGGGGCTGAGGTGGGAATAAACCAGCCTAAGAAAAACCCTAGGAAAACTGATTGGGGGAAATTCAATAGCATACTAGAGCTTAACCTTTCCTGCATCGGAGGGATGAACAACGGAAAAGGAACTAGAGGAGAGGGTTAACAGTATCAATCACGTAGTGATTGACGCTTTTAACGCTAGTTGTCGTGACTCCACGGGGAAGAAATACAGAACCCCATGGTGGTCGAGTGAGCTCTCATCAATGAGATGCAATGTGCGGAAGCTCTTTAATCGGGCAAGGCGCACCGGCCACTGGGAGGAATACACGACACGACTAACAGAGTACAACAAAGCAATCAGAAACGCCAAAAGGAATAGCTTTAGGAGTTTCTGTGAGACCATTTCTTCCACTCCAGAGGCTGCTAGGCGTCATAAGGCACTAGCCAAGGAGCAGGGGGGAACTAGAATGGCTCTGAAACTCCCAAACGGCGAGTTTACGAGCACCGAGGAAGAAAGAGCGAAAGCCCTGCTGACCGCCCATTTTCCGGATGCGACAACGGAACCAGAGGAGATTGAGCCTCAAAGAACAAGACCGACATCACAATGCTGGCACCTGGCGAAGAATCTCTTCACGGAGAGTGCAGTCAGAAGGGCGATCAAATCCTTTGAGAGCTATAAGTCTCCAGGGGTGGACGGGATCTACCCGGCATTTTTGCAGCAGGGCGGGATACTGGTCCCATACCTGTGCAGGATTATGAGAGACAGCCTAGCGCTGGCATGCATTCCAACAAGTTGGAGATGTGCCAAGGTTGTCTTCATACCCAAGGCAGGGAAAAAGGACTATTCAGTAGCAAAATCTTTCAGGCCCATCAGTCTAACTTCCTTCGTTCTCAAAACGATGGAAAAGATAGTGGACCATGAGATCAGATCGAACAATCTGAGGCAGAGGCCTCTACACGTAGGTCAGCACGCATATAGGGCAGGCAGGTCAACACACACAGCCCTGTATCAGCTGACCACGGAGATAACGAGTGCGTTCGAGTGTGGAGAGGTGGTAGTGTGCGCCTTCCTCGACATAGAGGGGCTTTCGACAACACTTCACATGCGAGTGTAAGCCGGGCACTAGAGCGGAAAGAAGTTCAACAACCCATAATACGATGGATAGACGCACTACTCCGTACGAGGATAGCGGAAACCGCCGTGGGGGAAGAGAGCGTTCAGATAAGAACAACAAGAGGGTGTCCACAAGGGGGGGTCTTATCACCTCTTCTGTGGAGCTTGGTAGTAGACGAACTCTTGCATATACTTACCGACAGCGGCATCCGATGCCAGGGGTACGCTGACGATATAGTGATTATTGCAAGAGGCAAGTTTGAGAGCACTCTCTGTGATATTATCCAGAGAGCTTTGCGCCTAACGAAAGAATGGTGTGCGGGTGTGGGGTTAAATCTAAACTCCAATAAGACTGCCATCATTCCTTTCACCAAAAGAAGATCCCTAACGGGTATGAGAACAATAACGCTAGATGGGGTACCCCTGGAGGCAGTTTCTGAAGTAAAGTACTTGGGAGTCACCTTCGACTCTAAGTTACTTTGGAAGAAACACGTTGAGAATACAACATCAAAGGCCACCAGGGCTATAATGGTGTGCAGGAGACTAGCGGGTAAATCCTGGGGTTGTAATCCGGCAATAGTGCGGTGGATGTACACCATGATAGTCCGACCCATCATAGTGTACGGTGCGGTAGCATGGGCTCCTAGATCAGCCCTAAGCACAGTGAGGAAATCACTCGCTAAACTCCAGCGTCTGGCATGTGTATGCATTACGGGGGCTATGCGTACTTGCCCGACAGCGGCAATGGAGGTGCTGCTTGATCTGAGCCCACTGCACATAGTAATTGAACAGGTAGCCAAACGAACCTTGCTGAATATGGCAAAAGAAGGCTTCGAGAAAGGAAAAGTCATCTCGTCCGCGGGGGCGGATAAGCTAATAAGACAGCTGCCCATCTGCCAACTGCCAAGGGACGACATAGCTAAAGTAATAATATTTGAGAAGAGTTTCAAAATAGAACTGGGAGAGAAGAGTACCTGGGACACCTCAAAGGTGGCAGAGATTCCACGAGAACAGGACCCTAGTATGGTACACTGATGGCTCGAAAACTCCAGAAGGAATTGGAGCGGGAATTTACGGCCCCCGCATCAATTTGTCCGTCCCCCTTGGAGTACACCCGAGCATTTTTCAGGCGGAAGTGGTTGCTATAAGCCTGTGCGCGGGAATAAACCTGCAACGCGGCTATACCAACGAGAACATCACTATATTAAGTGACAGCCAGGCCGCACTCAAGGCGATATCATCCTGTGAGATAAAATCCTCACTGGTGCTGGAGTGCGTGCTGAAACTGAGCGAATTAGCAGAAAGGAATAACCTCAGACTAGCATGGGTTCCAGGCCATGCGGGCATAGAGGGCAATGAGCAAGCAGATCTACTAGCGAGAACAGCGGCAGCAACAAAGCCCATAGGCCCTCAACCTTTCCTGGCGATCGGCGAGCACACGATAAAAGAAAAGCTCAGGAAAGAGGAGTCTGACATGAGAGAGGAACACTGGCGTCAGACGATCGGGATGCGTCAGGCAAAAGCGCTGATGCGTGGGTATAACACAAGGCGCTACGAAGAGATAATAAACCTGTCCAAAAATAGTCTAAGGATTATAGCAGGGGTCCTCACGGGGCATTGCAGGCTCAAGGCCCACATGCATAGACTGGGCATCTCGTCCGGCAGCCTGTGTCGCTTCTGTGACTCGGAGGACGAAACAGCGGAGCACATTTTGTGCAAATGCGATGCAATCTCTAGAAGAAGGCATAAAATCCTCGGAGCCATGACTCTAGAATGTAGGCACATATATGAACTAAAGCCGATCCTAATTCTGAATTTTCTGAAAGAGATCGGCCTTGTAGATGTGCTTTGAGCATATGAGGGCACAATAGATCTTATGGTCGCAGTGCACTACCTCAACCCTATTATTATTATTATGACGTAAAAAACCATTTCAAACCATTTGTTTTTCTTTTTTGCGCAAGGCGCGCGCGGGTCCACCTATTACTTATTATAATTGCATTGTATGTGCAAACAAACTCGAAAAATTAGTAAGGAGCCTGGAGTGCGTGCTAAAAATTTGCTGGATTTGGTACATTCTGACGTAATGGGTCCTTTTAATGCCAACTCTTTTAGTGGTCAGAAATATTTACTATTATTTACCGATGACTATTCGAGAAAAGTATTTCCATTTCCAATTTTGAAAAAATCTGATGTTCTTGAAAAGTTCAAGAATTTTAAGAGCCTTGTCGCAAAATAAAAATTCTACGAACCGACAATGGTAACGAGTATTGCAATACTCTGTTTTGAAGTTTCTTACAAAAATTTGGTATTATGCATCAAAAGACGGATCCGTATGAGCAAAACGGCGTTGCTGAACGCATGAACAGGACGTTGACTGAGCGAGTACGGTGCATGCTGGTTGACTCTAGCCTCAACAATATTTTTTTGGCAGAAGCTGGAAACACTGCAGCATACATAATTAATCGTGTCCCGTGTCGTGGAAGTAGCAAGTGCCCTGAGGAACAATGGTCAGGTGTCAAGCCATATATGAAAAATTTACGTATTTTTGGATGTACTGCACTGGTGCGTATACCGAAACAAAAGAGAACAAAACTTGACCCGAAGTCATGCATTTTCGTGGGCTATAGCGACGAAACAAAGGCGTGCCGTTTGTATAGAAAATCAGATCGTAAGTTTTTGATTTTCCGTGATGTAAGTTTTATTGAATCTTCAAATAATAACACATATTCGAACAATCATAATTTAGTTGTTGGCCTTGAGGGTGTTGATGTGTTGTGTGACAACAATTCAGAGGGCGATGATTTGTCGTGCAGCAACAAAATAGTTGAAGGCGATGATGCGTTACGTGACTACAACAATTCAGAGGGCGATGTAGAAAAGGAATTGTTGGAATCCGAGGAACTTGACAGCGAATATGAAGGAGATTTTGACACACCTTGTGGCACCTCGTCACATCACTTGGAGGGGCCAGAGGCTAATGTTCGGCGTTCCAAACGAATTGCTAGCAAAGCAAGCAAGAATATTGTGCTATGTACCGAAACCTGTGTTGGTGACCCTGTCACTTATGATGAAGCCATTAAGAGTAGTGAGTGTAATGATTGGGTTAACGCAATGCACGGGTTTACAAAACAAAACGCGATGCTAATGGTTTAGTTGTACGACGAAAGGCGAGACTTGTAGTCAAAGTTTGCTCACAGAAAGAAGGTCAACTCTGTGTTGACGACCTGTGTCTTTCCCAAAATTTTGGAAAGCTGCTAAAGTAATCCCAATCACCAATCAAAATAAGGAGTATAGACCTATAGCCACTTTGCCTTTCCTATCCAAGGTCGTCGAACGAATTTTACACTGCCAGATAAATACTTATGTGCAGGATAATAAACTTCTCTCTGATGCCCAGTCTGGATTCAGGTCGAATCGCAGCTGTAAAACAGCGCTCCTATCGGTGATAGACGATATACGAGAACAAGTTGATAAAAATTGTACTGCTTTTCTAACTCTTCTCGACCACTCAAAAGCGTTTGACTCTGTCGACCACAACGTTCTCTGTAAAAACCTTTTTAACTTTTCCAATTGTGCAACAGCCCTCATCAGGTCCTATTTGGCCGAGCGGACCCAGGCAGTAAGTGTTGGCAGCAGAAAGTCTGACTTCGTTAGTGTTGTAAGAGGTGTCTCACAAGGGTCAATCCTTAGTCCCCTGTTATTTGTTTTGTACATAAATGATTTGCCTAGTGTTCTTATATACATATTGTAATATCCACATTTACGCTGACGACGTACAATTGTATATGTGCTAGGGCTCTTGATTCTAATAGATTACTCGACTAGTCGATTAGTCGAGTAGTCGATTACCAACTTTTGTGCTGTTTGAAAATCGAATAGCAGATATTCGATTTCAGCTAGTCGACTAGCTGTCACTAATCGAATACTAACGATTAAATCGGGTTCCTACCGGGTTTTACCCGGTAATTCGCATGCATGTTAAAGTGGTATCTGCCATTTTCGCCCATTTTTGCTTCATTTCTTTGAAATTAAAAAAAAAAATGTAGGTAGATATACAAAAATGAAAATTTGAAAAATGTATGTATGAATGTAGATAAAAAAATATGAAAATTTTTTTTCATACTGCAAAACTTTTATGTCAATATTATTCTTTTAGGTTTAAGTGCGCAATGTACGCATCTTTCTCTTATTCTACGTCGCCGTTTGCAAAAAGATAGTGGAAAGATTGATTCGTGGGGCAAAAAAATAAGTAAAAGCACATTCAAATATACCTAATTTTCGAAAGAACTCAAAAATTACAAACATTACATAGAGCGTTTTGATGTATTACCAAAAATATACGGGAACATTAGAGTGCCAAAAAAAGTTCCACACTTTCTATCGGAATGATTAAGCTTGAGAATTTATTTTTTTTTGTAGTAAAAATGCTTCTGCCGGCAAATGAAAGATATGCAATGAAAATAAAAACAAATTTGACATGTGAGAAATTATAAGCACCTGCAACTCTAGTGTCTTGGTTTCTGTATGAAAACTTTAGAATTGTAACAAACTTTTAAAATTGTTATTTGTTTCATGCGCTGCTAAGTGCTCTCCAATGCTGCTGTTATGTCAGGCCCAGTTAAAATACAGGAGATGATTGAAACACGACCTTTTAATCCAATTTAAGATTGTATAATTCACCCTTTAAAAGCTGATGTGGTTTTTTAATATAAAAGTCGCTGGGAATTATTTGGAACGCATAATAATAAAAAAACATGCTCGTAAAATTTCTGGAATTAGCGCTTTTCGAAATTGATGATTGAATAAATATTTTATAAATTTTAAGGAAACATTTAAGCACACGCTAATAAGTTGTTTATAATATTTGACAAGTATCAGGAGCACAGAATTTCAATGTAAGCAATTATACAAAAAAAAATGCAATAAACTGGTATGTACAGATGGGGGTTGGTGGGGCAACTACTCCCACTGTTAAATTGCATTTCGAAAATATCGTTGTGTATAAGAAAAGAACTGAAAGCTAGTAGAATGCGTGTTTTTGAAGTTATTAACGTTAATATTACTATCAATATTACTGCAGTATTGCAGTCAAGTTACTTTATTGATGCTCTGATGCTGATACTTAAGAGATAATGGGGTCTATCAGCTATTCCGGCGGAGCTCCCGGCAGGAATAAAGGAAATAGAGTCAATAAAGATAACATCGAAATTATCGAAACATACCGCCAAATTCTCTTAAAATCGTTGGAATTCCCTCAAGATCTGTTACATTTTCTCCCGCCGGGAGCTCCGTCGGAATAGCTGATAGACCCCAATATGCAACAATAATTGCATACATCATTTTCATGTAGCGACTGATGAGCTTGTGATGAGCAACATATTGTCAACATTTTATTAACCCTGCTGCCATAACGTACGTCTTCGAGGCATATCGACTTTTTTCTTGTTGATCTCCCTCTCGCAATTACTCTCTAAGCTAACTCATACTCGCATTTATCTTCGTCGTTACTTACAGCCTGGCAGTGATGGTTGATTTTGCAGAGAAGGTTTCGTATTTCATGATATATGGTTATAACATACGCCTGAGAGACGTATCGTTATGAATTAAGGGGTAAAAAATAACGTTATGAAAGCAGGGTTAAACGAAAGCGCGAAATTTTGCCGAAGAACATGATGCTCTGTCATAAAAAGTAGCACTGCTACTACCAACGCGGCTCGAACACAGCCCATATTTTTTTTGCGGGACGCTACTGGAATAATTTTTAAAAATTTTTGACAAGCGGCCATGTTTTTCTTCAAACGTACAATACAGATTTACTCACATAAAAAAGTTCTCACACCAAACCCTGTAGGGAATTCATATAACTCCAAGTCAACTATTAGTTCTTTATTTTTCAGTGTTCATAGCACTTTTATTAGAGCGTCTCGGGCTTACAGGCAAAAAAAAGACCGGCCGTCATACAAAGTGTTTTTGAAAAACATTAAAAAAAAAAATTTTTTTTTGGCAAGCCTAGAGTCGCCTAATTATATTTTTCTTCAAATCTTTGGCATTTGTTGTGGGATTTTAAAGTTTGACACATAAATTTTTTCGTCTCAAAGAGGAGGTTTTTTGTCAAGAAAGTTCATTGCGTTTCGTTGTGGTACCACACGCGACTGAGATGGAAACAACAGGTGGAGGATGACTTGAACTCCCTTGAGGTTTCCAATTGGCGTCGGTTATCGCTAAAAAGGAATGATTGGCGTGCTCTGATACGAAACGGCAAAAAACCGCTTAGGCGGGTTGTCGTCATTATGACGAAAGCCAAGATTAGAATTTCAGATAAAAAAAGTATCTTTTTTAAGTCAGCTTTTGATTTCATTGAAAATTTGTATGATGTCAGCATTGATCTGGCTTAGAACACCGGTTTCGACCTTAACTGAGGCCTGGACAGCTACGTATGAATGCATGATAAAACCAAACCAAAAACGTAAGTAAATTATTAATATCTCATAACTAAATTTGATTAGTTAACTAAAGCAAGTACTTATATGTATAGAAATCTGTAGATATTTGGTGTTTGAGAAAAGGTTTCGAAAAAGCAATTGCTCTTTTTTATTCATTTATACCAATGGTACAATGAACAGCTAGGATGAAAATAAATAATAATAGTTGATTTGGAGTTATATGAATTCCCTACAGGGTTTGGAGACAGCATTTCTTTATGTAAGTATGTAATTATGTCACAAATATTGTACTATTGAAAAAAACATGGCCGCTTGTCAAAAATTTGAGAAAATTATTTCAGTAACGTCCCGTATAAAAAAATATGGGGTGTGTTGAATAAAATGTTGACAATCTGTTGCTTATCACAAGCTCATCAGTCGCTACATGAAAATGAAGTACGAAATTGAAAATGTGTTTTTTGAGAAAAATTTACCCACGCGCTGCAGGAACCAGACAAGCCGACATATGTTTCGATGATACTGGAGTTACATCTCTTCAAGGACTTTTTCTTCCCGGCCACTTTTTCTTAGGCCACTACCCAGCTTGAAGGTAAACCCTTCTCAGTGTCCATTTATGCATATATTTATACTTCCATATAGAACATTTTCTGTAATTTCAATGCTAACTTATATGAAAGATTTGCGAATTTTTAGGACTTGGTGTGAAACCTATGAAAGAATTTTCGATGCTTAATGCACGAATATTTTTTCATTTATAACATTTAAATTATTGTTGCATATTGGGGTCTATCAGCTATTCCGACGGGGCTCCCGGCGGGAGAAAATGTAACAGATCTTGAGGGAATTCCAACTATTTTAAGGGAATTTGGCGGTATGTTTCTATAAATTCGATGTTATCTTTATTGACTCTATTAACTTTATTCCTGCCGGGAGCTCTGCCGGAATAGCTGATAGACCTCATTATCTCTTAAGTATCAGCATCAGTACATGAATGCCAGTTTTCGCTAATGCTTAATTTCCATATCCTAAAATCTCTAAATTCATTTTGCCAAATTTTAGCGACTTTTGCGATTCCAGTGAAAGAAAATCTCTATAAATCTCCATCTTTGCTTCATTTTTTGGCATATTTAAGCGATGAACGCCAAATGAATCAGATAACGTAGCTCAGCTGGTTTTGACAGATACAAAGCTAAATTTGCGATTCTGCAATTTTAGCCATCTCTTAAAATCTCCAATTTTCTCCAAAAGCTGGCAAATTTTGGCAACGAAAAAAAGTTGTTGCTAAAACGCAAAAAAATAGGAAAAAGGGTAGAACTATGTTGATTTAGGCCCTAAAATTACTCAAAAACAATAAATATGTGTAATTTATAAGGAAAATTGATATTTAATTATGTATTTGCCCATTATTTTGGAAATTTTATTTTTTTCCATCCTACTAAAAAGTCGGGAGGGGAATATAGTCGAGTGTCAGTCCCAGAAATCATAATCCGGAGTCACAAAAGTAATATTATTTATCATTTAAAAGTTATAACTGAAAAACATTTTTTGTTTCCGTATAACAATTTTATAGAGAAAAACTCAATAAATAATTAAATTAAGGTGTATATAACAATTTAAAATCTGTTCTTAACCGACTTTATTAAACAAACACAAATATTTTTACCGAAAATGGAATTTATTTTGTAATTAAAAAAGTAGAGTAACGCCGAAAAGTAAGGGTTTAGTAGCTAGTAACTTCGGGCGTTTCGGTTTACTTCTGGCTTTTTCTGAGTTGTAAAGGATCGCAACTAAATTGACATCTTGCAGTGACCTGCGCACCATCTATAGTGCAGATAACGCACTATTATCATAGCTAGGCGGCTTGTGGATCAGAATCGCAAATAAGCGTCATCTCCTAAAATTCTGAGAATTCATTTGCTTAAGCATTTTAATATTAACGTTAATAACTTCAAAAACACGCATTCTACTAGCTTTCAGTTCTTTTCTTATACACAACGATATTTTCGAAATGCAATTTAACAGTGGGAGTAGTTGCCCCACCAACCCCCATCTGTACATACCAGTTTATTGAATTTTTTTTTGTATAATTGCTTACATTGAAATTCTGTGCTCCTGATACTTGTCAAATATTAAAAACAACTTATTAGCGTGTGCTTAAATGTTTCCTTAAAATTTATTAAATATTTATTCAATCATCAATTTCGAAAAGCGCTAATTCCAGAAATTTTACGAGCATGTTTTTTTATTATTATGCGTTCCAAATAATTCCCAGCGACTATTATATTAAAAAACCACATCAGCTTTTAAAGGGGGAATTATACAATCTTAAATTGGATTAAAAGCTCGTGTTTCAATCATCTCCTGTATTTTAACTCGGCCTGACATAACAGCAGCATTGGAGAGCACTTAGCAGCGCATGAAACAAATAACAATTTTAAAAGTTTGTTACAATTCTAAAGTTTTCGTACAGAAACCAAGACACTGGAGTTGCAGGTGCTTATAATTTCTCACATGTCAAATTTGTTTTTATTTTCATTGCATATCTTTCATTTGCCGGCAGAAGCATTTTTACTACAAAAAAAAAATAAATTCTCAAGCTTAGTCATTCCGATAGAAAGTGTCGAACTTTTTTTTGGCACTCTAATGTTCCCGTATTTATTTGGTAGTACATCAAAACGCTCTATGTAATGTTTGTAATTTTTGAGTTCTTTCGAAAATTAGGTGTATTTGAATGTACTTTTTCTTTTTTTTTTGCCCCACGAATCAATCTTTCAACTATTATTTTTCAAACGGCGACGTAGAATAAGAGAAAGATGCCTCCATTGTGCACTTAAACCTGAAAGAATAATATTGACATAGAACATTTTGCAGTATGAAAAAAAATTTTCAAACTTTTTTTATCTACATACATACAAATATTGCTACATACATACATACATTTTTCAAAATTTCATTTTTGTATATCTACCTACACAAATATTCTGTGCTCCTGTTACATTTTTTTTAAATTTCAAAGAAATGAAGCAAATAAATTGGCGAAAATGGCAGATACTACTTAAACATGCATGCGAATTACAGTAGAAATTTGCCGCCTTATTACCCGGGTCTTCAGACGAGTAATCGACTAGTCAAAAGCAACTATTCGACTAGTCGATTAGTGATAATCGAATATTTTTGGAAACGACTAGTCGAAATCGATTATTCGACTAATCGATTTGTCGATTATCAAGAGCCCTAATATGTGCTGTCCTAGTGATCGTACCAGTTCGTGTATTAATAATTTAAATTGTGATTTGTGTCAAATTGGTGCGTGGGCTTCTATGAACGGCTTATGTCTTAACCCTAAGAATTCAAAATATATAGTAATCCATAGAATGTCTCTAGATAAAAGTGGCTTGGAAAATTTAATTTTGGACAACACTATTTTAGAATACGTTGACACGGCTAAAAACCTAGGTGTAGTTTTCAACAATACTTTGCCATGGAAAGATCACATCTTCCGCATGGTGGGAAAAGTTGGTGGTGGGATGCTTCGCACACTCTGGCTAACACAATATTTTACTCCTTTACATATTCGACTACTTATAGCAAAAGCGTATTTAATACCTACGCTCCATTATGGCTGTGAGATTTACTCTAACTGTGACTTGTATGCAAAAGGAAACTTAATGTTGTATATAACAACATTGCTAGACAACGGGTTGAAAAGACTTGACCACGTGTCTCAACATGCTAAAAAGTTGCTAAACATTTCTTTAGATAACCTCATAAAATTTAAAACGCTCACAACTTTCCACAAACTGATATATACCAAGGAACCTGAATATCTATATCGGAGACTTAACTTTCTTCAATCTTCTCGATCGGTGCTTCTCACCCACTTCAGATATTTAGAATGCTAATATCTGATCGCCAGTTCTTCATAACTTCTATACGTCTTTGGAACTCTCTCCCTGCTAGAATAAGACTAATAAGCAATGCACTGCACTTCATTAAAGAATTATGCTGATTTCGTTTCATCGAAAAAAAATGTACACTTGCACGTTGAACATGTTTACAGCCTTGCACAGAACACTGTAAAAGTGTGATAAAAGTGTACCCGTTCTACATGAACCTGCTATCGTTAAAACGAGCAAAAAACACTGCCCAATTTCCTACGCTATGTGCACGAAAAATTAGGTTTCGTTTATCACCCATATTTAATTGTTATTGCAAAATCCAATTTATTTCACCAAATTTATCTGTCAAATCGAATTTTCGGTAGCTGATTTTCAGAGCAACCAGCTACCCTGTCAAAGCTTCAGAGGGTAAAAAGTGTTAGTTTTTCACACTCCTGAAGTGTAAATTTTTAGGAAACGAAAATATATCATGTTTGACGTTTTACCTTCATTTTGCAAACGAAAACGGAAAATTGAAGAGTGTAACAAAAATGCGCATTTTTTTGATGAAACGAAATCACCATTAGTAAGTTTCTATAACAGCCAAGGTAATTAAGATGGTAATTTGTTATAATTATGTGTTCTCTAACGCTCGTTATTTTTATTTACTTTCTTTATTCTCTCGCTACCTTCTTTTGCTGGTCTATACTTGAGGACCTCAAACCAAAGCGCAACATGTGTACACCAATCCAGTGTACACTTGGTGCGTTTTGGTTTGGAGCTCCTCATATCTATCTATCTTTCTCTCTATTGATCTATGTACCTATCTACTCGTTTATTGTTATAAATATTTAATATTGTAACCATTTTTATTAAGTCATGATTCTTTTATTTATTTTTTTAGCATTAAGTGTCAAGTTTAATTTGTTCCTATTTTATACCGTTACCGACTAGCACTATAAAATAATTTTTTATCAAATTGTTGTGCCAGGATAAATTTACCAAATAAATAAATACAAGAAGGTGTTTATTACACGGAAACGTGTGCACCCGTGGTTAGATATACGTCAATACGGTTTCTGTTTGCTATGGCAGCAAAATACGATCTTTATGTGCTTTACATGCTGTCACCGCATTTCTAAATGGCGAGTGTACGCGAGGCAGCCGGAAGGTTTCGAAGATGGTACTGGCAGAGTTTGTCGTCTGGTCAAGTAGATTTATGGGCTGAAACAAGCAAGTCGTATCTGCAACGAGCAACTCAACGCAGTTTTAGTTAATCTTGATCAGCGAAGTTGATCAATGCATATATTTTAACGTAAGTGAGAGTCGCATGATGTTCGTTGCCATATATGTGGATGGCGTGTTAATATTTTCGAATGATGAAAAAGCCACTCAGGAAATATAACGAGAGTTATCGTTGAAATTTAAAATGAAAGACATGGGAATTACATCATCAGTTTTAGGTATGCCCATTCGTCGAAATGAGTTAAATAAAACTTACGCAATTGATCAATCCGAGTACATTGCCAGTGTACTTAAGCGCTTCGGTATGGCAGACTATAATCCAATCTCCACTCCAATTGATATAGGGCAAAAGTTGACTAAAGAATTGTGCCCACAAAATCACGAAGCTGAGAAGGAAACGAAAACGTTCCATACATGGAAGCAATCGGCTCTTTGTTATATTGTGCGCAAAATACACGCCCTGAGATATGCTATGATGTTTCATATGATGTGACAGACAGTCACTCCTAGAATTTGAAGTCGGAGTAAAAAATTATTAAGGTAAGTATTGTGGCGGCTTGCATACCATGAACAACGGTATACGGCTCATTAAAATCGGACTTAAAATGGCGACGTAGTATCAAAAAAAGTTAATAGCCCATAGCTATTTATATTATCCGAAACAATAATTTTTCACCACGCACAAAACATGTGTTAATGGGTAATTGACGTGTGATAACTTTTGCACTACTCACAGCTGTAAATATCAATTTGAACTAGTTTTTTTTAAGAAAAGCGGCTAGTTCTACCAGGAAAAGACAGAAGCCTTCTTGGCTCTTCCTTTATTATTATTCTACAGGTGTTTAAATCATCACGGTAATGCATTTTTTTTCGGTGGCTTTTTGTCCCGGTAGAAGATTCTTGCAGGGAAGGTGAAGCCAAATGCAAATTTGCCAGTGTAAACGGTGCCGAGCTGGCTCATTTGAATTCGCCAAATCTGGTGTAGTGTAAATGTACTATTACACTTGTCTCACGAATGAGATTGTCCGCAAAGATTTAAGATTAGATTTTCTTGTTTTACTTTTCTGTTTGTTTACCTGCACATAGTTGATTGCCTTTTCGCTATTGTATTGTATTGTCGCGACCGTTTTAGTTGTTGTTGCATACGTCTCCGCTATTACTAGCACATCTTCAAGTTTTGGTTGCAATTTTTAAAGCACAGCGACACGAACTGAATCGTAAGGTGTGTTGACAATAATTTGATCGCGAATCATACCATCGACAAAGTTTGACGTACACCCTGCTGTAGAGCACACAAAATTACATTCGCGCGCACATCTCCTAAGGTCGGCAACCCAATCTCTATGTGTTTGTGAGTCTTTCATCATCCTCTTGAAAAAATCCCACCGGGCATCTACAATGTGTGTTTTCATTTGGAAATGTTAGAAGATTAAAATAGGCTTTCTTTTTCTCCTCATTCAATCTTGGCTTGCGTCATTTATAGACGCTTAACTGCCGAGGCGGAGCTTCTTTGTCCATTCGCATAACATGACCCAACCCAGGGCTTTAATTCGCTGAAATATGGTCAGGTCTGCGTAAAGCTCGTACAGCTCATTGTTAAATTTATTTCGATACTCGCCGATTGCATCACGGGAAGGACGATAAATCTTCCGGAGAACTTTTCTCTCAAATGGTTAGGTTAGGTTCAAGTGGCTGCCGCAGAGGCACACCTAGGCCAGTATTAAAATGCCCGTTGTGATACCACCAACACTAGGAAAGTCAATTCCGGGACCCCGCCATATGGAAAATCCCGTTATTATCGGGATTCTCCACATACCAGAATCCCGGGACTGACGTTCCTAAACCGACACCGTTACTCTTCCTCGAACCATTTAGATGGCTTGATGAAGGCCATCAGGTCCTTTATGTCTAGCTCCGTGACCTGGCGTAGGCTAACCAGGAAGGGCACTCCCAAAATGCGCATTCTCGCGCCACTTAAAGCCCGGCAGTTGCAGATAAGATGCTCCACCGTTTCCTCCTCCTCATCATCCTTTCAACTCCTACAGCATTGTCGGTAGGGCACACCTAGTCTTTCTGCGTGCCTACCAATAAGGCAGTGCCCAGTTAATACGCCTATTAATATGGAGATTTCTTTTCGCCTTAGGGCATAAATATGTCTTGATCTTTTATGATCCCATTTCGGCCAGGTTTCTTTGGATATCCGGCATCCTGGAGATTTCAGTCATCTTTCGTTGGCTTGGCGGAGTGTGTACTCTTTCAGCATTAGCTTGCATGTGGCAAACGGCATACCTAAGCACTCTTTATCCCGAAGAACCTGCTTGGTCGTGCCCTGCCTCGCAAGTTCGTCTGCTCTACAATTTCCCTCAATGTCCCTATGCCCCGGAACCCATGTGAGGTTCACGCGGTTCTGTTGGGCCATCTCTTGTAGAGATCGACGACAGCTGAGCGTCAGTTCAGAGTTCAACGAGTAAGGGCCAAGGGATTTGATGGCCGCTTGGCTATCGCTGAGAATAAAAATATCCTGTCCGATAGTGTGTTGGCCTATCCAAGCCGCGGCGTCCATGATTGCTGAAACTTCAGCCTGGAAGACACTGCAGTGATCAGGTAGTCTGAAGGAGAGCTCAAGGTTCAGATCCTTTGAATAAACCCCTCCTCCAACTCTGCCGTCTAACTTCGAGCCATCAGTATATATGGAAGTGCCGCCATGAGTGACGGGACTCCGATCCGTGCTCTCTTCCTATAGGATCCTAAAATACTGGCGTTGTTGTTGTTGTTGTTGTTGTAACAAAGTGTAGCCCTGCCCAGCGTGTACTTTTCCTTAACCTAAATTGTCATCAATTTCTTCTAACGGGAGTCCTAGGAAACTTGCAGTTTCGACAGGGTTGGACCAGAGGGAGATGGGTGTTAGAAGAGTGGGCTCCGAAGAGCAGGTAAATAAATGGTTGGTATTATGGGGTGACGAGCCGCATGCCGGACATTCATTCGGCACGTCAGGGTCTAGTCTGGATAAGTAGGAGTTTAACCTGCTACAGTATCCAGAGCATAATTGAGCCAGAGTGACCCTTGCCTCTCGAGGAAGATGACGTTCCTCAGCCGCAACGCGAGGTGGTTTGGCGTGCAAAACGGCGTTCAGTGGACAGAGCGAGACATAGGACGCAACGGACGTGTCATGGATGTGCTTCAGGGCCTGCGTATGCACCTTTGGATCAAACGGCGAAAGTGTGAGGTGCCGGATCTCATCAAAATGCTCACGTAGATGCGTCCTTACGGTCCTAGGAGGTGGCTCATACTCAAGCAGTAGTCTGTTGGGATGTTGTGGTTTGCAACAGTTCAACAGGTACTGCCTGTTTAGCATTTCATTGTGCTCCAAAACTGGGAGCATTTCCACCTCATGATGTAAATGATGTTCTGGAGACTTAAGGACGCATCCCGTGGCGGTTCTGAGTGCGGTGTTTTGGCAGGCCTGCAGTCTTTTCCAATGAACCTCAGCAAGCCCCGGCGACCATATCGGCGACGCGTAATTCAGGATCGGCCGACCAATTGCTTTATAGGTTGCCAGTAACGTTTCTTTGTCTTTACCCCAAGTGCCGCCGGCTAGGGACTTGAGAATTTTGTTGCGGCTTTGTAGCTTAGAGACAATTGCGGTTCAATGAGCAGCGAATTTGTGCATGGGGTCGAAAGTTACCCCTAAGATTTTGGGGTGGGAGACAGTAGGTCATTTTTGGTCGCCTACGTAGATTTCTAACTCCATCCCAACTTGCGCCGTCCAAGTCGTGAATAGTGTCGCCGAAGACTTCGTTGGCGACAATGTCAGGTTCCGAGCAGTGAAAAACTCAACAAGAGAGGGGAGATAACCATTGATCCTGGAGCACAGGTCATCAACGGAAGTGCCAGATGCTAGGATCGTACAATCGTCTGCGTAAGAAACAATCGAGACTCCATCTGGTGGGGAAGGAAGCCTCGAAATATAAAGATTAAACAAAAGCGGGGAAAGGACACCACCCTGTGGTACCCCTTGTTTAATCTTTCTCGGTTTTGATTTTTTGTTTCTGAAAACTACAGACGATTGACGACCACTCAGATAATTGGCGGACCAACGCTTAAGACAGGGGGGAGCGATGAATCTTCCAAATCGGATACCAGTTGTCCATGATTTACTGTGTCAAAAGCTTGAGACAGGTCAAGAGCAACTAGAACCGTCCTGTGATGAGGGCTTTTCTGGTTGAGTTCGTCAGTTATCTGAGTGTTAATGGCATTTAGAGCAGGTGTTGTGCTCCGTATTTTTCTAAAGCCATGTTGGTGCTCGGCTAACCTCAACTTTAATGTGTAAAGAGGAAGTAATACCGCCTCCAATGTCTTCACTACTGGCGAGAGGAGCGATATCGGACGATAAGACTCCCCTACGTTAGCTGGCTTGCCAGGCTTTAGTAGTGGGACCACGACTGCCTGCTTCCATTTTTCAGGTATGACAGAGGTGGCCAGGGACAAATTGAAGACGGTAGTGAGGTATTTTACTCCCTCTTCGCCGATGTGTTTTAAATGCACCATGGCTATGTCGTCAGGGCCCATGGCTTTAGAGTTTTTGGCTTTCCTGATGGCCTCTCGAACCTCTGTAGCGGTGATGGAAACGGGGGCATTGTTTTTGTGTTTATGCGCACGCCTGAAGATCCTACGTCTGTCCCTGTCCTGTGCAGGGTGTGGTACAAACTGTCGGCAAAAGGCCGTTGCACTCTTCTTCGGGTCACTAAACGTCTTGTCACCAAAGGTGATGTCTACGTTTCTTGGTGGGCCCGTCGAATTTGACAGGGATTTGACTGTGGACCATAATTTTCCAACACCGGTAGAGAGGTTACAAGACCTCAGATGCTCCTCCCATTTGGCATTTTTGTGTTCATCTACCAGTCGTCTGATTTCCGCGTTGAGACCACTGATCTGTGGGTCTGCGGGATCGATGCTACGTATAAGGTCACGTTCATTGGCCAGGGCTGCAGCTTCAGTTGGGAAGTTTGGCCGTATATTTTGTATTCTCCCAGCTGGTATGAAAAGGGCTGCAGCTCTATTTATGACCTTACGTATTTCCTTTTCACCTTGGCGTACGTCAGTCGGTATGGTAAGAGCACCAAAGGAGCTCTCAGTAAACTCAGTAAAGCTAACCCAGTCAGCCCTCCTGAAGTTTACGTAGGATCTCTTCTCAGAGGTGATGAAATCCGGGGCACGATCAACGGACAGGACGATTGGCAGGTGATCTGATGCCAAAGCCACCATTGGGCACCAGTTTATGCAGTTTATTAGACCCGGACTAACAATTGTTATGTCCGGGGAGCTACTGCAATTTACTGCCATCCTCGTGGGGGCGTCCGTGTTCACCGCGCTGAATGTGGAAGCGTCAATTTGCTCGGCTATTTCCCGTCCTCTGCCGTCAGCAGAATGGCGTGAATGCCACATGTCGTGGTGTGCATTAAAATCGCCCATAATGACACGGTTATCGCCCCGTAGGAAATCGCTTAAATCAGGGCGATAACTTCTGGGACAACAGGTGACGGGAGGTATGTAGATGTTTATCAGCTCGAGATCAACACCTCCAGCTGAAACGACAATACCCTGTCGCTCTAGGGGTATGTCCTCTTGGTCGGTGTTGAATGCAAATTCCCTATACCCTGTCTAACGTGTCACGATTCCTCCCCCTAAAATACTGGCGTGTCCAGTAGTGCTTGCGCCCCAGCCGGACGTTTCCCTTAGACACAGAGCCGATGCTGCTGCTACCCGGTGCCCTTCCAGATCGAGGGGCAAAACGCCAAGAATGGCCTGGAGTGCTTCATTGGGCGTTGTTCCTAACGCACCGCTTATACAGATCATTACCTAACAGATTAAGGTTTGTTGCCTTGCTCAGCGCAGGCCACCATACCACAACTCCATAGAGCATGATTGGTCGGATGATTGCAGTGTAGATCCATTTCTATATTTTGGGGCTGAGCCCCCATTTTTTTCCAATGGCTCTTTTGCATGTGTAAAGTGCAACAGACGCCTTCCTCTGGCCATGAAGAATATTCTCCTTCCAGGTTAGTTTCCTATCCAGAACTGTGCCTAAGAACTTGGCTTTGTCAGGGTTGATGCTCAGTCCATGAGGAAACCTCTCGCAGCGCTACTTGCATGAAGTCGCACAGGGTTTGTGGGAATTTGCCCCTATATACAATAGCTAAGTCGTCTGCATATGCCACTACCTTCCATGGGGGGGGGGGGGGGGGGGTCCGACCACTTGCAGGGCATGTGTTTGAGATTGTATCATTCAGTCTGGATAAGTAGGAGTTTAACCTCACACTGTATCCAGACCTAAGTTATGCCATGGTAACTCTTGTCCCCCTTGGTAAGGTGCGTTCTTCTTCAGCAATATCCGGTGGAGGACTGTTCCGAACGGGAGTCACAGGTAGAGATCTGACAAAAGTGTCTACGGAATCGGTGTGGATGTCGGTTAGAGCCCGCTTATGATTCTGCAGATCAAACGGCAAGGTAATATGATGCCGGATCTCGTCATAATGCTTACGGAGATGCTTCCTTATGTCTCTCGGGGGCGGATCTGTGTCCAAAAGATGACGGTTTGGATGTGTTGGTTTGTGGCAGTTCAGAAGGAATTACTTGCTCAGCATTTCCGCGTGCTCTTTTACATTGAGCAGTTTTGCCTCCTGATGGGGGTGAGACTCGGAAGACATGAGGAGACATCCCGTAGCAGTTCTGATGGCAGTATTTTGGCAGACTTGTATTTTCGTCCAGTTGGTGTTATGCCCATTAGGCGACCATATGGGTGCGGCATAGTCAAAGAGGATATTACTTGAGGATATTATTATTATTATTAGTATTGCAACTAAAAAGCAGCGGTAGGGGTGCGCTTACCGCGGGACGCCCGAGGGCGCAAACAAAAAGGGGCCACGAAAGTAATAAAGAAAGTACGGGGTCTGTGGATGTTAAGGTTAAGCCCTGAACATCCAGATTTATGGAGCCACCTCTTACACGAGAAGCATTGCACATAATGCGACCGTTTAATATATATCTTTTGAAACAGATACTGCATATCCATTCTCTTGGTCCCGGGGTTCGGCTCAACCCCAGCCCGTAACAATAGAATATCTTGCAGCCCTGCTGCAAGGGGGGAGGATGACAGTTTCGGAATGGGAAAAAACATACTAAACAGGGTTACTTTGAAAGTGATAGTCCTTGGCCGAGGTAAAACCCCGGGTGGTTCCACTGCGCAGACATCCATGGCGATGTCCTGGGTTTTCTGCTCTGAGAAGTGTCTGTACATAGGGAACCCAACAACAGTGACTTGAGGATCTTGTTGCGACCACGCACCTTTGAGACCATTGCAGACACATGGCAAGCAGATGAGAAAGTATTATCCAGTGTCACCCCTAACAACTTTGGGTGGCTGACAGTTGGTAGCTTAGTGCCATCAACGAAAATGTCTAATTCATTTCTCACCTGCTGCGTCCATGTCGTGAAAAGCGTCGCCGTGGACTTAGTCGGAGATATCGTCAGATCTCGCTCAGTGAAAGACCTGGAAAGGTCGCAGAGGTAACCGTTGATTTTCGCACAGAGTTCATCAGTATAGGGGCCCTTCCCCGTCGCCATTATTGTCCAGTCGTCGGCATATGAAACGACGGTGACGCCCTCTGGTGGTGGGGGCATCTTCGATAGATAGAAGTTAAACAGTGCCGAGGATAGGATACCACCCTGTGGCACCCCCTGTCTAATACGTCTAGGTTTTGATGTTGCGTTTCTAAAGTTGACCGACGCCTGCCGTCCATTCAAATAATTAGCGGCCCATCTCTTTAACCCATCAGGTATCTGTGTTTCAAAAAGATCTTGTATGAGAGTGGCATGATTGACTGTGTCAAAAGCTTTTGTAGGTCAAGTGCCACTAACACGGTTGCCGTTTGTTGAAAATTTAGCGTACCAAGACTCGTACCAAACCGAAAAAAAGTACCAAAATAATTTGCTAGCCATTGTTTAACATTCATTAAAACAATTTTAAGCAGTTCATCTGCTGCCATAATTTGACACTGAAACGGGTTTTAATATATGTATGTACATATCGTCGGTGATTCTGCAAAACGACGTATGCGACATTTTGAAAACGGCGTATGTGATATTTTAGTTTGGAGGTTGTATAGCAACAAATTACCGAACTTTAACACAACTTCGAATAAGATCGATCCTTTTTATTAATTTCCAACACAAAAGTAGGCTTCTTGAGAAAAAATAAGTTACTTTTAACGGCAGGGGCTAAAAAAGTGTTTGTTACAAATGGCGCTTACGCTGTCTCTTGGATGTCCATTACGTTGTTTTGCATAATCACCGACGATATGGTGATTCAAATATAAGAAAATTTGCCAACCCTTTGGGGTCGCTATTTTTTTCGCCCTTTCCCAAGTGGTACCACTTCACTTCTACTGCAGTGTAGAAGGGGAGTGAAAAATACTTAACATCATGACTAAATAATTTTTTTTTTGTCATTCCAATGTGGTTTTTTATATTTGTAGCAGTGTCATTAGAGTTGCGTTGAAGTTAAAATGGCAAAAATGTACCAAATTTGGAAGTTGCGTACCAACGTACCCGGAGCAAAAATTCGTACCAAAAATGGTACATTTCGGCCAAAACGGCAACCGTGGCCACTAACACAGTCCTGTGATTTGGTTGCTATGAAGCTTACGGAAGCCATGTTGATGACTAGTCAGGTGCAGATTTGCAGTATAATACGGGAGCAAAATGGACTCTAGCGTCTTCACTACCGGTGACAAAAGTGATATGGGACGATATGAATCGCCTATGTTTGCCGGTTTTCTAGGTTTTAGTAATGGAACCACTCTCGCCTTTTTCCATATTTCAGGAATGACGCAAGTGTTCAGTGAAAGGCTGAATAGAGCCGCTAAGTATTAGCGAAACGAATAGTCGAAAAATTGTCCGATCAAGTTGAAAATTTGCCAGAATTAGTAGCTAATTTATTGCTAATTAATTGCCAAAAGAAAAAATTTATAGCTCTTCAAATTTTTTTTTATGACATTTTTCGCCAAAATAAGACTGAAGTTAGCGAAACGAATAGTCGAAAAATTGTCCGATCAAGTTGAAAATTTGCCAGAATTAGTAGCTAATTAATTGCCAAAAGAAAAAATTTATAGCTCTTAAAATTTTTTTTTACGACATTTTTCGCCAAAATAAGACTGAAGTTAGCGAAACGAATAGTCGAAAAATTGTCGGATCAAGTTGAAAATTTGCCAGAATTAGTAGCTAATTTATTGCTAATTAATTGCCAAAAGAAAAAATTTATAGCTCTTCAATTTTTTTTTATGACATTTTTCGCCAAAATAAGACTGAATTTACCGAAACGAATAGTCGAAAAATTGTCCGATCAAGTTGAAATTTTGCCTGAATTAGTAGCTAATTTATTGCTAATTAATTGCCAAAAGAAAAAATTTATAGCTCTTAAAATTTTTTTTTATGACATTTTTCGCCAAAATAAGACTGAAGTTAGCGAAACGAATAGTCGAAAAATTGTCCGATCAAGTTGAAATTTTGCCTGAATTAGTAGCTAATTTATTGCTAATTAATTGCCAAAAGAAAAAATGTATAGCTCTTCAAATTTTTTTTTATGACATTTTTCGCCAAAATAAGACTGAAGTTAGCGAAACGAATAGTCGAAAAATTGTCCGATCAAGTTGAAATTTTGCCTGAATTAGTAGCTAATTTATTGCTAATTAATTGCCAAAAGAAAAAATTTATAGCTCTTCAAATTTTTTTTTATGACATTTTTCGCCAAAATAAGATTGAAGTTAGCGAAACGAATAGTCGAAAAATTGTCCGATCAAGTTGAAAATTTGCCAGAATTAGTAGCTAATTTATTTCTAATTAATTGCCAAAAGAAAAAATTTATAGCTCTTAAAATTTTATTTTATGACATTTTTCGCCAAAATAAGACTGAAGTTAGCGAAACGAATAGTCGAAAAATTGTCCGATCAAGTTGAAATTTTGCCTGAATTAGTAGCTAATTTATTGCTAATTAATTGCCAAAAGAAAAAATTTATAGCTCTTCAAATTTTTTTTTATGACATTTTTCGCCAAAATAAGACTGAAGTTAGCGAAACGAATAGTCGAAAAATTGTTCGATCAAGTTGAAATGTCATAAAAAAAAAAAAATTTAAGAGCTATAATTAATTAGCAATAAATTAGCTACTAATTCTGGCAAATTTTCAACTTGATCGGACAATTTTTCGACTATTCGTTTCGCTAACTTCAGTCTTATTTTGGCGAAAAATGTCATAAAAAAAATTTGAAGAGCTATAAATTTTTTCTTTTGGCAATTAATTAGCAATAAATTAGCTACTAATTCTGGCAAATTTTCAACTTGATCCGACAATTTTTCGACTATTCGTTTCGCTAACTTCAGTCTTATTTTGGCGAAAAATGTCATAAAAAAAAAATTTTAAGAGCTATAAATTTTTTCTTTTGGCAATTAATTAGCAATAAATTAGCTACTAATTCTGGCAAATTTTCAACTTGATCCGACAATTTTTCGACTATTCGTTTCGCTAACTTCAGTCTTATTTTGGCGAAAAATGTCATAAAAAAAAAATTTTAAGAGCTATAAATTTTTTCTTTTGGCAATTAATTAGCAATAAATTAGCTACTAATTCTGGCAAATTTTCAACTTGATCCGACAATTTTTCGACTATTCGTTTCGCTAACTTCAGTCTTATTTTGGCGAAAAATGTCATAAAAAAAAAATTTGAAGAGCTATAAATTTTTTCTTTTGGCAATTAATTAGCAATAAATTAGCTACTAATTCTGGCAAATTTTCAACTTGATCCGACAATTTTTCGACTATTCGTTTCGCTAACTTCAGTCTTATTTTGGAGAAAAATGTCATAAAAAAAAAAATTTTAAGAGCTATACATTTTTTCTTTTGGCAATTAATTAGCAATAAATTAGCTAGTTGAAAATTTGCCAGAATTAGTAGCTAATTTATTGCTAATTAATTGCCAAAAGAAAAAATTTATAGCTCTTCAAATTTTTTTTTATGACATTTTGCGCCAAAATAAGACTGAAGTTAGCGAAACGAATAGTCGAAAAATTGTCCGATCAAGTTGAAAATTTGCCAGAATTAGTAGCTAATTTATTGCTAATTAATTGCCAAAAGAAAAAAATGTATAGCTCTTAAAATTTTTTTTTTTATGACATTTTTCGCCCAAATAAGACTGAAGTTAGCGAAACGAGTAGTCGAAAAATTGTCCGATCAAGTTGAAATTTTGCCTGAATTAGTAGCTAATTTATTGCTAATTAATTGCCAAAAGAAAAAATTTATAGCTCTTAAAATTTTTTTTTTTATGACATTTTTCGCCAAAATAAGACTGAAGTTAGCGAAACGAATAGTCGAAAAATTGTCCGATCAAGTTGAAAATTTGCCAGAATTAGTAGCTAATTTATTGCTAATTAATTGCCAAAAGAAAAAATTTATAGCTCTTAAATTTTTTTTTTGACATTTTTCGCCAAAATAAGACTGAAGTTAGCGAAACGAATAGTCGAAAAATTGTCGGATCAAGTTGAAAATTTGCCAGAATTAGTAGCTAATTTATTGCTAATTAATTGCCGGAGAAAAAATTCGTACCAAAAATGGTACATTTCGGCCAAAACGGCAACCGTGGCCACTAACACAGTCCTGTGATTTGGTTGCTATGAAGCTTACGGAAGCCATGTTGATGACTAGTCAGGTGCAGATTTGCAGTATAATACGGGAGCAAAATGGACTCTAGCGTCTTCACTACCGGTGACAAAAGTGATATGGGACGATATGAATCGCCTATGTTTGCCGGTTTTCTAGGTTTTAGTAATGGAACCACTCTCGCCTTTTTCCATATTTCAGGAATGACGCAAGTGTTCAGTGAAAGACTGAATAGAGCCGCTAAGTATTAGCGAAACGAATAGTCGAAAAATTGTCCGATCAAGTTGAAAATTTGCCAGAATTAGTAGCTAATTTATTGCTAATTAATTGCCAAAAGAAAAAATTTATAGCTCTTCAAATTTTTTTTTATGACATTTTTCGCCAAAATAAGACTGAAGTTAGCGAAACGAATAGTCGAAAAATTGTCCGATCAAGTTGAAAATTTGCCAGAATTAGTAGCTAATTTATTGCTAATTAATTGCCAAAAGAAAAAATTTATAGCTCTTAAAATTTTATTTTATGACATTTTTCGCCAAAATAAGACTGAAGTTAGCGAAACGAATAGTCGAAAAATTGTCCGATCAAGTTGAAATTTTGCCTGAATTAGTAGCTAATTTATTGCTAATTAATTGCCAAAAGAAAAAATTTATAGCTCTTCAATTTTTTTTTTTATGACATTTTTCGCCAAAATAAGATTGAAGTTAGCGAAACGAATAGTCGAAAAATTGTCCGATCAAGTTGAAAATTTGCCAGAATTAGTAGCTAATTTATTGCTAATTAATTGCCAAAAGAAAAAATTTATAGCTCTTAAAATTTTTTTTTGACATTTTTCGCCAAAATAAGCCTGAAGTTAGCGAAACGAATAGTCGAAAAATTGTCGGATCAAGTTGAAAATTTGCCAGAATTAGTAGCTAATTTATTGCTAATTAATTGCCGGAGAAAAAATTCGTACCAAAAATGGTACATTTCGGCCAAAACGGCAATCGTGGCCACTAACACAGTCCTGTGATTTGGTTGCTATGAAGCTTACGGAAGCCATGTTGATGACTAGTCAGGTGCAGATTTGCAGTATAATACGGGAGCAAAATGGACTCTAGCGTCTTCACTACCGGTGACAAAAGTGATATGGGACGATATGAATCGCCTATGTTTGCCGGTTTTCTAGGTTTTAGTAATGGAACCACTCTCGCCTTTTTCCATATTTCAGGAATGACGTAAGTGTTCAGTGAAAGACTGAATAGAGCCGCTAAGTATTAGCGAAACGAATAGTCGAAAAATGGTCCGATCAAGTTGAAAATTTGCCAGAATTAGTAGCTAATTTATTGCTAATTAATTGCCAAAAGAAAAAATTTATAGCTCTTCAAATTTTTTTTTATGACATTTTTCGCCAAAATAAGACTGAAGTTAGCGAAACGAATAGTCGAAAAATTGGCCGATCAAGTTGAAAATTTGCCAGAATTAGTAGCTAATTAATTGGCAAAAGAAAAAATTTATAGCTCTTAAAATTTTTTTTTACGACATTTTTCGCCAAAATAAGACTGAAGTTAGCGAAACGAATAGTCGAAAAATTGTCGGATCAAGTTGAAAATTTGCCAGAATTAGTAGCTAATTTATTGCTAATTAATTGCCAAAAGAAAAAATTTATAGCTCTTCAATTTTTCTTTTATGACATTTTTCGCCAAAATAAGACTGAATTTACCGAAACGAATAGTCGAAAAATTGTCCGATCAAGTTGAAATTTTGCCTGAATTAGTAGCTAATTTATTGCTAATTAATTGCCAAAAGAAAAAATTTATAGCTCTTAAAATTTTTTTTTATGACATTTTTCGCCAAAATAAGACTGAAGTTAGCGAAACGAATCGTCGAAAAATTGTCCGATCAAGTTGAAATTTTGCCTGAATTAGTAGCTAATTTATTGCTAATTAATTGCCAAAAGAAAAAATTTATAGCTCTTAAAATTTTTTTATGACATTTTTCGCCAAAATAAGACTGAAGTTAGCGAAACGAATAGCCGAAAAATTGTCCGATCAAGTTGAAAATTTGCCAGAATTAGTAGCTAATTTATTGCTAATTAATTGCCAAAAGAAAAAATTTATAGCTCTTAAAATTTTATTTTGACATTTTTCGCCAAAATAAGACTGAAGTTAGCGAAACGAATAGTCGAAAAATTGTCCGATCAAGTTGAAATTTTGCCT